>CM061546.1:142667575-143090075 GCA_030864215.1 Capsicum pubescens
GCAAGGGGTTATTGTTCACATTTGAATCTACGGTAGTGCATTTGATTACTCCCTTCCTTATTAGAGACTCAATCTGATTCTTCAAGCTATAGCACTCCTCCATGTCATGTCCCTGGACTCCGAGTGATAATTATCGCTTGTTACTATCGAAGTTTCGAGAGGTTGGGTCAGGGGGTTTTCCTTCGATTGGATGCAACAATCCTGCTGCCCCCAGTCTTTCAAACAACTGGGCTAAAGGTTCAACAATTGGTGTATAGGTGCGGGTATTTTTGGCTTCGATATTTGGAAGTAGTCTTGGTGCATAAACTGGTCTGTTTTGGTAAGCTGGAGCTTGGACAGGGGCATATGGTCTTGGTGGATTTTGGTATGCTAGAGCTCGGGGTGGATTGTAATGTGGTTGTGTATTGTACACTGGAACGTGTGCAATAATTTGGGGGTTGTTAGGGTAATGGTAGGAAGAATTTCCAGGTTGGTAGTATGGTGTGACGACTGAGACATCTTATTTCTTCTTCTTATTACTGCCAATGGAACCAGACTGTATGGCCTTACTCGCAGCTTGCATGGCAACCATAGACTGTATCTTTCCTGACTTGATGCCTTCTTCTATGAAATCTCCCCCCCCATCTTGACTAATTCTACAAACTTTTGGCCCATCAATCGACATTATCTTATCAAAATAAACACCCTCTTGAGCTCGAATGAAATACTTGGAGAGCTCACTTTCGTCCAGTGGAAGCTAGATCCTAGCAGCCTTGGTCCTCCAATGTCATGCATATTCTTGAAATGATTCTGATGGCTTCTTTTGTATGTTAGCCAATGAGAACCTGTCTGGGGTAATCGCGGTGTTAAAATCTGAAGCAACTCATTAAGTCTTCAGCCATTTCTTGCCAGTCACACCACTTACGAGGGTGTTGCCGGGTGTACCAAGTTAAAGTTTCTCCTGACAAACTTCGAATGAACAATTTCATTCTCAACTTCTCATTTCTTCCTACGCCGACCAACTTGTCGCAATAGGCCCTTAGATGTGCATGCAGGTCACCCTTTCCATCGAACACATCAAATTTTGGCGGTTTGTACCCGACTGGCATGTCGATGTGTGGATGAATGCATAAATCATCATAGTCCAAGCCTTCAGTCCCTCTGCTGACTTGCATGTTCTAAATGCCCTCTTTAGACTTTTGAGTTGGGCTGCTATCGATCCTTCTTCACTTGATTGGATATCCTTTCCTAATCCCGCATACCAATCAACCTCATATAGAACCTTAACAGCTGCAGATATTGTGAACGTGGGAGCTTAAGTAGCACATACCGGTGGCAAAGGTATATCACAAGTGACGAGTGCCTCGGGTATGTGCTACATTTCTAGATGTATTGGAATAGTAAATTTCTGAGTAGGAAATGAATAACTAGGCGCAATCCCAGCAGTAGGTTAAAGAGCAGACGGGGATTGAGTATGCGAAGGCAGATTTGTTAGGTTAGTGGGAGCGCCCGAGGGTAATTCAACACTAGGAGCTTGGAATTGAATGGAAAAGCTATCCACAGTAAGCTTGGTCAGGTCCCGCATTTGACGAAGTTCTTATTTTAGGACTTCGATCTCTTGTGCCATGTTAGCTATTTACTCATTGTTTTGGGTATCTGACAGCCTTTGAGAGCTTTCGACGTCATCCACTGGTATCATCGTGGCCTTATCCTTGTTGGTCATTTTGTCTTTGGACCAAAGGTTGTATGGGATTCCGCCAGTTTGCCAGTCAACACAAATCAACTTTCTTTAGGGGGGAATTAATAAACAAAAAAAAGAAAAGAAAAATAAAAGGGAAACCATGTTAGTTTGGGAGATATTGAAAATGCAGCAATTATTTAACACATATATACGCCAAGTTGGCGACATCTAAAACGTGTCCTAATATAGAGCCTCTTTTTGCCAGAGGTAGGCCTACATTGCAATCAATTTGATGGTAAACGATCTATTTATATACATTTGTATTTGAGAATAAATACAACTTTCATTAACTGAAGGGGTTAAAGAGGTTACATCAAAATAGATCGATGACAAGCTTAAAAGGAAAGTACATGGATGGCCGCAAGGGCTTACAATGGGGGGCCATGCGGCTTTTTAGGGAATATAAAAAGTACAACAAGAAAGGAAGTCTAGGGCCAAGTGGCATTATTGTCCTCATCTCTACCCTCATCAAAATAGGATCTTGGATGATACTCCAGGGATCCCTCTGGGTCATGATCAGGTGCTAAGTCTACATCCATCACCCCTCCATCTTCGGGATCATAAATGTTGGAACCTATTTTCAAGCCTCCCTGAGGATTTTCTTCCATCCATTCTGGGTCTTCCTCAGGGTCAGGGTTTTCCTCCGGGTCCTCTTCGGGGTCTTTTCTTTTTCCTCCTCCTCCTCTGGATCTTCTTCAGGATCCTCCTCGATCACCGGAATTAGGTAATCAACAGAACCTGGGATTATCTGATTATACATGGGTGTAGTGAGGTCTATGCGGGGAAACACTTCTTTTCTGAACCATTCGACCCACTTAGGGTCTGTGAGTCCTCGAAAACCATCTTCACTCGGTCGAGCTATATGACTCACAGTGGTTCGCCACGCATAATATTCCGGCGTGCACCATTTCTCTTTTTTTATCTTTAGCATAACCATGTAGTCCCACTGTCTGCAGGTTCGTCACTCGTGCCGTGGGAATCAAAGCTCCATAACTGTCCTCATGAAGTACCATGATTGACCAAAGCAAGATATCCTAGATGACGCCAAACTGTCTAAGGACCCGCAGAGGCGCATATGTCTGGATGCCACGTAGCCCAATCAGCTCAATAAAGTACAGATGCCTAGTTCTGATGAAGGCAAATCCCCTTATCCAAGAATATTTCCACAGGATGGAATCCTCGATAAAATTGGTTAAAAACTCGCGCCACTCCTCTTCTCCAGTTGGCGTGATCCAATACCTTAGGTGATCTTTGTGACTTTAAATTCGGTTGCGTACATCGATCGTGTAATCCATCTGCGGAAGGCAACGATAGAAGTGTTCTATCGCCTAAATCTGTAGAAACAGGTTGCAGACCCCAAAGAAATCATGTTCCTTAGAGCAGGCGGATAATAACCGAAATACCTCTGTAAGGATCATGTGCACTAAAGTGAGTCTCTGTGGCTCTGCAAAGATATCCATTACGATTGGCAGGATATTAATGTCAAAATAGTGTCGTCTCATTGGGAAAATCATAATTACCAAGAAAGACAAGATGAAGACCCTCGATCGCATATGCATCCACTATCTGCGGGTACAAACAAACTCATTTCGGTACTCGTCGTAACTCTCCAAATGGTTGTATCTTCTGAAAAGGTAATCCAACTTTAACTTCCCATCTTCCACATTCCTTAGTGATGAAAAGATATCCAATCCCAAAAGACCCAAGAAATCCACCTTCTTTACAGGTGACGGGAGTACCGGCAGCTTCCCTCTAAATAGTAGCTCAGCGAAGTCATTAACTTCTTCCAGGGTAAGGGTGATCTCGAAATCTAGAAACTTGAAGGTCACAGTGTTCGGCTCCCAAAATTCCATCAATAGCGTAATGAGGGCTTTATTAGCTCGAGCCCTCATTAGCGATAATAGAGCACCCAAGTGTTCCCGAACCTCCGCACCATGCGCCACACAGATATTTCTCCACCAGTTCTGCAGGTTATCACGGGTAGAGATAACCATTTGGATATTTGGCAAATGACCATTTGAATATTTGGCAAATTTGGGTTAATATTAGGGCTGTCAACGGACCGGAACCCCCGGACCAGTTTGACCGGATCCGGAACGTTACCGGAACCTCATTACCGGTTTATATCGCCGGAACCGGAATACCGGAACATTTCCCTTGTTCGGACCAGTCCGCTAGCTACCGGTGTGGAACCGGAACGGAACGGACCGATACCAGAACGTTACCGGAATTGGTCGCCACTACCAGTTTTTTTTTGTTTTTTTTTTAAGTTTTAATTTAAATTGTAACTTAATTGAGATTAATATATAAGTTAAATATATATATTTTTAACTTATATAGTTTATATAATTTATTAACTTTTTTATAATAAGTTTAAGTTTTAATTATTGTAAATATATGTTAAGTTAATATAATATTTTCAGTAAGTTTAAGAAGTTAAAATTTTTTCTAACTTTATAAACTTAAATACTTAATATAATATTTTTTTTTTCATAATTGCAACAAACAAAAGAGAAAATTTAAAACAAAATTAGGCAAACATTTATTACAAAGATATAAAATGTAAATCTAATCTACGCAGCCACCTTCTAGGAAGGGTTCTGTGTGAATTAGATTTCTATTGTAGAATCTTATTAATATCTAAATTGTCTATAATTTTTTTGGCGTAATTTTTCTAATTCTTCGACAGATAAATCCTCCGGAATTGGTCTATTTCCTTGTTGCTCCATTGCTTCCATTCCATCATCACTATTTTCGTCAAAAATTTCATCTATTTCCTCTTCAATATGGGGCGGTAATTTGGGGAGCCCAAAATTTCTTCGTTCGGCATTGATCCAATCTCTAAATAATACCGAAATCTCCAAACTATCCCTTGCTAACGAATACCGATGATCTCCTATTATAAATCTTCCTGCGCTGAAAGCTTGCTCCGAAGCAACTGAAGAAGCTTGAGCTGATAACAAATCTCGAACCATCCTTGAATGTTTAGGAAATTGTCTGAACCGGGTCTTCCACCATGATAAAAGTTGTTGTTTTCTAGTTTCATCTCTAATATTTTCCCGGTCCTGCGAAAGATACGAATCAAAATCATTACTCCTACAACATTGAAGACCAAGTTCTTCGTCCATCTCGTCATCTAAATCATCATATCTACGTCTAGAACTAGGAGGTTCAATCGGCCCAATATTTTGTTCCATAACATGATACAAGTTATATAAACTCCTAGCTGTAGGTACTATGCTAGCACAACAAGTTTCAACTGATGGCTTTTCATGAAGTCCAATTTCTAAATTGTTGAATAATTTTCTAACCAACATCACTGTATCATGTTCTTTATAAAATGGGTTTAATAAATTAGTTGTTAAAATAATTTGTGGAATTGGAAAATAATATTTTTTAAATTTTTCAATCATAGCTTCAATTGCCTCTTTGTTAGGACATATTTTTTTATATTCAACAAGTACTTTAGAAATAGCAGTAATAGTTACTAAAACAGAAGAAATAGTTGAAGTATATTGAGCAGATACAGTGTTCGTAGCTTGATAAAAAGTTTTCAAAAATTTACAAAGTTCTTCTACTTCAGTCCAATCATCTTCATCTAGCATTAAATTAACATCCTCATTATAAGAATTATAAACTAATTGTATAGGTTTACGATATATAACAGCAACTTCAAACATTTGAAACAAAGAATTCCATCTAGTAGGAATTTCTTTTGGAATTTTTCTATATGGAAGGCCACATTGTTCACATTTACGTTTAAAATCATCCATTACAACCTTTTTTTTATTTTTAAACATAGAACTACAAGCAATTCTCACTTTAACACAACCATTTCCAAACAAATGAATACCATCATGTACTATCAAATTTAAAATGTGTGGAACATCTAACATGAAAATGATCTTGATACATTAAACATAATCTAGTTTTTAACTCGTCAATAGCTTTCAAATTATTAGAAGCATTATCTAATGTGCATGTCATAGGTTTACCAATAAATCTAAAATATTTCATGCTCTCCGTTATTGTATTAGCTATATACATACCGGTTTTAGACTCATCGACATATTTATAAGCAATAATTCTTTTTTGCATGTTCCAATCGTGATCAATCCAATGAGCCGTGAGAGTAAAATAATCATTACCGACAACACTAGTACCCATATCAGAAGTAACAGATATTCTACCATCAAATTTATCAAATAAGCAACGAAGAAAATGACAATGTTCAGCTTGAAATTTAAAAATATCATTTTTAATTGTATTTCGAGAAAAAACTTTAAAAGATGGATTATATACTCGTTGAATATAATGAATAAAACCGGGATGCGAAGGAAAACTAAAAGACAAACCCATAACAGCAACCATTTTTGCTAGTTCTTCTCTATCTACATCTTCACTATATGTCGAGGATGAACTTGCTTCAGCCGGGTTAAACATATCTAAACGTGTTTGAACCATATTACCTCCTACAGATTCATGTACAAATGTTGTACCATCTTTTTTTGCCTTAGCCTCATGTTTTAAACGAATAAATTCTTTATTACATCTCATCAAATGCGAAGTTAGCAATCCTGTCCCGCCATTTCCCCCCCCCCCAGTCAAATGTTTAAAAACATTCTTGCATTTATTGCAAGTAGCAGTACTTTTTACCCTATCATGCTCCATAAATTTCCAAACTAAAGACCTTTTAGTATGTTCGGTACCTTTGGCCCTAGTAAATTCCGGTAAAGGGGACAGTTCTTCACCGTGTTCCGGTAATTCCGTAACCGGACTAGTAGGGGTAGGGCTATCACCTAATTCTTGTTCTTCTATATCATCTTCCTCTGGTAAGTCTTCCTCAAAATTATTATAACGCCTATTCAGGGTCTCATTATCTAATTCCATACCGATACCAACATCGAAACCATTAGGTTGTGATAATGAAGTTTCATTAAATCTACCCGGTAATGAACTAGTACTAGCCTTACTTTTTTTATTTCTACGAAAGACCTTACCAAAATTTGATTTTTTACCACTACTATTTTTTTCAAAATCCATATTTCAAAATAAAATATTAAAACAAGCAATACAAATACAAATTGATGTTCGTAAATAAAAAAAATATAGATAATTAACGTAAATAAAAAGAGATTAAAGTTGGAACGAATATACCGAACGTCTGCGTAAAAGCAGACGTATAACAAATGTCGGAATTAAAAGATGATAATTGAAGCTTGTAATATCTTCAAAAAATCTTCAACTCCAACTAATATAATAAATGAATCCTCAACTTCAAGTGTTCAACTAATATAATAAAACTAGAAATATTTAGAGAGAATTTGAGAGAATATTAAGAGAGAGTATGAAAATTGATAATATTTGTGTGAAAAAAATAATTGAAATGAAGTATATTTATAGTAAAAATTTTAAAGGGGGGGGGGGGGGGGGGGGGAACTAACGGCTACAATGCAACGGCTCTTTTGGCCGTTGCAAACCTATTTTAAAAAAAAAAGAAAAACCAATTCTGCCCGTTAAATTTGCGGATCGGAAACCGGTCAACCGGTACCGGAAATGCCGGAATTTTTCGAAGGTCCGGTCCGGTTTCGTTTTCCGGAACATTGGGTACCGGTAAACCGGAACCTACCGGACCGTGTCGTTACCGGTACCAGAAATCAACCGGTAACGACGCTACCGGAACGGAACGGAAAGTTCCGGTTCCGTTGCCACCCTTAGTTAATATTCATCTGAAAGAAAAAGAAAAGGGTATGGTAAGTCATTTACCTCAAATCCATTATGTGTATTAGTTTGGACCGTTCACACCAATCTTCTCACAAAAATATGTCGACAGGTTTGTAACCTTTGACAAAAGGGTGGTTTCCTAATTGAGATGACGATGCCTTGGACCGTCTCGCCTAAGGTGTATGCGACATGACATATTTATAGAGTAAGATTATTTTCCTAAATATTTTAAGAGTGGGACTGAATAGCTACGAGAAGGTGCACTAACCTAATTGTACAGACTTTGAAACTAAAGAATCCAAAAAAGGTTTGGAGGAGTGTAAGACACCCCCCGCGTGAACCACAGTGTGTAAATTGTGTACGACAAAAGACTCGATAGGAAAATGCAAGTGAAAAAGGCAGTAACATGTAGTGTTGTTCAAACAAATAAGGAACGCAAGTTTGGACTTGGCTTGCGTCCTTTCACCCAAAGCATGATATAAACACATGTAAAGCAAATAATACAATAAAAGCATAAAGATCCTAAACTAAGCGTGTTAAGGTTAAAACCTAAGTTCATTACATCACCAGTAGAGTCGCCATTCTGTCGCACTCTATTTCAAACCGATCGAAACAACATGCAACATGTGGTGGCTTGTCGTGACTCTAGAGTTTTGAAAATTCATTTTAGAGTCGCCACCTAACTTTTTAGAAAAACTAGGAAAAATCGATTTCATTGTAAAACTCTGTTTTGGCCTATTGAAAATATTTTGAGATTCTAATAAGGGTTCTGGTTACTCAGGGGGAGGTGTTAGACACCCCTCAGAGCCTATCTGAAGATAGTCCTTACGCTTAGTTTAGGAAAATATTTGAAAAAAAAATTATTTCGCTATTTGCTAAACCAGTGATAAGAAAAACTTTTATTATTATTTTCTATTTATCATTTTATATAAAAGAAAGAAAACTTGAGGTATGACAAACGTGATGCTATCACGTACAAAGGAGTAATATCATTGTTGCAAAAATAAACATATATTCGAGATGTGAAAAGGGTGATATTATAATTTACACACATATTAAAAAATGTAAGTCTTATAATTTCAAAGAAGGTTATTTGAATATATGTGAGGTTAAATATATCCTTATAGAGTGAATAAGGTACTTTCATGGGTGTGAGAATTTACTTGCAAAACTATACATATTTAAGAGCACGTGAAGAATATGTGAGAGATTATGAGTAGATTAGAGTAAAAATAATTGTAATAGCATGTAAACTATGATAAATAATAATAACGATAATAATAATAGCAATAATAATGACGATGATAATAGTAAAGTGATAAAAATAGTTGTTATGAAAATAGTAAAATATACCTTGTACGTAGTAGCGAATGAAATGTATATACCTCATATTTTCTACCCCTGAAAATTCGAATAAGTGTTGAAAATATAACGTAAAGCATTCGAATTATAAAAAAAGGTTAGAATTAGCGAACACCTAAGAATTTTGTGACCTGCTCTCCCATGTGAGTTAGTATTTGAAATTCTAGTTTGTTATTTTTTTTTTAAGAAAAACATAGAGATTGTTACGTCCATTTTATTAACAAATTATTTTTTAAGGTGAGATAATCAATTAAACACTTGATCAAATTTTTCTAAAACAGAATTTGCTAATCCTTAAAGAAAGTTTACCTTTGCGAATTGATTGACTGAGTGTCGATCACAAAAATATGATAACGTCATCCTATTTAAAGATTTGATACGTAACAAAGCTATTATAAACAAATAAATCTACCTCAAGCAAATGTTACAACAAAATAGAGTTAGTTAACATCCAAAAGAAAGCGTAACATAATATGGAGAAAGAAACGGCTAGGAGTACTAGCCTCCATTTCAGAGTTCAAACTTTTATCTCGCACGACTCCGAGGCTCTTGTGATCCTAGTAGCGTTTGACCCGATAGTTGGGTCAAAATGAGTTTCGATTGAAACTCCATCTCCAAGATTAAATAAAACAAAAAATAAAATAAAGATTAGTAACTAAAATAACAAAATAAATATAATTTGTCGGTTATGAAGAAACGCATACTCATGAATACATTTCACATAAGAATCGGGTAAGTGCTTAAGTTAAGCTAGTATTTCAAACAAATTATCCTCGAAAGACTTTGCATATTAATAGGACCTTATCACTAACCTTCAACGCTACACCATAGTGATAATAAATTTCCTAAGATCCAAAAGACTTTTCAAGGGATAATTTTAGTTTTTTCTCAATGCATATCAAAGGGCTCAAATGATCAGGAAAACAATATTTCTTTAAACTTTTTTTTTTGCTATCCCTTAATGATGTTAAGATACCTATTATACCCAAAACGTGAAACTACCAGCACAAAGTGGTCACTTAACCATCAAAGTTATTTATAAAAAAAAAAAAAGGGCAGCTCGGTGCACTAAAGCTACCGCTATGCGCGGTATCTGGGGAAGGGCCCCACCACAAGGGTGTATCGTACGCAGTCTTACCTTGCATTTCTGCTAGAGGCTGTTTCCAAGGCTTGAAACTGTGACCTCCTGGTCACATGGCAGCAACTTTACCAGTTACTCCAAGGCTCCCCTTCATCAAAGTTATTTATAAACTTAACAAATTCATCAAATTCCACTTAGAATGGCGAATAGAGTTAGTCATGAACCCTAGAAATTTAGCTGGAAACATAAAATCCAACAAATCCAAAATGGTGTAATTGATAAGAATTTATGAAGGTAATCTTCTCAAGTATGAATAAAAAAAAAAAGAGAAACCCAAACGATAAATAAATAAATCGAGACGGATGAAGTTAAGAGAAAATAAGTGAATAAGTAAACCAATATTTAAGCTTTGGAATGCCCATGACATGATCAAATGACTATAGAGAATTAACATAAATGTTTTAATCCTCTAGAAATTAACCAAAGGGACCACGGCCAGATATTAAATTGGGCAATTTGACAAAATTGTACCCACGTTGACAACTAAAAAAACTACATGAAGTTAAACCAATTCTATCCAATGTTCACAACGAAAAGTGACTTTATTAAACCAACCCAAGTATACTAAATACACGTAAGATATCCAAACCAATTGTTTTAAGGAAAAGCTTGTGTCGACTCTTTATAAACAACATCAAAAGTTTGACACCTTATATGAAAGAACATCCTGACAATAATGAGAACATGACGACTTTAAACTCAATTTAACAAACTAAAAAGGGGCTAAGACGACTATTAATTTCAGAAAAATTGCAAGCATCGAGTGATCACATATTCACCTCAAGTACTTGTCAAATTTGACACTTTAAATCAAATTTGACTTAGAAACTAAAACAAAGTTGGCCAGCAGACTCTTGGATTTTTTTTAGTTGGCTACATGAATTTAACAGATCCTAAATAGAGATGATCAATGGAGGTTTGTGAAGGTGATATATACTTACAACTTGGAGCATAGATTTTAAAACAAAACAAACAAAAGTTAGGAGCTAAACTGCATGATGGATGAGCAAAAGTCATAACTTAATCGCATGTGTTCGTAACCCGTAAGTGAAACACCATAGACTGCGAAAGGACATGAGTGAAATGACTGATTCAAGGTGTCTTAGCGATTGAAAAACTGAACTATGAGTATCATAGGTAAGAAAGCAAGACATCTCTGATCACTGACTTACCGAAATTGATTTTTTAGAAAAGAGTAATGACATTTGAACATTAAAAAGAGAATTTACACACTCCCTGAGAAATTTAAACACGATGTATCATCCTATGAGGTGAAAAGAAATGGGAGAGACACTTCTCTTGTGCAAATTCCAAAATCGAGGCTTAAGCAATCTTTAGGAAGTTAAGACTTCCAACTCGTTTATCTTAGTTCTAGAGCTCAAACTAGCGTCATTATTTAAGCTAATTACTTATACTAAAAGAAAACAAACTGGGACATGCTTAGCTAGAGAAAAAGATATTCAAACTAGTTAAAAAATAACTATCTTTACATTGAGTTGTCAAGCCTCGCTAATCATTCTTAATACCCAAGTTAACAAAAAAAAAAGAAATACTTTCAGAAGTTTAAGGCTTGTATAACCCGTTCTTATGCTAAGTTATAAGTTCAAAATCACATTTAAGTAAACGTCTATCCTAAAATAATGACAACAAGATGTCATGTTCAAGTGTTAATGCAAAAAGGTACAAAAATTCCACTACAAACAGTTTGGTAAAGCTTTGCCCCTTAAAAAAATGAGTCAGATTGTCACTTCAGCATCATCTTAACAGGTTTCAAAATCACAGAAAAATGATAGCTCATGGCCACCAAAATGATTCTGTACATAACACAGAAGGAAAAGTTTACGTCTAGATTTTAACACCTACATTTACTTGAAAATATGTCAACATGTTGTGTTATCCTATATTTTTTGGAAACTATTTTCATGCCTAATTTAATGGCTACGGGGTCTTGTAACCTCACAGACGAGTACAGGAAAAAAAATTAAGAACAACCAAGCATTCCTGAAATTTTAAAAGAAAAACAGTCATCAAGCATTCCATGACGAACAACCAAGCATTCCTGAAATTTTAAGACTTGTAGGACCCTTCTCAAGCTAAATTAATGGCTGGCAATACGCAAGACGAGCATGTACATATTTAAGTCACCATTACCACATCAAAACGGTTAAACCGACATCGAAATAACCCCTAAAATAGTTCACGAAACATGTATCACAAACTTACAGTTTTAAGGAGTTTATTCTGGGATGATTCAAATTCACAGTAGGCTTATAAGCATACCATCAACTGTACAGGATACCGAATGGTGCAATAAATATAGCTTTGAATTCACCTTTGCAGGCAATGAAACAAAACACCCAATTTTTAAAAAATTTTACAGATTCATTCAAGCAAGATCGCAAACTAAAAATGTGAACAAACGACCAGCCACTGTCTCCACTTCATGATCATATCTAGAATTAACCCAACAAACTTGAATGATAAATAAATAGCAAAAATTAAATATAATACAATTAGACGGGATGGAATTTACTCTTGCAGGTGTTCACAAGACCACCTCCGACTCGCATCAAAACGTAAAAGAAAATCTAAACAATAGGGATGGCAAACACCTATACGCACATATTCATAGAAAAAAATATTCAATCACGAAACAAATTTCGAAAATCAAAATTATATTTTATCCATAAAACTAACAATAATAACAAAATCACCGACTAGAAATCAAGGTGAATGTCATGTTCATAGAATCAAAATAGATGAGGAAAAGAAAACAAAATGAAATGAAGGATGCTGATTCGCACCTTTTTTCGGGTAGCGAAATTGGAGCTACGACGACAAGGGTTTTTCAACGGCAAATTCAACTCCGAGGATTCCGAACGTCTGCACTCTAATTTGCTCTATTTTTCACTCATTTTTTACACTATTTTCACTCTTTCGTTAATTTTCTTCCCTTGCCCCAAAGTAATGGATGAAACCCTCCTTTATAGGCATATTTTCGAGTGTACAAGCTTCTCAAAAGGCTCTAAATTGGACTCAAACTTCAAATTCAAATTGTTGATGGGACAATCCAGAGCTTAAACAGATACGGTGAGGGGGAAAAAGACTACCTCTTGCAAATTGATTTAGAGTAGAAAATCGGGTGGACAAACCTTATCCTCCAAGGGTGTAGATTTTCTCCTCTCCACCAAGCTAACAGTGGAGAGGATGAGACTTCTGCGACCTGAAGAGTCAAATAAAATAGGAGAAGGGCGAAATTTATGCTGACAACCCCATTTCCCGCTGATCCTAATGAAAATTCAATAAATTTGAGATGAGGGGGATGGCTGCACAGGGGAGTGGTTGGAGTTTGTCGTAGGGGCTGTGTAGTGGTGTTGAAGATGAAGATGATAAAATGAAAGAGATGCGAGACATGCTTTGAGAGAAAAGCCGTATTAGGTGCTGCTTTTGTTGACTAAAATTTGGATTGTCATTGTTTGATGAACGGTTCAGATTTAATATAAGAATAAAAGAAAATGATAAATTATATATCTAAATATAAAAATAAGTAAATAATTAGAATTTTTGAGACTTACCGGACTAGAAATAATTTAAAGGACTAGATCAATTTGTGTGGAATGGCGAAGTGGATATGAAAATTATTCTAAGTTTCGAGCCAATTTTTGGAACCTCTGAAATTTATAAATAAGAGTTGGGTTTAGGTGAAATAAAAAATTGAAATGGAGTTATCATTGGCCCGAATACTCTTTTTCTACCAAAATTAATTTTATCGATGCTCCCTGTTATCCTAAAATTATTTTTAGTCTAATGTATATAAACTATATAAATAATTTAGTATACACGTCCGATTTAATAATTGATAATTTTAATTTTTATAATATTAACAATATATATATTATATATATACATTAAATTATATATAAGATTATAATAAAAGAGACACATACGCATATAATAAGGACGCATATATTATGTAAATAAATATAGTTACAATATATCGTCTAAAAAATAAAATTAGAAAAATTGCAAATGCGATTATCAAAAAGACATTTTTTAAAAATAATTATTTATATTTAATTAAAGTATTTTACCATATAATAAGAAAATAAATACTCTTTTTTTTAATCTTTTCAAAATTCATAGATATAAAAATACGAATTTATTTTGAAAGATTATTTAAGGCCGATGAGCACCGAAAAATAATTAAAGGAAACAGAGCAAGTCAAAATTGGGTGTCAACAGCATGAACACGTGCTGTAAACTCTTGTGATCAGTGAACACATCAACATGAAACCCATAAAGATAGTGCCTCTAAATTTTCAAAGAAAATATAACAGCTGTCAACTCAAGATCATGGATCAGATAATTCTTTTCATGGGGTTTTAAGTTGTCTAGAGGCGTAGGTTATGACCTTACCTATTTGCATTAATACACAACCCAAACCAACTCTAGAAGCATCACAATAAACTACAAACTCATCTATGTCATCTGGCAAAGTCAAGACTGGAGCGGAAGTGAGTAGAGTCTTCAACTCCTGAAAAATCTTCTCGCAGGAATTTGACCACTGAAATTTAACCTTCTCTGGGTTTGCCTCGACATGGGGGCATCAATTGAAGAAAACCCTTCAACAAACCATCTGTAATAGCAAGCTAAATCCTAGAAACTCCTGATATCAGATGGAGAGACGGGTCTAGGCCAGTTTCTCACTGCTTCGGTCTTTTGAGGATCAACTTGAATGTCATCACCAAAAATAATATGACCAAGGAAAGCTACTAATTTCAACCAAAACTCGCATTTACTGAACTTGGAGAATAACTAATGATCTCTAAGGGTTTGCAACACAACTCTCAGATAGTCTCCATGATCATTCTCGCTATGGGAATAGACAAGGATGTCATCAATGAAGACTATGACAAACATGTCCAAGTACTGCTTAAACACCCTGTTCATCAAGTCCATGAAAATTGCAGGGACATTTGTTAGTCCAAAAGACATAACTAGGAATTCAAAGTGACCATACCGAGTTCTAAAGGCTGTCTTCGGAATGTCACATTCTCTAACTCTAAGCTGATGATAGTCGGATCTGAGGTCTATCTTAGAGAAATAACTTGCACCGTGAAGTTGATCAAACAAGTCATCAATTCTGGGGAGAGGAAACTTATTCTTAATGGTGACTTTGTTAAACTGACGGTAGTCAATGCATATTCCGAGAGAACAATCTTTATTACACACGAATAGAGCTGGAGCACCCCATAGGGAAATACTAGGCCCGATAAAATCCTTATCTAAGAGATCCTTTAACTGTTCCTTCAATTCCTTAAGCTCAGCTAGAGCCATTCTGTAGGGTGGAATAGAGATAGGATTGGTATCTGAAAGGAGATCTATTCCGAAGTCAATTTTCCTTTTGGGAGAAACTTCGAGAAGATCTTCGAGAAATACATCTGGAAATTCCCTCACTATTGAAACTGACTCAAGACTCGGAGTCTCAAAATTTGAGTACTTGATTTGAAAGAGATGGTAAATACACCCCTTAGATATCATCTTTCTTGCCTTAAGATATGAAACAATCTAACCCTTAAGCACTAAAGTACTACCCCTCAATTTGATAACTGGCTCATTAGGAATCTGGAACTGAACAATTCTATTTCTACAATTGACTGCGTCATAACATGAGTGGAGCTAACCCATGCCTAGAATGACATTGAAACTAGTCATTGTAAGACCCCGTAAAGTCCTAGCCCATTTAGGTCCTTTATAGGATGCCAAAAGAAGTCCCAGAGTTAGAAATTTCAGCTAAGTGTTAAGACTTAGTCTCAATTTTGGCCTCGATATTTCAATGGTCTCATTTTCAATCTTTCCGGAATTAAATTGTTGATTTTTAAATTGATTCATGATCAGGGTTATCTATAGGTCATCTCGGGTGAGTTTCAGAATTTTTGAACATTGTTTGAGACACGTTTGGATGACTAAAATAGCAAGCCAACTCAATTAGGACGCGTCGCATTGGCTATCACGTCGTCACCATCGACGCGATGCATCGGTAATCGCATCGACACTATCGATGCGGTGCATCGCTTGTCACATCACTGGGCACTTTTACTTACTAAATTACGGGTTTGTGAGGGCAAAATAGTCATTTTGACCCATCTTAACCCACCTATATCACGAAATTAAGGATCCAAAAAGGCAAATATACTAATTTTTTTACAAATTTTCTCAAGAACAAAGCCCTAGTTTCTTCAAGTTCAAGTCCAAGTTTCAAGAATTCACCAACAATTCTCACGAATTCAATAATCAAGGTATGTTTATGTGTTCATCCTTAGGTTCCTTCCACCCTTGGAGTTCAAGATTTTTTTTTTTTAACTTAGATTATGATTTACATTCTTGAATGGAATTGTGTTCATGATGTGTTGTTGTGTGGGTTTCAAGTCAAGAATATTTTGAACTTCGTGTAAATGAACTAGAATGTGTGTTGATTTATGTAACCCTCATGTTAAATCCTTGAATTGTGATGTTAAATATGGTAGTCATGACATTCATATACTGCTCATTCTCATGTACAAGATTTATGCATCCTAGGTGTTTGACAAAATGTCTATGTGGAGAAATTGTGCATGATAACCTATGTGTGATGCTTTTAAAGTTGAGATATGGTACTATTATCTATGTTATCGAGTCCTGGGGGTATTGAATACCCAAAATTTAGTTGTTTATCTAGTCTCCAATCGAAGTAGAATGATTTTGTAGTATCCCGAACTGTAGCATTCGGTCAGTCAACAGAATCAGTGTGAGTTTAGTTGGAAGTAGGATTCAGCACCGAACGAACCCAGGGATGGGGGCATTCCTGCCAGCAGAGGGTTTGACCCTTAGTAGCAATCCCTGAGTTGCAAAACTACATAGCCAACATAGGGTAAATCATCTTCTTGTCAGACTAGGGTTGACGTAACTATATACATCTCATGAGTTTTCCTGCCAGATTAGGGTTAACCCAGCTAATGTTAGTAATTCGTGGCATGGTGCTAACACCCTTCCAACTGGGATTATAGGTTGGACCCCAAATTAGTCCATAATCGGGGTATGTCGATTAGATGATAACTCCCACAGTTACAGTTTCAGTATTCAATAATCAGTATCTAGTATTTAGTATTTAGTACAGAACTCAGTTCAATTCTACACGATCATGACTTACAGTTATTAGTTATTCAGTTATCAAAAACTCAGTACTTCAACTTCGGACTAATTCAAATGATATATGCTTGGTATTGCGTGTTCAGTACTTATAGTAGTCCCAGTCTTGCATATCCTCCCATCCAGTTATTTTATGATGTTTAGTTATTATTATCATGCACGTGAACCCATGCATATCAGTCTAACCTCACCTAGCATACCAGTATATTCAAAGTACTGATGCGTACTCTTTCTTTGCGTCACGATATCTCATATTATAGGTTCGGATGCTTGGTTTCCTGACCGTACCTAGCCAGATCAGTGTATCAGCCGCAGCTACAGTAGTGAGTCCTCATTTATCGAAGACATGACACTCATTTAGTCATTTTATTATTTACAATATTTTAGCTTTTTAGTTACTTCCAGACAATAGTTGTGAGTTAGTTGGGGCCTGTCCCATCAACTCTTTTATTTTAGATGTTTAGGGGCTTTTAGACACTAATAGTTAGCAGTTATTCTACATATGTACTCAGTATTGAATCAGTTTTATGAACCTTATGGCATATTTAGTTTTACTTTCACATATATTTCATGATTATTAATCAGTGCTCACAATAGGTACCAGTCATGGGTTAGCTTGTGGTCCTACGAGGTTGTAAGCACCGCGTGACGCCCAAGGTGTAGTCTCAAGGTGTTACAAACTTGGTATTAGAGCCTAAAGTTCTAAATTATCCTAGAGAGTCTGAAAGCCGCGTCAAGTAGAGTCTTGTGCATGGGTGTGTAGCGCACCACACTTATGGACAAGAGGCTATGAGGTATTTTTAGGAAAGGTTCCCTTCTTTCAGTGTTCATATCGTGCGAGTGAGCATGTGCTCAAGTTAAACTCTCTGTCTAATTTCAATCTTCCTTCTATTTATAGAATATGCCTCCTAGAAAGACTAATGTAAAAAGAAATGGGAATCAACCTGCACCTCCGCCAGTCTAGAAAGATCACCTAAATGAGCATATCTCTCACGCCGAATTTAGAGTTGCTTTCACTACCTTAGCTTATTTAGTAGTTGCTCAGAATAATCTGAAGGTTGTTGTCCTTTCTAGGCTTTTGATTTATGCTCAGTCGAGTGAAAGGGGAGAGCGTAGAAAGAAAGAGAGAAAGAATAAGAGGGCCAGAACAAGTAGTTTTAAGCCTAGGTCAAGAGGTAGTAACTGATCCCAATCCCATCAGAAATTCTCAGCCCCAGCTCCGCCTTCAGTCAGTGCGCCAGTGCCTGAGTTTAAGAATGATAGTCGAGATAGAGCACCAGGCTCTAAGACACAAGGTAGTGGAAAGGGTGTTGTACTGAACCGCTTTGCGAAATATATGGTAAGAATCATAAGGGTGTGTGTAGAGTCGGCAGTGATGTGTGTTTTGGGTGTGGCAAGCCAGGCCACAGAGTCAGAGATTGCCCAAAGAGTAGTCAGCAGGGTCGGTCCAACCATCCTCCAATTTCATCCAATCACCTGACTCAGCAGGGTGCTTCCATTTTCAGTGCTAATAATGGTCAGCATTAGAACAGGTTATTTACAATTCAGTCCCAACAGGATCAGGAAAGTTCTTTTAATGTGGTTACGAGTACGTTACCGACCATTCATTTATATATTTATGCCTTGTTAGATCCTTGATCTTCTCTTTGTTTTGTAACCCCCGATGTAGTTGTCAAGTTCAGTGTAAGTCCCAAAACCTTAGTAGAGCCCTTCTCAGTGTCTACCCAGTGGGTACATCTATCCTAGCCAGACGGGTATACAGAAATTTCCCGATTATAGTATCCCAGTAAATCACTTCAATTGATTTTAGAAATAGAGTAGTTCAGTTTCAACTTCTCAATGAACCAGTCAGTGAATGAAGGGTTAGTACCTCAGTGCTTAGGAGTCAGACGTGATTTCATCTTCCTTCTCAGAATCCTATGACAGCATATGATCTAGAGTTAGAAGCATGAAACTAGGAGTTTAACAATAGTAGTAGAGTTGGGATGGTGTTATCTGAAGTTGAGCAAATTATATATTTCATTGGACTAGTCATGTGAAAGGTGAATCAGTAGGCTTGAAGCAGTGTATACAAGAATTTAAGTTTGTTGATTCGAAACATGCGTTGTGGATGTGATATCTGTAGTCTATGATGAAAGTAGTATGGTTATTAAAGAATTGGGGATATCCATGTTATGTGTTAGGATCTAAGTTTGAATCTTTGAAGGCTGAGCTAATAGAAAAAAGAGTTAAAAATTCTAAGTTAGTCAGTTTTTATGTTGTTACATGATGTATTTGGGGCTAAAGAAAGTTAAGAGTTCTATCTCAGAAGAAAGTATCAACAGTAGGGTTTTACACTTTCAGGTACAGTCTTTCAGGGTAAGTTTAGTGTTTATGAGTATCGTTATATCTCGGACTATAGAGTAAAATAGTTTCAGTATAGTTTAGAGATGTTGGTTAAGTGGTCCACAGACTTAGAATGATGGCTTTACGCTAAGGGGGAGATGATAGAACAAGTGACTAAGTCAGGCTCTCAGATTCTAGTAGTGATGACAGTGTGTTGTAGAACAACACTAGGGAGGGGAATGCCCGCCCCATGCTTATTTTAGTATTTGTACTTTAGTTATTACGATATCTACTCATGCCTTACATATCAGCTCTATACTCATAGCTCATATTCATACACTTTCCATAGAATGATGTACGATTCCAGTCCTTCATACGAGGAGTTCTTGTTTGCTCAGTAATGTGAATCATGTTCCATGAATTCAAAATTTTCAAACTCAGGTCATGCAGCTCACGACTCATGTGCTCATGCTCTACAGTATGTTCAGTTCCAGTATTCGTGCAATACTCCTAATGATCAACGAAATTCAGATTATGTCATGTATATCCTCAGTTTAGGCCTCTTGATGAACCCATGATGTTGATATTCTATTCCTCAGGACTCTTTTAAGTGTCAAGTTCTGTATAGTGTTCATTCATGCTTCAGGTCCTCATGTTTTAGCCTTTCAGTGACCTCTCCTTATGAAATAATGTAGTGATGAGCAATTTCTTAGATGAGGGAGAGAAAATGTTTCATGTTAAGGAAAGATTGTTGCATGCTTGTTTTATTCGAGGTTGTAGTTATGAAGATAGGCTTGAACATTATGTTGGTATGTAGGTGGATAAATGCACTACACATTAGTGAATGGCTAGTAAGAGGTTGTATTTAGTTTTTGAATAGGAAATTAGAATTATTCATGAGATGAGAGGTTGTGAAAATGCAGGGTGTGTTGATGTCATGATTCAGACTAGTATTATAGTGTTATGTGTGCATTTTGTAGATCCGAGTAGGCTTGTACATAGTGGGAGAATTCAGTCAAGCTTAGGCTTCAGTAGGTAGAGTTATCAGTGCCCATGTGAATATTTTCAGTAGTCTCAGGTGAAGTATAGTATTAAGGTAGAAGGTATAGCTGAGAGAGTATTCGAGGAGTATGTCTAAGCTTAAAAGATAGTAGTTGCAGTGCATAAGGCCTAGTAGCTCTATCTTAGCTGATGTTTCGTAGGCCTGTGTTTCATATTACCGAATTTTAGCCTTGTTGTGATTTCTTATCCAGATGTTTTATTCAGACCATGCCCAAGATTTCTTACTCCCTAGAAGTCATTAGAACTTCTTAGAAAGAGTGTCAAAGAAATACTCCAGTTAAGTATAAGCTTTCAGTAAAAGTTAGTCTGTATAGCCAGTAATTCAGATTAGCGGTCAGACAGATAGGTTCCTATGGTTTTTCCATCTTTCGATCTAGTCTTACTATCTGAAGTTTTATGAATATATCCCTTCCAAGAAATATTTTGTTCGCATCCATGTAAATTGTGAATCCAGTTTAGTTTATGCATCATATTTCAGATCCCAGATAGTCAGTCATGATTCATGCTGTAGTGTAATCGATTTGATCGAATGGTTGATAATGAGATCGAAAGGAGACTAAAGGTACAATATTATTATGTTTGAGTACTTATACTCAATTTGGGTATGTATCCACATATTTCATGTTGTAGTGTAATCGATTTGTTGGAATTACTGATAATGAGCTCGAAAGGAGACTAAAGGTATAATATTGTTATGTTTGAGTACTTATACTCAGTTTGGGTATGTATCCACACATTTCATGAGGTTCAGGAGTACTGGATGTGGTTATTCTGGTCTCTCTTGATAATTCATTCCATTGTACAGATTATTTTGCTTCTACCATGTAATGGAACTCTGGTTTTCTTTGTGATAGATGTTGTAATGTAACATTTACTTATCTTGACCTTTCAGGAAGCATTGTTGACTTCAACAAGTTTTCCTTCTCAAATGAAAAATTCCGTGCTAATGATAAAGTTGCAACACGTTAATATATTACAACATTACCTGGGGTCTTCCGTCCATACTGCTTTTGTTGTCCTGTCTGATTGCTTTGCCATATTTCATTTACTTTTTGTCAAGCCTTTTTTCTTGATTATCCTTCACAATGATTAACTGTTGTATAAATGGTGAAGCCAAAACTGTTCAAGGTCAAAGGGGCCTTATTGTGCCTTTTCTTTGTGTGTCTTAATTTAGCTTACCAACACTATTTGGGAGAAATTAAATAACCAGTGAGTCATTGTTAGGGGATAGTGCAGCTTAATATTGTATGGTAGTTACAAGTTACAACAAGCATTTGGTTAAACGTGTATGTTCTTGAATTTCTGTACAGCTATTCCCTCCAAACATGTCACGGTTGATTAAATTTATTAGTTTGACATCACACGGGAAGCCAAATGCTTCTATGCATATCAAAGACCACATTCTTTTCACATCTCGTGACGGAATATTGATTTGTATGTATTTTGAGATCATTTAAGTTGTTATAGTTTGTTAAATTTCTCCGGTCTTCATATTACAGATATGTTAATGACGGAAGACCATTTTGGCAACATATAGTTAGTTCTTCGACTGGTTGTTCCGACTCTCAGTACTTTGACGAGCTGTATAACTATTGTACTACTGAAAAGGTTCTCACTTTGAATTACCATTTCTTTTTTACAGCAAATTGGTTTATTGTTCGAGTTGACTAACAGAACATCTCCACTAATAAGAAGTCACTCAATAATTTTACTTTCATTTGTCATTCTTCAATAGGCTTGGCATCTTTCTGATCCAGATGCTGAGAAGGTATTTAAGGCCCTTTTAGCAGCAGGAGTGAAGTTGGCTGTAGTGTCGAAATTTTAACACTCAGTTGAAACCAGTTTTGAGGGCTCTAAACTGTGATCACTGGTTTGATGCCGTTGCAGTTTCCGCTGAGGTAATACGTTCGTCGTTTTTCCTTTTGCTTCCCTTTCATCCTTGCTTGTGCTTGTCTAATTGTGGTTAACAAACATGAATGCGTTGTTTTATAAAAGTGGAATGCAAGTATTGGTAATTCTTAAAATCTCAAAAACATGTCTTGGTTAGTTACAAGTTACAACAAACATCTGGTTAAACGTGTATGTTCTTGAACTTCTGTACAGCTATTCCCTCCAAACATGTCACGGTTAAATAAATTTATTAGTTTGACATTACACGGGCAGCCAAATACTTCTATGGACATCAAAGACCACATTCTTTTCACATCTCGTGACAGAATATTGATCTGTACGTATTTTGAGATCATTTCAGTTATTGTTATAGTTTGTTAAATTTCTCTGGTCTTCATATTGCAGATATGTTAATGAAGGAAGACCATTTTGGCAATATATAGTTAGTTCTTCGACTGGCTGTTCCGACTCTCAGTACTTTCAGGAGCTGTATAACTATTTTACTACTGAAAATGTTCTCTCACTTTGACTTACTATCTTTTTTTACAGCAAATTGGTTTATTGTTCGAGTTGACTAACAGAACATCTCCACTAATAAGAAGTCACTCAATAATTTTACTTTCATTTGTCATTCTACAACAGGCGGCTTGGCATCTTTGTGATTCAGATGCTGAGAAGGTATTTAAGGCCCTTAGAGCGGCAGGAGCGAAGTTGGCTGTAGTGTCGAATTTTGACACTCAGTTGAGACCAGTTTTGAGGGCTCTGAACTGTGATCACTGGTTTGATGCCATAGCAGTTTCCGCTGAGGTAATACGTTTGTCATTTTTCCTTTTGCTTTCCTTTCATCCTTGCTGATCTAAATAGCTGATATTCTATTTTGGCTTTTAACAGATAGAATCATAGAAGCCTAATCCAACAATATTTTTAAAAGCGTGCGAGTTACTAAGAGTAAATCCAGATGACGCTGTTCATGTAGGCGATGAACATAGAAATGACATTTGGAGTAATTTTTTTGGTTTAATATTATCACTTATACTTCGCCAAACGACCCCTTAAAGAGTATTTTGGTTCTCTTGAAAAAGATGATTTTGTTGCTTTCTTTTTAAAATACTGAACTTATGTTTCTCCAGATTGCAGTCCTCCCAACCATGCTGGACCTGCTTTTTTACTGAAGCGACAAAGCATAAGGATGGTGGACCACTGGATAAGGAGTCTTCAAATATAATTGTAAGGTTTTCCCTTATCAACCCTATCCCTATCGCATTCTATTAGTTCGGTAAAAGGTTAAAATTTGGTTGCACCCTGCTCCATCAGTATAAAATTGGCCATCAAAATCAGTATTTGTACTGTTCATTCTTGTCATTACTTCTACAAGCAGGTAGGACAAAGTTACATTTGTCCAAAATTTGAGGACTTTAATAGTGTTTTATACCTTAATCTTCAAGAAGAGCTATTCTTTGAAATAAAGAACTTGAAGTATCTAGAAAGCCAATTGCACTGAGCTAGTGCAATTGTTGGCTTGTTACTAAGTGTTGGTGCGAGCTTTTTAGGTGAAAATGGTCAACAATATCAATTTTTCTTCTATATTTCCAGAAACTATCAGCTACATTAGTATTGCATGATTCGGCAACTTACTTGCATTCTTATTAGTTGCGAGGTACCATTGCTTTTGATACCCGTAGCTGTCAATGATGCAACTTATGTTATATGTCTTTGATACCTAAAGTACTTGTCTATCCAATGTTTGGAGCTCTATCAGAATGATAGTGTAGATGCCACTATGATCAGTATATATATGTTAAGGTTCTTCTAGAGACTCAAATAGATTGTGAGCAATCGGATATTTGCCCTTCAACTTTTTGGTCTGAAAGATCAAGGGTAGTTAGCCTAGGAAGTCCCTTTACCACCTCTTTGATATTAATGGTTTGTAGAATATTGGTGAATTACACCAATTCATCAACTATTATAAAGATTAAGGCACTGTAATGATGGGAGGGAAAATAGAACTGCTAATTGAGTTTGACCAGAAGAATGTGGACCATTCTTATTAGAAAGGTCAAAGTTTATTAGCTTCACTATATTCCCCTATCCTTAACTTCATGTGCACACACGTGCTCTCAAATCCCACTCTCATCCTTTGATCCAAACGATTGGTGTGCTGGCACGTTCTAGAAATGATTCCAATCGGTCATCTCTGAAAAAATCTAATTTTCCATTTGAATTTCATCCAAAATTTATATTTGATATTTCAATCGGAATACTGTGTTTGTGATATCAAATTACTAATTTTGGTGGTTCTTCTACATGATTTGCAAGAGTGAAATGCCCAACTCTCAAAATTTGGCCATTTTCATTTAAGCTTAGCCATCAAAATGCATGAAACTGTTGTCTGCATCTCCTGTTTGTTCTAGCTTAACCCTTTCCTGTTGAATGTTTCTGTCTGGAGTCATTAATTACCCTGTGAATCTGATGGTCTGAGTTCTGCCTCTCAATGAATTTAAGTTGCTTCAATAAAAGTATGATCTTATGAGTTCGCTGCTAAGGATTTTGTCTAAAGTCACATCTATTATAACTGCAGTATCTTATTTGCTTCAACTGTCTATTCTATACAAGTGCCTTTCAAGTTGAATATTAGTATTTGATTGGATCTTTCCTCCTTTTATTGAAAACTGCATAAGTATAGAAAACAAGTTGGGTCTTTCAGACTTGAAATGTCGTTATCGCAATTTCTGCAGGAGATCCTGCAAATAGGGAGGGCTGACATCTTATCTGGTGATATCATCCTACCAGCACAGAGAAGATGGGTATATATGATACAACAAAACTGTTACAGTAAGTTTTCTTCTGGTCCTGAAGTGCAGTGTCAGTTTACAGTTCATAGTTCAATGTTGTTGATGAGTTAAGTGTTATTCTGGGTTTACTAGACAAATGAAGCACAACAATCGATAGAGCGTGAAGAAACATCAGTAAAATTATTGAATTTACTTGCTCATAGTTATTGCCATGATAAGTATCTGCTTTAAACTCAGTGGCTATTTGGTGCAATTTTAACATAAAATTGTTCAATTTCTTTTCTCATTCTCTATTTAATGACCATATATTGATTTTCCTCACTAGCTTGTCGTTGGTTATTTGTTGTCGTAAAGGAAAATAAGTCTTACTTGAGTTATTATTTGTTGTTCAATACGTCTTGATACATACTATTAGGGCTTTCCTTCTCTTGCTTGTGACGGGTGGAAATGGGTTCCAGAGCAGGGTCTCTTAAGCAAATGCTACTTGATATCCTAGAGGATACTCATGAAATACGACACATCTATAATCGGGAGAAATTGTGTACTTAGAAAGAAAACGATGAGATAGAGTGCTCCGTACCCCTGGATAATGAGATCGCTGAAGGTATGCTTATAATATTCCCATACTCTGGCTTGCATATGGAATACAATAGATACCAGATCAATTATGCTTCTAACACTTGCTTATTTGTATTTCTATTTTGCAGAAGAAGAAATTGAAATGCTTTTGGAAAATTATCTCCAGAGGTTGTCTATTGGTGCTATTTCAACTCCATTAGTGTAGATAGCATAGCTCATTAGTTGTTGTATCCTTAGTTTACGTAATTACTCTGCAATAACATAATCTACAAGTGTAAAAAGTAAAAGGAAAAAGAAGATAAATAGGTACTTATTAGTCGCCAGCAATCAAAATGCATCTCCTATTATAGAATTTATAAATATTATATGTATCAATGTAAATAAGCAACAATCACTATCATATGTGAATGTGAGCATTCAGTAGTATATTATTCCCATGATTGTATAAAACCTACATTTGAGATCATTTTCACCAACTGATCCAATCAAATGGGATACTCCCTTACTGTTACATCGTTACATCTTCAGTTTATACTATAACATTATACTATGTTGTTATAACATATGGGTTTATTTCCCCAGTTCAGTATTCATCATATGGGTTTGTAGGTAGCATATTAGTTTATTTGCATGATGGGATGACATGTTGAAAAAAAGGTAAAAAAGAAAAATTCTCAATACTTAGTTTTATTCTAATATACGCGTTGGACCCATGCAACGCACGGACATACCTATCTAGTATTGACATAAAAGAAAACAGATGTGAATGAACTCTTTAAGAAAAATAAAGTCATGATATGGATCAGATAAAATAAATAAAACTAAAATTTTGAATAACAAAAATTACTATAAAGATTTTATATATATGGGGGAGTTGCGGGATAATATTTTGAACTAATTTTGAAAACATCATGTAGTAATTCCATAAATATTAAATTGAAGAGATGTGAACAATAAAATAATTTATTTCCACAAGTAAACACAATTAATAAATTTTTTCACATTAATAAGAAGAGAACTTAATAACTAAATTAAGCCAAGTGATAAGCTATTAAAAATCACAATTAAAAATTTAATAAATTTATATGATGAATGATGTAATAGATAAAAATATGAAAAATAAAAGTTTTTTTAATACTATATGATTCGTTTGATTATTTATATAGATTTGGTTATGAAAATTGTAGGACGAGGAATAGGGGGGATTAATTTCATTGTGGAACAAAATGATAATTAGACCTTTCTAATATAATAATATAATATTAGACTTTTTGAAAGGAATATGATTTATCATGCTCAAAAAAGACATCACAATCTTAAAATAATTTTTTTAAAAAAATTGATGTCAGGGTAGAGAGGTGGAATGGAATTAAAAAAATAAAAAGAAATATTGAATAAGGGTGGGTGAGGTAAGATTTTTTTTTTTTGAAAAAAGTTAATTTTTATTTGGGGCGGGAGGGGGGGGAGGTATGGGGTGGTGGTGTATAGGTGAGGGGTGAATGTGAGATTTGTTGGGGTGGACAATTTTGAGAGTGGTATGAGAGATTTTAATTGAATTAATTAAGAAGATATAATTATAAGTATAAATAAAATACTTAAAGATACTAATGATAAAATCAAACAATGAAAAACTTATGAACAATAGAATTAAGTCTGAAAACTTAAAGAAAATAAATAAATGCATACGCTTAGTTTTGAATTGAAAAAACAAATTGTATATGCTTAGTTTTTGAATCTAAAAAACAAATTTAAAATTTGAAATTAGAAGTTTTTTAATTGACACAATTAAGTACTTTCAATGTTTGAAATGGAAGGCAAGGAATGTAATTACATAACTTAATTGATTATAAATTAATATATATAGTTGTTGAAATTTGAAATGTTGTACATTTTTTAATTGTTTTTTGTATTTTACTAAGAAATAATATGATGGTTAATTTTTTTTAAAGTACTATAATTTTTCAACTTTCTTAAAGTAATATAATTTAACATATATACATTTCAATATGAAACAGTTGGAAATAACATTTTAATATTATCCGTGCATCGTATGGGTACGTATACTAGTATTTTTTAATACCCAAAAGCGTAAAGGATGAATAAGATGCAAAATAAACAAAATACTAAAATGACAGAGTTACAGTTTGAAACTACCCATGATTCATGTGTTGTCAAATGTAGGGGTATACAGACAAAACCGTCAAGTCAAATCGAACCGATGAACCAAACTAAACCGAGAAAAAAAACCAACTTATGGTTTGGTTTGATTGGTTTGGCGTTAGAAAAAAAACCCGGATCATTCTTGGTTTGGTTTGGTGTTAACCAAAAAAAAAAGTCAAACCGAACTCGAATCAAATCGGCATAATATATATATATATATATATATATATATATATATATATGTAATATTCAAACTTTTTTATACATAAAATATTAATTATAATCTACTTTTTAAATACTTTTTCAACTAGTTTTAGTAATTTTCAATAATTTGAAAGTAGATGTAGATATATATATTTAGATTTGAGCCTTTAAGTTGTAATATTTGTCCATTAATTGCTAATTAAATGATCGAAAACCCAATATAAACTTAAAACCTAAACTTTTCACTCTTCATCTCACTTTTTAGTTTCAAGAGAGTTTTCCGCTCCTCAGTTTTTCATAATTATGTTTTTTCATTAGCACATGAGTGAAAACATATTTGATCTAGTCTTCGATCATAATATAATTGTAAAAACTAAAGATTATAAAAAAAACAAAAAAATCGAAACCCCCGAAAAAACCCGACTAAAACCTAAACCGAAAAAACTAATTTTATGTTGGTTTGATTTGGTTTATAGTTTTAACAAACCAACATGATTGTTTTTTTTTTTTAATAAAAACCGAACCAACCCGACCCATGTACACCCCTAGTCAAATGTATTTCACTATTTAATAGTAGAGAAAATTTCATAAGTAGCAAACTTAAACTCATAATTAGGAGCTTCATAACAACTGATTTCATAATTATCTTAAATAACAACTTATATTTTATATTTTAGACACTTTTGATACTAAAATGCATATACAACGAGATTTACTGCCTTTTTTTTTACTCAAATCAGTTGAGTTAAATAAGAAATAATTATCCCATGTATTTAAAGCATTAAATTCCTTTTCCATAAATTATTCTTATTTAAAGCAGTAGATTCCTTTTCCATAAATTACTCTTATTTAAACTAGTAGATTCTTTTTCCAAATCAAACACAAGTCAGAAGATCATGATCTTTGAAATTTCAAAATAAAACATCATTATTATTATTTTTTTGTTAGTTTTTTTCATATATATTTTTATCATTTTATTTTTTCCCTATTTTGATTTCTTTCCAATTTATTTTCTCTCTTCAATTTCTCTTCTTTTTTTCCTTTTTCCTTTTTTTCTTTTTTCGCTGTCTTATTTTTTTCCTTTCTCATATTTTTCTTTTTCTTTTCTTATTTTCGTTTTCTTCTTCTTTTTTTTTTTGCTTTTATTTTTACCTTTCTATTTCTTTTTATTCTTCGTTTTTTCTTTTTTCACTTCTTTTTTATTATTTTTTTCATTTTTTCTTTTTCTATTTTTATTATTTTTTATTTTTTTACTCTTCTATCTCTAGCTTTTATTTTTTTCTATTTTTTTTATTTTTTTTAATTTTCTTTGGGGTTCTATTTTATATTTTCAAAATATATGGCTACTCGAGCACAAGTTATGGATGATAATGAAAACACCACAATCATTTATTGTGTATATATTCACACCATTAATTATATTTTATATTCGTTGATACAATTGTATTCATATTTTATAGTTCACACTTGTATTTGTATGTATTTTATAGTTTGCACTTGTATTTATATTTTATAGTTTACACTTGTATTTATATTTTATAGTTCACAATTGTATTTGTATTTTATAGTTCGTACTTTTATTTATATTTTATATAATTCACACTTGTATTTGAAAGGATTGTTTTATATTTGTATTTTATTATTGAATGCATATTGAATTTTTATTTTGTGATTTTGTTTTGTTTTTATTTTTATTTTTATTATTTTTCATCGATACACCTTTCCTCAATTATTAATACATATCTAATTAAATTATATGTACAAATACATGTACAATTACCTAAATGTATTTGCTATTGATTTTTGATATACATATAAATACAAATCTATAACTAATAAAAAGAGTAATATATATATATATATATATATATATATATATATATATATATATATATATATAATCACCTATTAATACATATGTAATTACATATACAACTATTGAAAACAGGATAAATATTCAACATAATACTAAAATGTAAACCTTCTATTCAATTTGATTGTGCATCAATCTTCAAAATACAACATGTTATAATTGTCAAATTCATTTAACTTTTCGCATGAAACATGAACGTAAGATATGAAACTTAACAACTACTCAACTACATCACTGTCAATCTACAGTTAAATGTTATCATACATAGAATAAAAAAATCATCAAACTTCAAGGATTTCTATGCCATCTGTTATCCTAATTTTCTTAATAGGCCTTATTGGTGCTTCTTGCCATGAATATATGATCACGTGAAATCTATACAACAAAAAAAGATAAATATCTATATCACATATACATATGCAAAAATATTTAAAATACAATAGACATACAGACTTGAATATGTATTTACAGTACAAAAAATACATATATATCTGCATATATACTTACAGAAATACATATCTGACTCATATGTATATACACACATATAGGACACAAACTCTATAACAAAAAGGACAACTATATACATATACAGGTAATAAAAAAATACATGATACATATCTTAAATAATAAAAAATATAAATAAATACATATGTTACCCTTTAAAATGACATAGAACAGTTCAAAGACAAATCCAAACACCGTATAAAAATACATATGGATATGCATTTATATATATAAAATACAAACATGTCACGACCCAAATCAGGGCCTGATCGTGAAGAGTATCTCAAGTTCACCGAGGGCCAGACGCCACTACCTACACCTAGCCGAACAACACAATATCCCCATCATCAGATGAATTTCAAAGATATAACAAGATATGTTTAAAGAATAAAGGGCATGTCTATAACCGATAACCAACAACCATCCAAAACAACCAACCAATATCACCACGGTCCACAGTAATCTAACAAATCCTTCTAACAAAAGAATCAAAACCCAGTCTTGGTCAGGACATGTCCCTGACTCTGAAAGATGACAATGACAATTATAATGTCAATGATAATAAAAACTCTCAATCCTAATCTATAATAATAATTGATGAAATGTCTAAGTCTTTCAAAGAATGAAAACTTACCACTTTACCACAACGAACCGACAAATCGAGTCGATCCACCTAACTCTACGCAGAAAAAGTAGAGGTATCTCCGGTACTTGCATCGCATGGGGATACAACATTCAAAGACGGTTAGCGGTTGGAGCGCTAGCATGTAACTTAAGGATAGGGGATAAAATAATGCCATGATTATCAATTCAAAATCAGTCCAAAATCCAATACACATAATCATATACAAATACATATATATACACCATGTGCTGGGGTAGGTAATAAGGCTTAGCATGCACTTTAAAACTTTAGCCTAGATTGTGTAGCTCAACCGCCATAACACAAGAAGGAACCTATGGGCTATATGGGCCCAACTCTCCCCCAGTTGGTAGGGCCCTAGTACGTGTGGCCACACGAACCAGAGAGAATACATATGCACTATGGGGGAATCGAACCTCCCAGCATATCAAGGTGACTTAAGCACTCAATCATGTAATATAATATGGACGACTCGAGCCTCTTAGTCATATGATAATAATGAGGGGGACTCAAACCACCCGGTCACTCAGACCCCACATTGGCAACTGCAGTTTCCAGTATCGGCCCCTCGAGACCTCCACTTTCACGACTCAAACAACCCTTATTAAAGCCCAATTAAAATAATTATCACACATTCTCATTCACTGAACCACGATACATATTTGGCATACATTATTGGTATCGTCATACCAACTACACTTGCAAGGTAACATCAATATGCCACACCAATTACCATCACTTGAAGGAATTCACAATCCCCTTTGGTTCAATTTTATCAAAAACTGATTGTTACAACTTCACTCGAAACTTTATCGTAGGCCTACTCAATTCAACGAACACCATATGTAAGTTTAACTTCTTTTCCCAGTAAAGTGATCTTGGACGTATTTATACACCCAACCGTCATATTTTACCCATACTTTAGCTAAGTTTTAAGAGCGAATTATCTTGTGTATGTGTTTCTTGCTATACTTTTGATGTAAATGTGTCAATATACACGATTAGTGTTTCATCAATCAGCTAGGGTTGGCACAACCCTAGCTATGGGTTTTAGCCACTCATGATTGTGAAAAAATCAATAACATTCATATTGGGAAGCAAAGATAAAATCACAATGATAAGATGAAAGAAAACCCACAACCGTAAACTGAATAATCAATCAAAGTCAATCCAATGAAATCCCACGATCAAAGATGGATCTTGAAATCAAAATATGTTTCTAAGTGTTAAAAGTGTAGAACTTGTATCTCTCTAACTAAAAAGCACATAAAAGGTATTTATAGTATAAGAGAAAACCCTAAAAACTAAGCCCGAATGAACTAGGAGAAAACTGGGTCGGTGGCCACCTACTCCCTATACTTGTGGTCTAGCAGGGCGCAGGTAGTAAGGCACAAGTAGTGGGTGCAGGTAGCAGGAGCAAAAATCCTACAATGTTCAGCTCTTGAGATTTTGACTTTCTGGAACCTGCTTTGTGTACATGCAGTCCGTAGGTCCAACTTGCGGCCATATGTTGACTGTAGGAGTTAGGAGTTAGTTCTTTAGCTCTTGTTCGGCTCTCGAATATGCATTGATCTCAATCAAGCTGAAAAATATCCCAGTCATCCATAATCACTTCAAAAATGACCAAAAATACCTTTTTCACAAACCTATCACCCAAAATATAGTTTTCTGCAAAACATACCCAAAATATATCAAATCTAACAAAAAGGCCTAAGAAACCTGCATATTTTTCTTATTTTAAGTATCAAAAGTGCTATATTTCTATAACACATCAACACCCTCAACTTAGAATGTTTGCATGTCCTCAGGCAACAAAACACAACAAAACAATAATGATGCTTAACTAAGAGAATCTAAAATATTCAAGGCAGTCAGTCATCACATTAAGTTCAAATCATAACACCCCTTCCTATAATTTTTTTCAAAACCAACTATGTATGAACATGAAGCACAACAATGTGATACAAAGGAATCAAGCTATGGCATTACATTGGCAACAAACAACCATGCATATATACAAGTTACACTACCCAAACAAGTAAACAACTAATAATACAACCCATGTTCGCTCACAACAAAGACGTTCCACTCACTCATATAAAATAGTACATGTCAATGCAGAGACGGTCAAGACACACTCACACTCAACAAAAGAAGTTCCAATCAATGCATGTCAAATACCATAGGCTTGACCTTATTTTCTTTACCTTAGCATTCAGATAATCAAGTTAGGATCATTATAGGACTTTTTTTTGGTCAAACTATCGATCTTTTCATTTCACACCAAAAAAGTTTGAATTACAAGTTCATATAGATGCAGACCATCTATTTCTCTCATATTTGCTAATCTAGCTACTGTCTACTAACAAGAAATAATCTAAGTGTAGACAAAATATAAGCTAATACTACATTAGCTTCTCCCTTCACCTCCATAGTTAAGGCCATTTATCCAGCTTGCTGAAGCAGCTGTCCATGAACGTAGTGCTTGTCCTTTAATATAAATGTGGATGGAAATTTCCCTGCATAGTTTATCCGGCTTAAAAATTCCTTTCTAAAATTCGATCAGGTTCTTTTCTCTCCATATGAGTGCTACTGCCATTGCAAATATGCAACTGATCATAGCACACTGTCCAGATTTACCTTTTGTTTTCCTAGTTGCCCAATTCAACTCTTCTTGCCAGCACCCAATTATTCTTTGCAGACCCAACCATGCTGATAGTCTTGTCCATAGTGCCTTCGTTAAAGGGAATTCAAAGTATAAGTGGTTTACTGACTCTGAGCTCGTGTTACAGAAACTGTATTCCAGCGGGACTTGAACACCTATTCTCTGTAATTTATCAGCTGTTGCTAATATTTTCCATGCTGCCAGCCATATTATGAATTTGTGTCTTGGGTGTATGGTTGGGTGTAAAGAGATGCACTTCCAATCCACCTTTTGATAGTTCGGGAGCATAACTTTATACATCTTCTTGATGGATAACTTCCCATTTATCACCATTTGTTTCAGCCTAGTTTCTAGGTCTCCTTGCAGAGTAGCAATCTCCATTATGTGTCTTCTGCCTCTATGACTTTCCTCAGCACCCAAGTAGCATTTAAAGGAATAGGGCATGTTTCTGTAGTGTACCCTTTCATATAGTATTCATGTAACCATTTGACTCAAAAGCATTCTTTTTCTCAGTAACAACCCACAATAATCTTAAGATTTCTGCTTGATTCCATATTTTCATGTTTATTATGTGTTTTCCACCTACTACTTTTGGAGTACAGAGCTTTTCCCAAGAAATCAGAGCTTTTTTTGAGCTAGCAATGGATCCAGTCCATAGATAAGTTCGACATACCTGTTCAATCAACTTCAAGATTCTCTTAGGTAGTACAAAAATTTAAGCCCAGTATGTTTGCACACCAAATAGGACTGACTTGATCAACTGTGCTCTACCTATATAGGTTAGCAATTTTGCGAACCAACACCTCACTCTTTCAGTGATTTTTTCAATAATTGGCATGCATTGTGCCACAATCAGCTTTTTTAATGATAACAAAACTCCTAAGTATTTGAAAGGTATCTCCCTCTCCTGATATCCTAAGGATCTTAGTATTTCCCTTTTTACTTCAGGTTTGATCCCAGTCATGTATATTGAGCTCTTGTCAGTGTTTTCATGGAGTCCCGTAGCAACAGAGAATCTATTAAAAGTAGCCTAAAGTAATTATATGGACGTCCTATTGGCCTTGCAAAATAAGAGTAAATCATCTGCAAAGCATATATGCTTCACTCCTAATTTTTTTGCATTTGGGATGATATTTGAACTTTGTGCTTTGGTCAATTTTCTCTAATTCTCTTTATAGGTACTCCATTGCCAAGATAAAAAAGTAAGGAGACATGGGGTCTCCTTGACTTATGCCTCTTTTACCCTCAAATGGTTTTGTTAATCCTCCAAACAGAACAAGTGAGTATGAGACTGGTGAAATACATGCCATTACCCATTGAATGAATTTCCTAAGGAACCCCAAATTAGCCAGCATACTTTCTAAGAAACTCCACTCAATTGAATCATATGCCTTCCTCAAGTCAATCTTCATCACGCATCTAGGGTATAATCCTTTCCTTGTGTACCATTTTAAAACTTCATGACTTAATGATACGTTATTAATAATGCTTCTTCCTTCTACAAATGCAGATTGGGCTAGGCTGACGATATCTCTAATCACTTATTTAATCCTGTTTGTCAAAATCTTGGTAATAATTTTGTAAACAGTTGTACAACATGAAATAGGTCTGTAGTCCTTTACTTGAGTGGGGTTTGGAGTCTTGGGGACCAGTGTTACTGTGGTGACACTAAAAGCTTTGAGCATGACCCCTGTTTGGAAGAATTCTTTGACAACATTGATTGTGTCTTGTCTAACTGTGGCCCAGTATTTCTGGAAAAACTCTATAGGGAAGCCATCTACTCCAGGTAACTTATAGCTGGTAGTTTTTCAACAGCCTGAACAATTTCCTCCACTGTGATGTCATTTATCAATCTACACTTCTGAGAGTAATACAAGCATGGTCCTGCTTTGATAAATTCAGCATTTGGGCACGGCAAGCTCCTTGCTCTAGTTCCCATTAGCTCAGTGAAAAATCTTATAAATTCTGCCTCAACCTGCTTTGGCTCCTGCACTTTCATCCCTTGTGAATTATGGATGAAAGTTATTGAATTCCTGCTAGCTCTTATCTTTACTTGGGTATAAAAGAATTGATCATTTACATCACCACTCTCTATCCAGTTAACTCTTGAGTTTTGCCTCAGCACCAGTTCCTCAACTTTACTCCATTTCCTGATCTCAGTAACTATTTTTTTCTCCCGATCTATTAAGTCAGGGTTGTATGGATCAGTATTCAACTTGTCATGTGTAACTTCCATTTCTTGCCGAGCCTGAATCAGTTTTTGGTTATAAGCAGTCATGTATGCATTCAGGTTTTTGAGCCCATCTTTCATAACTTTTAATTTTTTCCATACTCTGTACAAATGAGTACTTGTGTTTCGCCTTTGCCATACCGTATTTAACATATTTTCAAACTTTGGGTGGTTCAACACAGTCTTGAATAACTTGAAAGGCCTGGGATTTGAATGAGAAGGAGGACATACCTGTAGAAGGATTGGAGAGTGGTCAGACATTCCAGGTAGCATAAATTCAACCTCGACGTGCCCATGTGTACTCATCCATCTCAAGTTACCAAACTCCTAATCAATCTTTGAATATACCCTATTTTTAGCCTGTTGTCTATTGCAGAAGGTGTAATAACATCCTGTTGCCTTGAGAGATGTAATGTGTAACTCATCCACATATTATTTGAAGTCTTGAGTCTCAGTTGGAAGTACAAGAGTTCCCAAAATATCTGTGGTTGTCAGTACACTGTTAAAATCCCCAGCTAATACCAAGTCAGTTGAGATTGATGCACCTAATGTCATCAATTCTTGCCATAACACCATTATTTGACCATGGCTATTATGAGCATACACCACTGTGAGTTGAGTCTGGGAATCAAAGGTCTTATCCTTGATGGTGCAGTGTATAAATTATCTGTGATTGTATGAATCTGTACTATGGCTGTGCTTCTCTATATCAACCATATTCTACCATTGGGAGCTTTGGGATAGTTGCAGCAGAAGCTCCATTCCCCACCCATCTTCCTCAAGATGTTTTGTGCTTTATTCTCTTTAACTCTAGTCTCCAATATTCCAATTACATCAACTTTATTCTTCTTCAGAAATAGCTTCAACTCCATCTTCTTTAGGGGTTGATTCAACCCCCTAACATTCCAAGTGACAACTCTCATGGCGGGTGAAGACTCACCAGGTCGCCTATAACATTGTTCCTCTCTATGTCTAGGCTTTGAAACCAATTTAGTATGGGAATTGAATGAGTTAATCCCTGGCATCTGAGTTGATTAACTTCCCCTGTTTTGCTTAATGATGGACTATTTCTAGCCTTTGAGCATTTAGGTATTTCCTACTATATTAAGTCAGTATTTTGCTTCTCCTGCTTTTGCAGTTGCTCCTCAGTAGTTGTCTCCTTTCTTTGACAGAGTGGTAGTTTATTTTGACCCCTATTCCATCGCTTCTTTCTTTGTATCTCCTTGAATTCTAGTCCTTTGTCACCTTCCTCTAAACTATTCTAGCAGTCCTTTGAGTTATAACCAAATTTCATATAATGTTTGCAGAATTTTGGTATCCAGTCATACTCTACTATTTGTTAGAACTCCTCATAGGGGGTGGATAGATCAATTTCCTCTATAAGATATTGAGAAACATCCACTTCTATTAATATTCGAGCATAGGGTATTCTTTCCATTGATGTTGTGAAGCTATCAGTGTATAGTGGTCTTCCTACTGCACTCGCTAGTTTGCTTAGTGATTTCGTCGACTAATATCCCACCGATAGGCCTGACATTGTAATCCATAGTGGAATATTAGTGATACAATCTGGATTGAATTCAAAGTTCAGCTCCCATCTTTGTAGTATAAAAGGTTTGTTCTGGAAAGTGTAAGGTCCACCATGTAGTATTTCCTCACTGTACTTCACAGATTCAAATTGAAATACAAAGTAACCTTCATCATGATACATAATTTAGGGAATTTTCTCTGTTTTCCAAACATTTTGAACATAATTCTCCATAGTTTTCATATATGGGGTATCTCCCACCACAAACCCAATTAGTGCAGAGCTCCAGTACTTCTCTGATCCTATGAGGTCCTCCTTCACAATTGTAACACATCGTCCTTCATGCATAGTGGTAGCGATATAGTTTGGAGATTAACCTCGTTTCACGTCCCTATTTGTGTCATACTTCTTTTGGGTTTGTTTTGTCTTTGTAACCTTTACCGGACCACTAGATTCTACTCCTGAGAATTGCAATTTGCGCATAGCTGGCTGTGATTCCGTAGTGCCGACTCCGTATGGATCCAATTGAATAGTCGTAGGTGAATCTAGGTTTGAGAATTCCTCCTCCTCCTCTATGGACTGAATTTGATCTGGGATGTAACTTCCAAATGTGACTACAAAGTACTAATTTCTATCTATTACCGAAGTGACTAATTTCCCTTTCGAATCTAATCCTTGATTAGCTTTGCGATGCCTCCCCATGGTGATTTTGGTCAGCACTTGTTAGCAACCTTGCTAACCTGTGTAACTTTAGATTATCCATTATAGGACTTTTCTCAGCTTGTAATGTAGCTTGGGGCCTGGTATGATACATATGGACATTTAAAGTGACTAAGCCTCCTTGGCACTACACTAACCTTGGGGTCTTACTTACTAGCCAATTTTCTTTTATTGCTCATTTTTTCTTTTAAAGCACATTCAGACTGGGAGTGGTCTTTTATTCTTTCTTTTTTACTTTTTCACAATTTTTTTTCTTTTCTTTTTCTACCACACCCAATCCTACTATTTTTTCTCTTATTTTACCCTTTTTCATACCCATTTTACACTACGCACCCTTATGATAGCCACCCTCAACTTACGCTTTTTGCCTGAGTCAAGGTGCACAATGTCCAAGAAGGAAAAAGGCCAAAACAGGTTCATTGTAATACAAATGGGAAGGTGAATAGGTGAAACAAGAAAAATAGTCCATAAGGCTCAAAACAGGGACCAAGAGATACAATTTGTATATGGAAGGTCATTTAGTCTAAAAGAGGACTAAAATAAAAAATGGCCTATGATCCTTTCCTAACCGACTACTTTCAACCTAGGCAAAACTAACCAAGCAAGTTCTGAATTCAACACACAAAGGGAACTAGGTAGTATCTCTCACACACATGACACAGAGTCAATATAACCAACTACTACCTATCCAGTTCATGCAATTGTTAGAAAACGATTAGGAACTAGGTAGTATCTCACACACACATGACACAAAGTCAATATAACCAACTGCTACTTATCCAGTTCATGCAATCGTTAGCAAACGATTATCATGTCCCTAATTCTAATGTCATAATAATATCCACAATGTTCACGCATATATACATCCACACAGTTCTAAAACACAAAACTTTGGAGGGGTATCGAAGATCAATCAAAACATGACTACTTCCCTAAATGCTTAAAAGTCTCATAATTACACAAAAATAACACAATACGAAGAAAACCACAATACAATACAAAATTATCCTTGACATGCCGGTTCTACAACCAAACTGTGATCAACAGGAAAAGAAGCACGCCAATAAAAACCCGCAACGACTATGGTATATTCCACTCCTAACTAAAAACTGTGCACTATCCTCAATGCACTAAAATCGAGTAAAATATAGGGAAATGAGAACATACCTAGGATGCACTAAGCGTCTTTGTCATGATCTTTCCCAGATAGGGGTATATCTACAGGTGGAGGCCATGGTGGTGGCAGTGCACTATGAGAAGATGCACCTGTAGCTAGCTCGGTATGCCTCTAACTATCAACAAACACAGTCTCCACTGAATCATGGGTGGCCTTTTTTAGGGCTTGCTAATATTTCCTGTCTGGATTCTAAAATTCTCCCACTTGGCCTCTCTTGGTCCCAACTATGGGGATCGACACAACATCCTTCATGACTAAATTAAAGTGTTTAGGACCATGCAAAGGTAATGTCTGAATAATTGGAGATACAACTAGAGGGATGTCTAATATAGAGCTCTCAGTGAGAGGGCACACCTGTACTCGTAAGATATCCACCTTTTTTGTCATATGTCCTAGATCCGGCATCTCAGTCTCTACAAACCGGTCTACCACACGTCTCTCATCAACACCTGGAGTATTTGGTAAGCTGGCCTCTATAATATATCCTCATCAATAGTGTCTACTACATACACAACTCGCATATCGTGTGGTTGTTGCACTGTCATACACACATCAAATACTACTTGATCATCATTTAGTTTGAAGGTGATCTCCCCTAAGTCCATATCAATCAATACCCTACCAGTGGATAGGAAGAGTCTATCCAATATAATGAGGTCTTAAGAATTCAACTCACAATCAAGAACCATGAAATCAGCGGGGAACATAAAGGATGCAACCCTTACTTCTACGTCACACAAAACATCTACCAGCTTCTTCATAGATGAGTCAGCCATCAACAACTTTATGGATATAGGTTTTAGTTCCCCCATCCTAAAAAGCTTGTACACAACCAGTCGCATCACATTTACTCCTGATCCCAAGTCACATAAAGCCTGCTTGAGATTAAAAGGCCCAATAGAACATGGAATAATAACTTCTCCAGGATCTTTTTTCTTTTCTACTAACGGTAAAGAAGGGCTCGCACAATAAGGGTGCACATGATCATTGGGCTCGCTGACCCATTCCCTACCACTATCATACTCAAAATCATCATCACCGTATGTCAACTTCTCAGACTCTGCCTCAAGTATCTCATTTCTCTCAGTGCTATTAGTATTCAACTCTTCAATAGTAGGTACATGGGGATTATCAGTAGTGTTACCACAATTTATGGTGATAGCTAGACAATGACTTATAGCTGGTGGACTCTGAATTTTTTCACTTGGAAGAGTAACAGGCTATTTTTGTTTGATTGTAGCAAATATTTGCCCGAACTGGTGCTCCAAGTGCTTGATAACAGTGGCATGAGACACCACCTTTTGGGTCAACCCTGAAATGTCAGCCTTAATTTTCTTAAGGTTGTTCTCCTGATTTTCTTGACCCTTTACCAGTTTGGTCAGTAGTTCTTCCATTATTGATTTCGTATCTCGTCTTCCAGGTGGAATGTACCTATCTCCATTTTCCTTGTAACCATCTTTTTGTATCCAGTCTCTGTCCCTACTGTGGTTTCTATATTTTTCATAGTAGTTCCAACCTTGGTTCCCTTTCCCTTGGGCTCGGAAACACTCCAACTGACAATTCGAATATCTAGCCTCCTCTTCAAATGCATACTCATAAGCTCTGGAAGCTGCACCCTATGCTCGTACTGCATAAAATTTTGGAACTCACGGTCACGAACTGCTTTTCCAACATACCCATATCAGTCTTTAGTAGAACAATCTCTTGCACTATAGAATCATCAACTACTCTCTGGCTACCACCAGCTCCGATAGAGTAAGTACCAGAACCTCTCTCTGCCTCCTGAGTTTTCCACCCTCAGTTAGTGAGAGAAATTTGGTCTAAACTATCAGAAGCTACCTCCCAGCATAATCTCATACAAGATCCTCCAGAGATAGTATCTACCATAGCTCTAGAACTGATGGTCAGGGCTCTATAAAATAACTCCATTAAGTTCGTCCCTAAAATTTGATGGTTGGGCACCATACTCAGCTTCTTCTTGAATCTGAACCAAGCCTCATACATGGGCTCAAACTGTAGCTGCCTGAAATTATAGATCTTATTCTTAAGCTGCAACATCCTAGATAGAGGAAACAACTTGTTCAAGAATTGTCTGCACAACTCTTTCCATATAGTGATAGACCCTCTTGGTAGTTCCCTAAGCCATAATGATGCTTCTCCAGTAAGCGAGAAAGGGAACAATATCAGTCTCAATGCCTCTTGATCTACCCCTGATATGGTATATAAAGTGCAGATCCCAGAAAAATTTGCTAGATGTATGTTTGCGTCGTCTGTAGGCAACCCCGCAGACACACCCTTCAAGTACAAGAACTGGATCATAACACTAGATATATTGAATTTGACATCAGGAGGTAAAATAAGAGGGATAATGGCTCCCGTATTAGCCGACTCCTCGTATCCCAAATCTTCTTCATCATCAAGATAAGGATGAACAAACTGATATGTTGGGATTACTTGCGGCCGACTTCTGTTCTGATTTCCATCGAGTGCTCTCAATGATTTTTTTCTGTCTTTTAACACTATTTTGAACTCCGTCTTCAGGGAGATTGTCTCTCCTTGGCTCCGACATTCTACTGTGTGATTGTAGGACCTTCTCTGAAATCAATGGGAGTAAGGGATTGCCTTTACTCCATTTGCTAGGCATACACTGGTGTATGCCCAATTAAGAACAAAAAGAACAACCCAACGACAGCAACGTCTTCAATCCACAAATAAATACTGTGCTCCCCGACAATGGCACTAATTTCTTAATGACGTCCAACCAATGCCTTCTTTTAGATAATGATACAATCGTTATAAAGATATAGTAACCCAACTAAGGTTGGGGTCAAATACAAAGGGAACACGTGGCTTTGCAATTATCAGCAGTTGTAGTCTACGGGCAGTACTGGAAAGTAAGTGGGGAGATTTATTTGTAGTAGTCTTGAGAAAGTAACAATATTAACGTTGGTTTAAATCAGTTATGGTCGAACAATAATATTGTGCTCCCCCGGCATTTCAACTCCATAGGTTGTTGTGTGTTGTTGAACCCATCCAATACCTTGCATGCACAACTGATAAGTTATGTGCATCCTATAGCCTTTTGGACGAGTAGGAGGATCTCACCCTTCACCTTTTGAGTCTCAGGATATCGCATTACTAACCCTTATCTTGATCCAAGTTAAATATTACCTTTCGAGTCTCTAGTTATTAGATGAAAGCTAATGATCATTCATATATTCCGTTGTACTACAATGGATCGACCATTAACTCTCAAATTACTGTTGTCATTATCTTTTCCTAGTCACTACTCCCTCTTTGGAGTAAGTAGCAATATTTAGGAGGGATCCTAACATTTTCAACCACTAAGAAAACTATTATAATGAAGATAATGCAATGCATGTCATGGGTATTGGTTCAACTCAACAATCACACTTCCCTTACTTCGTCAATCAGCCAGGGTTTGCACAACCCTAACTATGAGTTTTACCCACTCATGATTGTGAAGAAATCAATAACATTCATATTGGTAAGCAAAGATGAAATCACAATGATAAGATTAAAGAAAACCCACAATAGTAAACTGAATAATCAATAAAAATCAATAAAATGAAATCCCAAAATCAAAGATGGATATTGAAATCAAAGTATATTTCTAAGTGTTAAGAGTGTGGAACTTGTATCTCTCTGACTAAAAAGTACATAAAAGGTATTTATAGTACAAGAGAAAACCCTAAAAACTAAGCTCAAACAAACTAGGAGAAAACTGGGTCAGTGGCCACCTACTTCCTGTACCTGCGGTCTCGCTGCACGCAGGTACTACCTGCGGCATAGGCACAGGCACAGGGCACAGGTAGCAAGCGCAGGTAGCCGAAGAAAAAATCCTGTAATGTTCAACTCTTAAGATTTTGACTTTCTGGCACCTGCTTTATGTACATGCGGTCTGTAGGTCCTACTTGCGGCCACATGTTGACTTGGTAGGGGCTGGGATTCAGTTTTTCAGCTCTTTTTTGGCTCTCAAACATGCATTGATCACGATCAAGCTAGAAAACATCCCAATCATCCATAATCGCTCCAAAAGTGACTAAAAACACCCTTTTCACCTTTTCACCAACTTATCACCCAAAACACGGTTTCCTGCAAAACATACCCAAAATAGATCAAAGCTAACAAAAAAGCCTCAGAAACTTGCTTATTTTCCCCGTTTTAAGCATCGAAAGTGCTATATTTCTATAGCACATCACATACCTTTACCAAGACCAAAACCAATGTAAAAACCATCAAGTTTAGGGTTAGACATGACCCAATTGTTAAATCATAGTTACCAAGCACCTACATGTGTGAAACCATCATTAAAACATGTATAAACACAATTAAAACCAAGAGTAAACAATACTCAACAATATGTAACAAAACCCTCAACATTGATTTTCCAAAAAACCATTAACGAACCATAATCAATGTTTAGAACATATGCTATTTGAGAACTAACAATGAGGGAAGAGTCACATGCCATATTCAAGAAGATTCACGAAAAGAACTTGACTCTTGAGCCTTTAGATGAGCACCTTGTAGAAACCCTAGCCCAATCTTCAAGAGAGTGTTTAGAGAGAGTTTTTGGAATGTTTTGATCTTTCAGAGTATGTTATGAGAGACTACAATGTGTTATAATATGTGGGGACTTAAGATTTTTGGGGTGGGAAATGTCTAAAATGTCTTCAGCTTAAAATCTGAAAAATGGTGCATAGGAGGGTGCGACTGTCCTCCCCCGACTCGTACCCCAATCATACGAGTGGTACACACCACTTGTACACTAGATAGAATATTGGACCCCAATTTTGTCCAACATACGAGTTCATGGCCTAATTCATACCCAATCATATGATTGGTACCTTAGGCAGAATCATCTAGACTAGACATAGGACATCATACGGTTTTGGCACTATACTTCTCATACCCTAACATTCGACTAGTATGATGTCCATTCGTACCTTGGATATAAACCAAACAAACCATACCGAGTATCATATGACCAAATACTCCCAACCGTATCCACATCATACGACAAGTAAGAACAAGTCTTATGATGTCCAGAAAGCTTAAAATCCACAAATTTTTTAAGGGTCAAAACTAGGGTGTTTCAATTCTCCCCCACTAGGATCATTTATCCTCGAATGACGGGTTAAGGTAAGCACAAGCACAATTTAACATATTATATCTCATCAAACTTCCCATTAACCAAGTTAGGAAATAGAGACATAAAACAAAGATATTAAGAACAACACATACCTCAAGCATGATTTTATGGAATGGGGAATAAGTGCGGATACTTGGACTTCATGTCCTCTTCCGCCTCCCAAGTAGCTTCCTCAATCTTATGGTTCCTCCAAAGAACCTTTATCGATGCCACATCCTTCATCCACAACCGTCAAACTTGACGATCCAAGATCTCAACCGGGACTACCTCATAAGATAAGGAATCCAAAATACCTAACCCTTCCAAAGGAACAACCGATGAAGGATCACCTACACAGTTTCTCAATATGGAGACATGGAAGACCGGATGAATGGAAATCAAACTAGAAGGCAACTCCAATTCATAGGCAACATTTCCAACGCTCTTTAAAAACAGGTACGAACCAACATATCGAGGACTAAGCTTCCCCTTCTTACCAAACTGCATTACTCCCTTCATGGGAGATACCTTTAAGAATACCCAATCGCCAACCTTAAACTCCGACTCCCTACGCCTCACATCCGCATAGGACTTTTGACAACTTTGAGCGACTTTCAATCTATCACGAATCACCTTCACCTTCTCTAAGGCTTTGTGAACCAAATTAGGGCCAAACAACTTACCCTCACCAACCTCATACAACCCATAGGAGAACGACATCTCCTACCAAACAATGCCTCAAAATGAGCCATACCAATGCTAGAGTGATAACTATTATTATAAGAAAACTCTATAAGAGGAAAATGGTCGACCCAACTACCACCATAGTCAATCACACAAACACGAAGCATATCTTTCAGTGTCTGAATAGTCCTCTCTACTTATCCATTTGACTACGGGTGGAAAGTGGTACTAAGTCACACCGTAGTTTCCAAACCTTTCTGAAAAGACTGGCAAAAATGAGAAGATAATGGAGTACCACGGTCCGAAATAATAAAAATAGGAGTGCCATTCAATTTCACAATCTCCGCAAAGTACAACTTCACATAATTCTCAGCTGAATAACTAGTTCTCACAGGCAAAAAGTAAGCAGACTTGGTCATCCTATCTACAATGACCCAAATCGAATCACATTGATTCCGGGATCGAGAAAGACCAGTAATGAAATCCATATTAATCACCTCCCACTTCCATTCGGGAAACTCTATCTCTTGGTATAAACCTCTAGGTATCATGTGCTCAACTTTCACTTGTTGACATACTATGTACTTAGCCACATAGTTAGTTACATCTCACTTCATATTATTCCACCAATAAAACTTCTTAAGATCATGATACATTTTCGTAGAACCAAGATGAATAGCATAACGAGATCCATGAGCTTCGGCCAAAATCATTTTCCTTAGTCCATCCACATTGGGAACACATAACCTACCTTGGTACCTTAAGATACCATCAGCACCAATCTTTAAGTTAACAACCTTTTGTTGACCCATATTTCTCTTAACCTTTATCAAATTAAGAACCAACATTTTTTCCCTTTATCTCAACAACAAGAGACGACTGCAATACCTGATGCACGAATATACCACCATCCTGAGAGTCCATGAGATGAACTCCCAGATTAGCCAAACGATGAATGTCCTTTACCAACTTCCATTTATCCTCATCCACATGAGCTAGACTCCTCATGGATAACCTATAAAAAGCATAAAAAATGAAGTTATCTTTACCTGGATGGTAATAGAGACTCATATCGTGTTCTTCAGCAACTTAAGTCACCTCCTTTGCTTGAGATTTAACTCTTTCTGAGTGAACATATACTATAGGTTCTTATGATCAGAAAAGATGTCAGCATGAACCCCATAGAGATAGTGATGCCAAATTTCCAATGCAAATACCACACCAACAACTCCAAATTATGAGTAGGGTAGTTCTTCTTATAAACATTCAACTGCCTAGAAACATAGGCCACCATACTACCATGCTGTATCAACACACAACCAAGCCTAATGTGAGAAGCATCACAATACACTACGAAGCCATCATTGCCCTCGGGCAAGGTCAAAACCAGAGTTGAAGTCAACTTATCATTTAAATTCTCAAAACTACCCTCGCACACATCCGTCCACAATAACTTGACCTTTTTCTGGGTCAACTTAGTCAATAAGGTAGCTATAGTTGAAAAACTTTCCACAAATCTCCTATAGTAATCGGCTAAACCTAAGAAGCTCTAAATATTGGTTGGAGTCGTGAGTCTAGGACACATATTAACCATGCAACCTTTTATGGATCCACCATGATCCCTTCACTAGAGATAACATGACCAAGAAAAGTTACAACCTTCAACCAAAACTCACACTTTGAGAACTTGGCATACAAATGTTGATCTTTTAAGGTTTAAAACACAACATAAAGGTGATTGGCATAATTTGCCTCACTCTTAGAGTATACAAGAATATCATCTATGAAGATAATGATGAACAAATCCAAAAACTGATGGAAGACCCTATTCATCAAATCCATAAATGCTGAGTATTTGTCAACCCAAAATACATTACTACGAACTCGTAATAACCATACTGGGTCCTGAAGGCAGTCTTAGGGACATCCTCTTTCCTAATCTTAAGCTGATGATAACCGACCATAGGTCAATCTTAGAGAAACACTTCGTACCTTGAAGCTGATCAAATAAATCATCGATCCTAGGAAGAGGATATTTATTCTTTATGGTCACCTTATTAAGCTGACGATAATCAATACACATCTGAAGAGAACCATCCTTCTTATGCACGAACAACACTGGAGCACCCCAAGAAGACACACTAGGACAGATAAAACCTTTAGCTAAGAGATTCTTCAATTACTTCTTAAGCTCTTTTAACTCAACTGGAGCCATTCTATAAGGAGGGATAGAGATGGGATGAGTGTCCGGAACATGATCAATCCCAAAATAAATTTCCCTATTGGAAGGAATACCAAGAAGATCATCAGGTAAAACCTTAGGAAACTCATTAACCATAGGAACAAATTCTAGAGAAGGAACTTCCGAGTTAGAATCTTTAACCCGGACCAAATTATATAAACACCCTTTGGAAATTATCTTTTGGGATCTAAGATATGAGATGAATCTCCTCTCAGGAACTAAAGAACCCCCTTCCCATGCAATGAATGACTTATTAGGGAATTTAAACATGACCTTACGGGTCTGACAATCTAAGAAATCATAGCACGAATACAACCAATCCATCCCAAATATGACATCAAAGTTAACCATATCCAACTCAATAAAATCCATAAGAGTTTCTCTACTACTTACAGATACCACACCCCCCATAGAATATTTTAGCAATCACAGAGTCATAATTCGGGGTAGATACAGAAAAAATATCAGAAATAAACTTAGGACCAAAACCAAAAAGCACAGCCACAAATGGGGTCACATAAGAAAGAGCGGACCATGGATCAAGTAATTAATATGCATCACGGGAGAATAGTTTCAACATACCTTTAACAAAATTAGGGGATGACTCAAAATCCTGACGAGAAGAAAGATCATATCAGCGATTTTGGCCAGTGTCGGTACCAGAAGCAGAAACAAATACAGAAATGACACCCTTTGGTGCAGGAGCAAATAGAGAGGCAATAGGAACCTTGTTATCCCCAGAAGCTATTCTAGCATGACAATCACGTTGCATATGACTAATCTGACCATAGTAAAAATATTTTCTTTTCTTTCTCACAGAGCCCATAGTACGACCGCCTAAAAAATCTATAAGGAGGGTGGGACAGAGCCGACTAAGTCCCAATAGCTTGAGATTAGAAATCCCATGCTAGAAACCCACCATCAGACTGAGACTGACGATCACCTGACAACTTCGGGTAAGGAGCACCAACAATGGAGAAAGAACCAGAACTCCCCCACTTCTTCTTTGGTTACTTACCACCATCTCTACCACTTTGCTCAGAAGGCCCAAATTTCTTCCCCTAACTCTCACTAAACTCAGCCTGCTTTCTCTTCTCTTTCTCTACCTACTGTATATACACAATCAACCAGGAGATATACATGTCCTTGATCAATAAGGTAGCCTTACTCTAAAGGATCAACTCATGAGACAATCCTAAAGCAAACTTACGCATTCTAGCCCTCATGCTAGAAACCAACTCAGGAGCATACCTGAACAACTGATGAAATTTCAAGGCATACTCTTTGACAGAAATCCTACCTTACCTTTAATTCACAAACTCTTTTGCTTTTGCCTTCCTCAATTCTTGAGGGAAGAAGCGGTCCAGAAATGTACTAGAAAAATCATCCCATAATGTAGAACTAGCATCCTCTCCCCTCGCTATCCCACTCTTTATACCACTGGTACACCATATATTTCAATTGGTAGGTAGATAACTTAACACCTTTGACCTCTAAAGCATGCATAATCCGAATGATGTTCTTCATTCCATTAATGAAACTTTAAGGATCCTCCTCAACCTTAGTACCCGTAAACATAGAAGGATGCAACCTCATGAACAATCCAACCCTTGCCTTAGAAGATAGAGTAATAGGAATACCACAATCAGACCAAAAAGCTACCAACTCAGTTAACAGGGTAATAGAGCGATAGAACTCAGTATTAGTGGCCTCCCCTTAAGGTGACTAAGTATGAGTATCGCCGTCAGAAGTAAAATTAGTGGGGTCAGGTGGAACCCCACGAGGATAGAAAGATATAGCTACCCTTGACTGGGTCAAGACTCTAAAAGCTGGACGCACTCCGTCCATATTGTCCTCAGTTGAAATAGAAGAGTTTGCATGGACATTAGATCTTCTTAGAGGCATGATCTGAAAGATGAACAAACAAAAATCAGAAGGATTCAAGACTTTAGACTCTATAGCTTAAAGTAAGACAATAAGAAAGAGAAAAAATCCAAAATGTCTCATAACCTCTCTCTTATAACTGTGGCATGCTACACACCCATAAAAGAGACTCTACTTGATACGACTTTATAGACAACTAACTGAGCATGAACCCAGGATCTGATACCAACTTGACATGACCCAAACCAAGGCTTTATTATAATGGGCACCTCAAGTCCAACAAGGACCAAAGATCACCCTCGATACCCAATCCAATCATTCAATAAACCATAATTCAATAATCGAATCTATATCTATTCCATAACATACCTAAGTCCATAGTTTGTCCATACAAAGCCCCTAAAAAAACAAGTATATCTGATAGAGACATGCCCCCGACCATAGCCAAAAACCAATATCTATATCTAATCCAATAAATATAAAAGATACTCAAAGAAAGAAATAGAGCCTTCTGATGTGTGGAAGCTCACCACTTAAAGTCAACATAAGTTGTCCCCAAATCTAAGTCACTGAGCAAGAGGTGTGATAGTATGACCAGCACCTGCATCGCATGGGGATACAACATTCAAGGATGGTTAGCGATTGGAGCGCTAGCATATAACTCAAGGATAAGGATAAAATAATGAAAACAGTTTAAAACAAATCAACTCATGCATATAACCAATGCAATACATACATTTACATATATATATATATCATGCCGGGATGGGGAACAAGATTAGCATGAATTTTAAAATCATTAACTCGGGTTGTGTAGAATAGCCATCATAGAACAAGGCACCCACGGGCTATATGAGCCTAGATCCCCCTAATATGGAAGGGCCCCAGTACGTGTAGTTGCACGAACCAGAGAATATCCACAACCTTATATGCCTATATGGGGGAATCGAACCTTTCAGCATAATCAAGGTGACATAGCACTAATGTATATAATATAGGGGACTCGAACCTACCATTCATATATTCATTTGGGGGACTTGAACCTCTCGGTCATATAGACACCCGCACTGGCTAGCGCAGTTTCTAGTATTAGTCCTTTGGACTCCACTTTTATGGCCCAACTACATATATCATTTTAAAGCCTAATTAAAACATTCTTTAAACATACACACAACCATTAGAACAATTACTTACTGAAGGCACCTCATTGGTATCATTATACCAACCCCACTTGCAAGCGTACAACATTCCATAACCATTATCATTCGACTTTGAACTAGAACCCATTGTCTCTACAAAGCCATTATTTTAATTCAACATTTAGGGACTCAAACCCATTATCAAATAGAGACATAATTTAATTTAATATGTAGGGACTCAAACACTTTAAGCTAATTAAACCACCAAGGTTACTATTTAAATAATTACATAGACAATAAGGCCTTCACAAAACCGTTTACCAACCATTCATATTCATTAGGTCAATGCCTTAGTTCAAAATACATTTGATTTCAATTTATGTTCATCAAAACCTTTACAAAATCATTTATCCTTCCTTTGAAATCTTATACCAAGCATTAGTGCAAAACTCAATTCATCGTGTGACTAGTTTGTTCTCTTAGACATTTTCACAGACACATTGAGGACATACCTTTACCAAGACCAAAATAAAAGTAAAAACCATTAAGTTTAGGGTTAACCATGACCCAATTGTTAAATCACAATTACCAAGAACCCACATGTGTGAAACCATTATTAAAACATGTACAAACATAATTAAAACCAAGAGTAAACAATACTTAACAATATGCAACAAAACCCTCAACATTGGTTTTCAAAACTGCCATTAATGAACTATAATCAATGTTTAAAACACATGATATTTGTGAACTAACAATTAGGAAAGAGTCACATGCCTTATTCAAGAAAATTCATGGAAAGAACTTGGCTCTTAAGCCTCTAGATGAGCACCTTGTAAAAACCCTAGCCCAATCTTCAAGAGAGTTTTTAGAGAGAGTTTTTAGAATGTTTTCATATTTCAAAGTGTGTTATGAGAGGCTAAAATGTGTTATAAGACATGGGGACTTAGGGGTTTTGAGTTGGAAAGTGTCTAAAATGTCCTCAGCTTAAAAACTGAAAAATGGTACGTAGGAGGGTACAACTCCCCCCTCCCCAACTGTACCCTAATCATACTAGTGGTACGCGTCACTCGTACCTAGATGGAATATTGGACCCTAATTTTGTCCAATATATGAGTTCATGGCCTAATTCATACACAATCATATAATTGGTACCCATAAACCATACCTTTGGCAAAATCATCTAGACTAGATATAGGACATCATATAGTTTTGACATTATACTTCTCGTACCCTAACATATGACTAGTATGATGTCCATTTGTACCTTGGATAGAAACCAACCAAACCATATTGAGTATCATACAACCAAAGACTCCCAATCGTATCCACACCATACTATAAGTAGCACAAGTCGTATGATATCTAGAGAGCTCAAAATCCAAAAATTTTCTAAGGGTTAAAACTAGGGTGTTTCATAGCAGTGTAAAGATTCAATAGTGGTTGGACTTATTTTAAGGGTTCAATGGACTTTTGAAAGGCCTCCGAAGCCTCTCACTACTGCAAACAAGAATGAAAATCAATATAGTTATTGCCCTGATCAAAATTTATATGGCTGGGGTTGCTCGGGATGATGATGATAAAGTAGAAGGTGCTTGGGAGAATATGTGCGAGGGAAAGAGGAGCTACTGAATACTATATATCAACTCATACCTTGTTAAAGAAGAAGCACAGGTACCAAGAAATGTGTAGTGAATCTAGTCGATTAAATTGACATGAAAAATAAAAAAATTGAATGAGCTGAAAAAATAAAAGAGTATCCAAAAATGAAAATCCATATCTCATTGTTGAAAAGAAAAATGGTGAAGTAGACTGGAGTTGGACACTTTGCTAAGTAACTACGACTAGTTAGCGTGGCCTGAATAATGATCCATAAAGCGTAGGACCAGACCTCAAAGAAAGCATCTTTGCAAGCACAGAGGGGTGGTAAGATGGTCAGTAAGGGATGAAACTTAAACCAACAACTCCTGAAGTAAAAATAAGGGATCAAGCCAAGGTGGCAATTTCTGAAGTTAAACTTGCATCCTAGGCCTTCTACTTGTGGTTCTGGTCAAGTCAAAGGTAGTGGAAAGAAAAAGGCATGGAATTTCTACCCAACTTCAGACCTTTTTGTTTCCACTGCCATTAACCTGATCACAACTACAAATAGAAGACATGTGATGCAAGTTAGACTTTAGAAATTGATGCCTTGGCTTTTCTTATTTTTACTTCAGAAGTTCTTAGTTTAATTTTCGTTTCCTGACTATACATATTTCTAATCCTCGGTGCTTGCAAAGCTGTTTTCTTGGGGTTCTGATCCTGTGCTTTTTTGGTCAAAATTCATGCCACGCTAACTAGTCACAGTTACCTAGCAAAGTGTCCAGCTCCAGTCCACTTTACTAATTTTCTTTTCAACAACGACTGACGGATTTTAATTTTGGGATACACTTACACATTTGTAGCTCATTTAGATTTTTCATCTTTCAAGTCAATTTCATTGGACAGATTGGCTAGAAGTTCCTTATTTTCTCCCTTATGTTTCCTATTTAAGAAGGTCTGAGATAATACAGTCTTCAGCAACTTCCCTTTCCCGCGCAGGTATTCTCCTACAACACATTCTGCTGTATAATCATCTTCTTAAGCAACCCATCCATACAAATTTGGACTAGGGAAATTTCTACTAGTTTTCCATTCTTGTTTGTTGCACTGGGAGACTTTGAAGGCCTTCTCAAAGTCCATTGCACTATTAAAACCAGTCCAATCACTATTGAATCTCTACACTGCCATCAAATATTGATCTCTTCTCAAAACTTAACATGTATAAACATGATCAAAATCATCATTAAATTGTAACAGGGTATCAACACCATCTTCATGGTCCCTCAGCCTTATCAATTTGCACCTATCAAATTTAACTGTAAAATGCAGGATCTTGTTTGAAGGATCAATGCCTAATTGGTAAAAAACTACATTCATAAAATCATTATACTTTATGTGTGTTTTCACGCTAAACTAATCAGTAATACATAAATCCTATGCATGAAAGTGGATCCATCCATCTGCACACACCTTATTCTTCCTACCCCATCAATGTCAAACAATGTTTAATCTTCAATTCCTATCGTGAAGTAGTGTACAAAACTATAGAGGCTCAAAGGGTAATCATCTTCAATGTCAAAGGACTACATGCCCGTCAAGAAAAATTAAGTTCTACGTATGTAATGCACCATGATCATTATAACAGTAAACTTGTGTTGTTGTTTCTTATAAAATTTGAAAATTTTAACTCATTATTGGAGATGTAAATATTATTATTTATTATATAAAATATATTCTATTAACTTGTGCATTAATAAAAAGAGGTAAAACAGGAACTAAATATGACAAACTATAAAAAATATTTTCAGTAGATTACCTATGTGTTGCAACAGATGGACATTGGCTGAAAGAACACAATACAGTTCAACAATATGGATTGCGTTCAACCAACAGATGGGTAATCTATAGGAAAAACTCAAAACCCTCTTCTTTCCATGGATGGCACATCTGTTGTAATAGATCTGCTGGAAGAACGCAACCAATTAGTTCTTGTCACTGGTTTGTGCTCTTCGAACAGATGACAAATTTATTCCAACAGATGGTCCATCTGTTGGAAAAACATATTAAAAATGGTTATTAATTAAAAAAAGGTTATTTAAAGGGTGAAAAATCATGACTTTTCAATTATTTAATAAAGAAAAATGATTCGTAAATAAATAATAAGGAAATAAATGATAAACACAATTTAAAATCATAAAAATGGTTATTTAATTTTAGTAACTGATGTTAATATTAAATAGGCGAAAAATCATCACTTTTCACCTTTTTTTTTAAATCTATTTTTTAATTTAAATAATTAAAAAGTCACCAATTTGAATTAATTAAGGGATATGATTATTAAAAAAAGAAGTGAACATTCGTGACGTTTTGTCTAACACATTCAAAATAGTTGATGAATAAAATTTCCCATCTGTTGCAACTGATGAATCATTTGTTGGAAGAAATAAAAATAGCTCCTCCAATAGATGGTCCATCTGTCAGAACAGATAACTCATTTGTTGCAATAAATGGGTCATCTGTTGCACACATGGACCATTTGTTGCAACAGATGGTAAATCTGTTCTAATGGATGGGTTATCTATTGCAACAGATGAATCATTTGTTGCAACAACTCAATAAAAATGGTTATTATTAAAAGAAATGGTTATTGAAAAGGTGAGAAGTCTTCGATTATTTAATTGAAAAAATGGTTATTTAATTTTAAGAACTAATTAATATTAAGAAGCTGAAAAGTCATGACATTTCACAATAATCAAAAAGTCACTAGTTTGATTTAATTAAGTCATGACTTTTCACAGTAATCAAAAAGTCACCAGTTTGAATGTAAATAATAAAATAGAGGTGAATAGTCATGACTTTTTACCTAACACATTCAAATTCAATCCTCTATAAATAGGTCCCTCCTTACTCATTCATTCCACTTCACTTTATTTATTTCTTGCATCTTGTCTTTCGTATTACAACTTCAACCACTTCTCTTCAAAGAGCAGATTTCTTTTTCGTTAAGGTAAGTTTTTTTTGTGTGTAAATTTACTAGTTGGTAGTATACGTTGTATTACATCCAGACTCTTTTCTTTACTTTTGTATTTATATTTTTTGTCGATTCATGCGTGTTCTAGATATGGCTGATCCTTTTTGGGACATTGCTATTCTACGCAACACCGTACGGAAACTTTAGAGGAAGGTTAATGAACTTCAGTGGGAGTTGGGCACCATGAAATCAAGGATGCTCTGAGAGATCGTAGGCTGAGGAGGTCTTTGCTGCTGCCGGTTGACAATTGGCCGATTTGAGAATAATAATAATAATTAGGTTATGTTTTTTATTTTGGCATATATATATTTTTTTATTTATATCCTATCTACCTACCTAATGTATTTTGTTTTTATTTGATGAAAAAATTTATGTTTGGTCGACTTTGACTTTTTAATTCTTATTTAATTTTTATTCTGTCTATTTTTTCTTCTTAACATGTCGACGGTTGGAGGTAAGGATTAAGCATTTGAAACAATTTTGAATCCAGTAGCAATATCAAGTGTTTTGAGTTCTTTCAACAGATGGATCATTTGTTGAAATAGATTGGTCATCTATTGGATGAACACAAACCAGTGGCAAGAATCGTATTGTGATGTTCCGACAAATTACCCATCTGTTGCAACAGATTGGTCATCTGTTGGAGGAACACATTCTAGTTTGATGAATTATATTGTGTTCTTCCAATAAATATCTATCTGTTGCAACAGATAGGTAATATGATGAAAATATTTTTGCAGTCTATTGTATTTAGTTCTTGTTTTATCTCTTTTTATTAATGCATAAGTTAATAAAAAGATATTTTATATAATAAATAATAACATTTACATTCACAATAATGAGTTAAAAATATCAAAGTCCATAACAAACAACAACACAAGTTTTACTATTATAACTATCATGGTGCATTGCAATCCAAGTATGCAGTTCTTTGTGGCCAGCGTTATTACATACGGAGCACTTATTTTTTCTTAATGAAAATAATTCTCTGACTCCACGCCTTCTCTTATATTGCCTTCTTCTCGGTTTGATAGTGCTTGGGTTAATATATGGAGGAGGTATTAATCTATTTAAAATCTCTACAGGAACAAACCAATATTCTTCAGGAGGTACCAGATTAATATTCTCACTATATGCCATTATATATTTTTTTCACCGAATAATACGAAGATGAGTACTCACAAATTTGAGTTCCATATTGTGCACCGTATTGGGCTCGAAGTGCTGCCATAGCATGTGGACAGGGTATTTTGTCCAAGTCAAAAACTCTACATGTACAGTATCTTATTTGAAGATCGATCGTGGCAACATCACCATAACTGTCGATACTGAACTTGTAATATTCTATTTGATGAGCAAATAACCTATTCCACAAACTAATGTTCATTGATATTTATTTTTCTGCTTCTAGAATAAATCTGTTTCTTGTGTCCGCGAACTGCATACATCTTTCATGAAATAATTTAGCGTACCTCTTATTTATTTCCTTAAACATCAGCACAATGGGAAATTCTCTATCAATGCCAAACATTAAATTCAATGATTCGGCTACGTTTGACATTATAATATTATACCTATATAAAAAAATCACTTAGTACGACATCATACAGTAAGTATTATAAAGTTGTAACTCAAACAAGACATTAAATTCATAAAAATGTACCTATTTTTCGGATAAAATGTCCAGCTCCATCTCTCAAAACCAATACGTTCGAGATGTTATGATGCCTTGGGATGCATATCCCTTATTTGATTAAAATGGTCAAAAACCTCAACTCTATTATATGCTTTAGCTGTTATATAAAAAAGAATCATGACCCTTTCATTTTTAAAGTTGTTTTGAATATTTTCTCCAAGATACCTCATCAACAAACAAAGTGAGCTAAAGTGAAAAAAAATTGAACCAATCTGTTGGATACTTGTATGTCTATCGAAAATTATACACAACTCTTTGGTATCGTCAACACAACTTTGCATTTGTTTAAGAAAATATGCATATGAGGCATCAAATTCCTTGTCCACTACACAAAAAGCGATGAGGAAGATATAACTCTCGGCATCCTGTGCCACCGCCACTATCAAAACTCCATTATACTTTCTCCTCAAGAAAGTCCCATCAATGACTATGAATATTCTCAACTGTTGAAAACCAAGAACTCAAACACCATAGGATACAAAAAAAGTAATTTCACCTTACATTTTCATCAACATGCAATGTCGTCTGACTTTTGGGATTTATGAACTCAAGCATGTAACAGTAGGCATCGAGGACTGTATACCCGTGCTCATGTGTCCCCCTAACCAAGTCCTTGGTAATTCTCATATCCATATAAATATTCTAATAACTGACCGTAACACCCAATTCTATAGGGAGTTGATTAGCCATATTAGCAGTTGAAGGGCTTTTACCATTGGGGAATCTATTTTAGAAATAACTACCGAGGACCTTTATCATGGCATGAGGATTTTGGCTCGTAATATACTCCGAACCACATGTGTGATACTTTTGATAAACATTAATGACAAATCTGTCAGAACTTAAGTATTTCACAACCCTCAACCACCACTTGTAGTCTAGATTAGTACATCTAAGACAAAAGACTTTGCTCGAATTAATCACCTTCTTTAGTCTGAAATCTTTTTTCAAGCAAGCAATAAACAAAGAAGTAGATAGTTCTATCTTATCCTTGAATGAAATTCCCTCGTAAAAACCAATCTCGTCATCTTGACGATTGCCTAACTATGTTGATTGAGAAAAACTGCTCACCGTATTGCTCGTAATAATGGGCGTAGGTGTTTGATCATCATCTAGAATATTCATGTCCAGATAATCCAATTCATCATCAAATATGTCTTATTATTCCTATTCTATATTATGGTTCTCATTCTCTCTCTATTTTTTAACCACGTACACTCTTAACACCGGCCTAACTAAATCACTTAGATAAGCATATAACCAAACCTAATTGGTTATCTTGAAAGGTAGTATTCTCTAATTTTCAAAGAAGTTGTGCATGTAGCTGATGATGAGTTCTTCTGACTGAGAATTTAGTCCACAATAGCTGATGATTAAGTTTACAAAATCATTATACGAAACATCACTTTGGACTGTCATAGCTATCGTCTCTAGAATTTCACCCTCCTTCCAATACCGAACATATCGATTGCTCTTATTGATCCATTCACCATGATAATTAACCCCTATTGTTATTGATTCCTTCATTAGTGGTACCTAAATAAAGATATTTGTTAAAAAAGTTAATAATGACATAATAATAAAATTAATAGTGATTGTATAGTACTATAAAATGAACCCCAACAGATGAGTAATCTGTTTCAACATGTGAATAATATATTACAATAAGTAAGTTTATATTGCAATAGATGACTCACCTATTGGTATTTATGTTATGGTACTATAGAACCTGAAGCTGATTCCAACAGATGAGTTATTTATTGGAACAAGTGACTTATTTGTTGCAAAAGATAATACATCTATTGCAAGAGATGACTCACCTGTTTGGATGTACTATAGAACCTTTGAAGTTGATTCTAATAGATGAGTCACCTATTATAAAATATCACTAACTTATTGTAACTGATTGCTCACCTGTTACAACAGATTAGAAATTTGTTAGAATCAACTTCAGGTTCTATATTCTGCAATATGAATACTAATAGGTGAGTCATCTATTGGAATTAACTACAGTATCTATTGCAATAGGTGAGTAATATGTTTCAACAGATGACTTCTTTATTACAACATATAAGTTGTTTGTTGCAATAAATGACCCATCTATTCGATTCATGTTACAACATTATAGAACCATAAACATGAATCCAACATATGAGTCTTCTATTATAATAGATGACTCATCTGCCTCAACAGATGAGTCATCTATTGAAATAGATGAATCTTATATTAGATTCATCTTTGGGTTCTATCCATTGTTAAAAAAACAATAGTAGTAGTGTACCTAAATAAGAAATTCAACTAAAAATCATAATTTTACTTACCAAAGTCACCTGTGAAGTAATGCCAAAGTGATGTACTAAAATACCCTGGGTTTTGGCCCTTGGAAATTTCCTGAGTTTTTACTCGCTATCCTTGTAACGACTCACCAAATGAGTTGTATGGTATAGGTACAGGTCTAGGGATCATAGTCATATGTTAGTCAGTGTGTTGCTAGGCAATTTTTGTCCTAGCTACGAGAGACTCCATACGAGTCGTATGTTCTTACGGTAAGAGGTTTAGGGTCCAATCATATATTATCCAGTGTCTAGCCCTTGATGTTCTACTTAGGATATGAAATAAAGGTATAGTCATATGTTATGGTGATGGGTTGGGCAAAAGAGTGGTATGTTGGACAAAATGTGGTGTCAAACTTTCTAACCTAGTGACAACTTAAGGGTACCACTCATATGTTTTGGTGATGAGTTGAGCGGTCCACTCGTACCCACTATGAGTAGAAAATTTTCTACTATTTTAAGTTGGGGGTATTTTGGACATTTCCCCTCTTAACTCCTTTTGACCCCAAAATATAAAACACCTTTAGGGGCTACATTAACCTATTATTCTCATTCAAACACTCTTAAAATCTCTCTTAAGCTCTTGGTTCAAGAAAAGGCTAGGGTTTTTATAAAGCAATCAATTAGGGGCTTTCAATAGTAAATCTCTCCATCTCCTTGGTGTCTAAGGCATATTAATCCTCCCTCATTGTTAGTTCAACTAAAAATATATTTTACTGAATGGTTTTCATGGTATTAATATGGATTTGTTTTGGGTTTTAAAATAGATATTAGGGGTTTTGGTTGTCTATGGTTGGATAATGTTTTCCCCATGCTTTACTTATGTTTTTTCATATTATAATTATGATTTGAACATGTAATTACATTGGAATGTTCAATTGATACTTGGTTTTGCTTTTGGAAACTATATGCCCTCAACATGTTTGTAAAAATGCCAATGAGAATGACTTTATCACATAGTTTGACTATTCTTGAAAGCTTTGCATTACATAAATGTTAATGGAACATAAATTGATTTGGTTGATTTTAAATAGTGGAAAGGCCTCGGTGGTTATGGATTGATTAAAGATGGATTTGAAAACTTTATGGGGTAAAATGGAATCCCCTAAGTGAATAATCTATGAAAACCTTGTAGGGTACACGGGAATCCCCCAAGTGATTTTAATAATAGAGTTTTGTGGGGTATATAGGAATCCCCTAAATGTTGGCTAATGACATTGCTTGCAAGATATAGTCGGTATGGCGATACCACTTTATAATGCCTTGATAATAGACTCCTTGAATTGGTAGTTTGGTTATGTGCTAAATATTTTAATTGTGAAATAATGGCGAGTTGTGATGGCTACCATGAAGGTGTGAGTCTGATGGATGAACACTGGGAACTCATGTTTGCCGACGTGAGGGTTGGTCTTGGTGACCATATGCTTGTGGGTTACACAGAAATCCCCCAAATTATACTTGTATATATGTAACATGGAGGGCAAAGGATACATGGGAATCCTCGGCCCCTATGATACCTATGGTTCATGCAACTACATGTACTGGATCCCATTTAGGGGGTAACATTGGACTGATATATCCCTTGGGTGAATTATGATGGTAAAGTTACACAGTCCAGGTAAAGGTTTTAAATGCATGCTAAACTCAATTCTCTTTCCTGGCATGATATATATGTATGTGATTGCATATGGTTATTTACCTTTGTTTTGAATTACTGACATTATTTTATCTTATCCCTGCGTATATTCTAGCATTCACTTCGTAAACAATCTTCGAGCACTGTACCCTCACACAATGCATGAATCATCCATACGACTCCTTCTGCTCAGTGACTTAGATTCAGGGACAACTTTGAGTCAGACTGAAGTGGTGAGCTTCCATACTCTAGAAGGCTCCATTTATGCTATGGACTACTTTTATTTTTGTTATTTCCTCAGTTTGGTTTTAGCTATGGTCGGGGGTATGTCACAATCAAATGACATTAATTCTGGACAAGGCTTTCTCAGACAACTATAGGCATGTGCAATGGCGGTATTGGTGTCAGCCTTGGTATTGGTATTGGCATTGGGGTTGACACTAGTTGGACATTTGGTTGGATATTTAGTTTGTTATAGTTATGGACTTTATTATATGTCTTTCAATTATAATTAGTTTATCTTATTATATGTTTGGAATTCATCCGACATAGGGTGAAGGGTGGTCTCTGGTATCGGTCGGACTTGAGAGGCCCAACACGACTAAGCCCTGGTTTAGGTCATGTCAGATTGGTATCATATCCCTAGGTTTATGGTCAATTGGGTGTCCAATAAAGCCGTATCGAGTAGAGCCTCTTTTAAGTATATGTAGCATTCCATACTCATAAATGAGAGGCTACGAGGCATTTAAGAATGTTTTACTTTCTTTTGTCTTACTTCAAGCTATAGAGTATAAGGTCTTGGATTCCTCTAATTCCTGTTTTTTTGCCTTTCAGATCATGTCTCCTAGATGATCTAAAGCTCATGAAAACTCCTATGTTCCACTTGGGGAAACTGTTGATAGGATGCGTCCTACTTATGAGTTTCAGACCCAATCTAGGGATCAAGTTCCTGATTTCTTTTTTGGAGTTCCACCGGTTCTCTTTAGTCCTCAGTGAGCTCCTCAGGCTAATGTGATGAACATTAAGCTTTGTTAGTCTATACATATATTGGCTCAGTGGGTAGCTCTCAGTCTGAGCATAGTGCTCCACCTTATAAGGCTACAAGGGTTAGCTAGTCCATGAGGTTGTGTCCTACAACTTTGATTGGTGTTAAGGTCGAGAATAATCCTCAAGGTTGTAGTGGTAAATATGGTGGGAAACGGCCTAAGATAAAGTGGGGAAGTTTTAGTTCCTTCTCTACAGCTATTACTCCTTACCCGAAGTCGTCAGGCGATTATCTCCCTCGAAATGATAGGGGATGTAGGGAATGGGGTGCCCAATCGCAGACTGGTGGGGCTCAGTCGGCTTCTTCCTACCCTTCTTACAAATTTTATGGTCGGATGCACCGTGTCCAGTATGAGAAAGGGAGACACTGATATTTTATTTATGGTCAGATTGGTCATATGCAGTGTGATTATCCTTTTAGAGTTGTATTTGGGGCTAACAAAGTTCCTATTACCCCTTCATCAGTCCCTGCACCAAAGAGTGCTGCTTTTGCTTTTGTTTCTGCTCCTAGTACTGGCACTGAACGGAAGTATGCTCTTGTTTCTCAGTAGGACTTTGAGGCATCACCTAATATTATGACTGGTATGTTGAAACTCTTTTCCCGTGATATGTATTGTTTACTTGATCCGGGTCCACTCTTTCTTATGTGACCCCATTTGTGGATGTGCATTTTAGTTTTGGTCCTGAGTGTGTTTCAGACCCTTTTTCTATTTCTACCCTAGTGGGTGACTCTGCGGTGGCTAAAAGAGTCTATAGGGGTTGTGTGGTATTTGTGGGTGGTCGGGAGACTTTGGTGGATCTGTTTGAATTAGATATGGTTGATTTCAATATCATATTGGGGATGGATTGGTTATGCTCGTGCTATGTTTCTTTAGACTATCGAACCCATAAGGTCGTCTTTAAATTCCCTAATGAGTCAGTTATTGAGTGGAAGAGTGGTTCCCTATATCCTAAGGAGAAGTTTATATCGCATCTTAGATCTCAGAGATTGATCTCCAATAGGTGTCTCTATCATCTAGTCCAGGTTAAAGATTCTAACTAGGGGGGTCCTTCTTTGCATTTTGTCCCAATGGTGAATGAATTTCTTGAGGTCTTCCCTGATGACCTGCCTGGTGTTCCTCCTGATAGGGAGATTGATTTTGGGATTGACCTTATTCTGGACACTTATTCGATTTTAATCCCTCCGTGTAGGATGTCTCCAGCTGAGTTGAAGGAGCTTAAGAAGTAACTTAAGGATCTTTTAGACAAGGGTTTCATCAGTCATAGTGTGTCCCCATGGGGTGCACCGGTGTTATTTGTGCGTAAGAAGGATGGTTTCCTTCAAATATGTATTGACTACCGATAGTTGAATAAGGTGAAGATAAAGAATAAGTACTCTCTTCCAAGGATAGATGATTTGTTTGATCAGTTATAGGGTGCTAAGTTTTTCTCCAAGATTGATCTTCAGTATGGTATCATCAGTTAAAGATTAGGGAGTTGGATATCCCTACGACTGCTTTCTGTACTTGGTATGGTATTTGTGTTTTTGATTATTTGGGTTGGCCAATGCCCCGGCGGCATTCATGGATTTGATGAATAGGGTCTTCCGTCAGTTTTTGAACTTGTTCATTATTGTGTTCATAAATGATATTCTGGTGTACATGAAAAGTGAGGTGGATAATGCTAATCACCTCCGTATAGTATTGCAGACCTTGAAAGAGCAGCACTTGTATGCCAAATTTTTGAAATGTGAGTTCTGGTTAAACGTTGTCACTTTTTTGGGTCATGTCATTTCTAGTGATGGGATCATGGTAGATCTACAGAAAGTTGCAGTGGTTAAGAAGTGTCCTAGACCCACGACTCCAACCGATATTCGAAGCTTCTTGGATTTAGTTGGTTATTTTAGGAGGTTTGTGGAGAGTTTTTCTTCTATAGCTACCCGTTGACTAAGTTGAATCAGAAGAAGGTAAAGTTCTTGTGGTCGGATGCTTGTGAGGGTAGTTTTGAAAATCTAAGGGATAAGCTAACTTTGACTTCGATCTTGACCTTTTCTAAGGGCTCAAATGAATTTGTGGTATATTGTGATGCATCCTGTGTGGAGCTTGGTTGGATTTTGATGTAGCATGACAAGTGATAGCTTATGCCTCTAGACAGTTGAAGGTGTATGAGAACAATTATCCAACTCATCACTTGGAATTGTTAGTTGTGGTATTCTCCTTAAAAATATGGCATCACTATATTTATGGTGTGAATGTGGATATCTTTTCTGATCATAAGAGCCTGCAATATGTGTTTACTCAGAAAGAACTTAACCTCAGGAAAAGGAGATGGGTTGAGCTACTCAAGGATTATGACATGAGTCTTCACTATCATCCAGGTAAAGCTAATATAGTTGTTGATACTCTTAGCAGGTTGTCCATGGGGAGTCTTAAACATTTTGAAAAGGGGAAGCGGGTGTTGGTGAAGGATATTCACCATTTAGCTAACCTCAGAGTTCACCTCTTGGACTCTGAGGATGGTGGAATATTTGTACAGAAGGTGGCACGGACATCTCTTGGTGATGAAATCAAGGAGAAGTAGATGTTAGATCCTATCTTGATGAGGATCAATGGTGATATAGGTGGACAAAAGGTGATGGACTTAGAGATTAGTGGTGATGGTACCTTGCGGTACCAAGGTAAGTTATGTGTTCCCGATGTAGATGGTTTGCGAAAGAGGATCTTGGCTAAGGTGCATGAGTCGCACTATGTCGTTCATCCTGGTTCAATAAAAATGTATCATGACCTTAAGAAGATATATTGGTGGAACAATATGAAGCAGGATATGGCTAGTTTTGTGGCTAAGTGCATGGTGTGCCAACAAGTGAAAATTGAGCACATCAGGCTCGGAGGATTATATAAAGAAATTGAGTTGCCATAGTGCAAGTGAGAAGTGATCAACATGGATTTACCAATCTTCCTCGGTCTAGAAATTAATTTGATTCAATTTGGGTCATTGTGGATAGGATGACGAAGTCTGCTCATTTCTTTCCTGTTCGGAAAAATTTCTCGGCTGAGGACTATGCGAGGTTGTACCTCCAAGAGATTGTGAAGTTGCATGGGGTACCTATTTCGATCATCTTAGATCGTGGTACGCAGTTTTCATTTTACTTTTAGAGGTCGTTTCAGAAAGGGTTGGGGACTAAGGTGAGTCTAAGTACTGCTTTCCACCAGTAGTCGGATAGGCAAGCAGAAAGGACTATTCAGATGTGGATGACATGCTTAGATCTTGCGTGATCGACTATGGTGGTAGTTGGGTTGATTATTTGCCTCTTATAGAGTTTGCATAAAACAATAGTTACCACTATTGCATTGGAATGGCTTCATTTGAGGCCTTGTATGGTAGGAGGTTTAGGTCTCCTATTGGGTGATTTGAGATTCGTGAGGCGGATATGTTTGGCTCGGATTTGGTTCATCAAGCTATGGAGAAGGTGAAGGTGATTCAGGATAGGCTCAAGGCTACCCAAAGTCGACAAAAATCCTATACAAATGTGAGGCGTAGGAAGTTAGAGTTTGAGGTTGGGGATAGGGTGTTCTTGAAGGTATCTCCCATGAAGGGAGTAATGCGGTTTGGGAAGAAGGAGAAGATCAGTCCCCAGTATATTGGTCCATACTTGATTTTGAGAAGGGTTGGCAATGTAGCGTATGAGTTGGAGTTGCCTTCTATTTTGAGCTGTATTCACCTGATATTCCATGTTTCTATGTTGAAAAAGTGTATGGGGATCCATCGCAAATTGTGCCTATCAAGGATATTGGTATTTCAGATTTTCTGTCTTATGAGGAAGTCCCTGTTGAAATCTTAGATCAACAAGTTTGTCAGTTGTGGACCAAGGACGTAGCTTCGGTAAAGATTCTATGGAGGAACCACAAGGTCGAAGAGGCTACTTGGTAAGCTGAAGAGGACATGAAGTCCAAATATCCATTCCTATTTTCTTCTTTGGAAATTCGTGCGTAAGGTATATATTGATCTTACTATCTTTGTTTTCTAACATTGTTAAATGAAAGATTGATTTCCTTATTATCCTTGTTTTCTAACTCAGTTAAAGGTAAGAGTGGATTGTGAATCCCTTAGTAATCTGTTTTCTGTCTTAAAGGTAAGTGTAGGGGTGTTTGGGGGTTAATCGTGTTTGTACTGTCTTATTCCGTCATTCAAGGATGAATGATCTAAGTGGGGAGAATTAAAACACCCTGGGTTTTGGCCCTTGGAAATTTCCTGAGTTTTAAACTCAATATCCTTATAACAACTCACCATACGAGTCGTATGGTGTGGGTACGGGTCGGGTCTAGGGACCCTAGTCATATATTGGTCAGTGTGTTGCTGGACAAGTTCTGTCCTAACTACGAGAGACTCCATATGAGTCTTATGGTCTTGTGACGAGAGGTTTAGGGTCCAATTGTATGTTGTCCAATGTCTAGCCCTTGATGTTCTGCTTAGGATACGACTTGGGGGTGCTAGTCGTACGCTATGGTTACAGGTTGGGCAAGGGAGTCGTATATTAGACAGAATATGGTGTCCAACTTTCTGACCTAGTGACGACTTAAAGGGTGCCACTTGTATGTTGTGGTAACGAGTTGGAGGGTTCACTCGTACCTACCTGCGAGTTTTCTATTGTTTTAAGTTGGGGGTATTATGGATATTTCCCCTCTTAACTCCTTTTGACCCCACGACATAAACACCTTTAGGGGCTACATTAACCTATTATTCTCATTCAAACACTCTTAAAATCTCTCTCAAGCTCTTGGTTCAAGAAAAGTCAAAGGTTTCTATAAGGCAATCAATTAGGGGATTTCAAGAGTAAATCTCTCCGTCTTCCTTGGTGTCTAAGGAATGTTACTCCTCCCTCATTGTTAGTTCAACTAAAAGTATGTTATAAAGAATGATTTTCATGGTATTAATATGGATTTATTTTGGGTTTTGAAATAGATGTTGGGGGTTTTGGTTGCTTATAGTTGGATAATGTTTTCCCCATGTTTTACTTATGGTTTTTCATGTTATAATTATGATTTAAACATGTGGTTGCATGGGAATGGTCAATTAATACTTGGTTTTTCTTTTGGAAACTATATGCCCTCAACATGTTTGTTAAAATACCAATGGGAATGACTTTGTCACATAATTTGACTATTCTTGAAACCTTTGCACTGCATAAATGGTAATAGAACCTAAATTGGTTTGGTTGATTTTAAATGATTGAAAGGCCTTGGTGGCCATGGCTTTGGTTAAACATGGTTTTGAAAACCTTATGGGGTACAACAGAATCCCCTAAGTGAGCAATCTACGAAAACCTTGTGGGATATATGAAAATCCCCCAAGTGATTTTAATAATGGAGTTTTGTGAGGTATATGAGAATCCCCTAAGCGTTGGCTAATGACATTACTTGCAAGTTATAGTCGATATGACGATACCACTTCATAATGCCTTGATAATGGACTCCTTGAATTGGTGGTTTGGTTATGTGCTAAATGTTATAATGGCGGGTTGTGATCGCTAACCGTGAAGGTGTGTGTTTGATGGATAGACACTGGAAACTCATGTTTGCCAACATAAGGGTTGGTCTTGGTGACCATATGCTTGTGGGGTATACAAAAATCCCTCAAGTTATACTTGTATATATGTATCATGGAGGACGAAGGGCACATGGAAATCCCCGACCCCTATGATATTTTTGATTCGTGCGGCTACACGCACTGGGGCTTATTCAGGGGGTAACACTGGAACCATATAGCCCATGGATGGATTATGACGGTAAAGCTACACAGCCCAGATAAAGTTTTTAAATGTATTCTAAACCCGGTTCCCTTTCCCAGCACAATATATATGTTTGTATGTGATTGCATATGGTTATTTACCTTGGTTTTGAATTACTGACATTATTTTATCTTAACCCTGATTACATGCTAGCGTTCACTTTGCTAACCGTCTTCGGGCGTTGTATCCCCACGTGATGCAGAAATCGATCATACTACTCCTCCTGCTCAGCGACTTAAATTCAGGGACAAATTTGAGTCAAACTGAAGTGGTGAGCTTTTATACTCCGAAAGGCTCCATTTCATGTTATGGACTACTTTTATTTTTGTCATTTCCTTAGTTTGATTTTGGCTATGATCGGGGGCATGTCCCGACTAGATAATATTGATTCTAAATAGAGGCTTTGTCAGACAACATGTGCATGGGCGGTGTCGGTATTGGTGTTAGCCTTGGTATTAGTATTGGCATTGGGATTGACACCGGTTGAACATTTAGTTGGATATTTGGTTGGTTATGGTTATGGACTTTATTAATTGCTTTATCTGGTTATATGTTCGAAATTCATCCCGACATAGGGTGCAGGGCGGTTATGGTTGGGTATTAGGGGCAGTCTCCGATCCCGATCGGACTTGAGATGCTCGACACGACTAGGCCCTAGTTCGGGTCATGTCATGTACGAAATAAAATTTGACCTAAAAAATTAGTGAAGTAACAACAGTATCGATAACAACAACAATAATGGTCAATAAGGAGATGATAATGAAGAAGAAGATGATGAATAAAGTAGAAACAACAATGAACAACAAAAATTGTAAAGAGGGAGAAAACAACACTAAATTAGAAGAGAGAGAAGCGCGTGTTTTTTTCCTTCGCTTCTTGTTATATTAGGTTTTACTTTGATCAAAGTATAAATTAAAAAACTTGTAGTCTATTCTCAACTTTTCTAACTTTCTTAATCCATAATAAAGTAATTGTCACCTACAAAAAATTGAGTCACCTACACCTCAGTTCAAAACTCTTTTGTCACTTTTAACAAAAATTTCCTTTTATGTAATTTTGAAAGTTAGACTAGGAGCACTTCCATTTTGCCAAAACAAAAGGTATTTTCTGTAAGTGCCCCTAAAATATATAGTGTTGCTTTTTTTTCATTCTAACTTTTTTTGGGGACTAAAAAATCTGTTTTTTCAAAAAAAAAAAATAATTAGATACAATTCTATAAAAATTGTATAATGATTGTATCAAATATGTATCTATATAAGATATAAGTAGAAACTATATAGGATGCGTGTTGAAACTGTATAACTATTGTATAGAATATGTATCTGAAGAATTATTGTAGCTAAATGTTGTATAGGATGTATAAAAATTGTATAATTGGTGTATAAAATATATATTTTTGTATATGATGTGCATAAACACTGTATCATTGTTGTATCGAATATGTATCTGTATAGAATATATATAGAAATTGTATCATTTTTGTATAAATTATATCTATCACGATTGTATATGTATAAAATAAAATTATATCATTATTGTATAAAGTATATATGCTTCTTATATATTTCAATTGAACTTACATATTATAATTTGAATATTTTTAAATATATAAAGTGTGTAATAATTTTATATATTCTATAAACATGGAGTATCATTTATATATTGATTATACATTTATTAAACACCGAATAAAAAAAATAGAAGTAAAGAGTTAGTAGAAAAAAACTACAAAATTGTATTTAATTGTTAAAAAAATAGTAGATTTATTTATCTTATAAAAATAAGTAGCAAAAAAATAATTAAATAATACTAGCGAAAACACAAAAAAGCAAAAAAGAAGGAAGAAGTAGCAAGAGCAATGCTAAGTGATCATTTGTGTCCGTTCCCCTTCTTTAATCAAGTCAACTTAACTTCAGAATTTACTATAACATTCTATAGGTCCAGAATTCTAAAATTCAAAGACAACTCATTTTAAAAAAATATTACTATATAGAAAGGTGAAGCAAGAGACGACCAAGGGCAGAATAGTCTTTTAATCCATATATTAAGGGGCAAAATGATAATTAATATATTATATTAAGCGGTGCTCAATTAATTGATCAGTTCTAGAAGCCTTCGTTTTTGTACCATTCTCTTCACCTGTTTCACACAAATATCATGATTCCAGAAGCCTCCATTAATTCTCTTCATCTTCTCAGCAAGTTCTTCCAATTGAGGTAAGTTTTTTCTCTTAATTTCTTCTTTAATCTTTCTTCCTTTTGTTCTTGTGAAATTCCTAATTAAAAGTTCCCAAATACTTAAAGAATTCAAACACGATATAGTGATTGAAACTTGTGGGTTTGTTTCATTTCTAATTTGCTTGGCTGCAAGTCTTACAGGCATTAAACTTGTAATTCAAGAATAGAATTTAGTACCCGGGATAGCTAACCGGGTGATTTCTTTATTTGCTTATAAAGTGTTTGTTGCATTTAACTCTTCTGTTGATTGTTTTTGGCAAAAGAACAAGTGTGTGGTATGCGGGAATCCAGTGAAATTATCATTGAGTCAGTATGCGTCTAAGGTCGTGGGAAGAAAGTATTTCTTTTCAAATGTTGTTGTAGGGAAGGAGGATGGTAAGGTGGTGTTGATTATTCGAGGCTCCTTGGGTGCTAATGCAATTAATGTTGCCATCTTGCATTTGTATTCTGAGATGTTAAATGAACAAAAAAACTGGTTTTTTATATGGCAAACGGGAGTCTTAGCATATGATAAGATGGAGATCCTCATGAAATTTCATCCCCGGTTATATATAACCCCGTGAGTGTTATTTTGTTTCAAACAATTGTGTATTTACTGTATGGTGAATTTAGCATTTCAGGTTTCTAAGTTTAGGAAGTGGGTGTCCTCTTTTCTCCGTTTTAATCTGATTTGATCCTAACTTGGTGAAGGTTCTTACACTCGACGTATTTAGCGTATGCAGCGGTTGACCTTATTGTATCTATAGCTGGAGCAATGATCTGCTCTGAGGTTTTAGCGGCTAGAAAACCTTATATTCTGGTATGTTCACACATAGTTGGTGGTTGAGTGTTGTATTAATATCTTAACCTAATCTTGCCGTCTTAAGTTTGGTGGTTGTTTAGAACTCCGAGTCTGTGGTAGTACTATCATATTCACATAGTCTTTGACTTTTATTCGTTGTCATCTATTGTTTATTATGTTTAGAAAGTCGGACCTTGTTGTTTAATATAATAGTTGAATAATGTACCAAAAGTCTTATTATTATTCTGTTAATCAGTAAGGTTATTAAAGTAGCACTCTGCAGTTTCCCAACCATAGACAACACCAATAAGATCCAAATGCCCAGTATCGTTTTCTGACTTAAAAGGGCAGAGACCTCTAAACTTGAATGGCCTCATGCATACATCACCAGATGTAGATACAAGGGTAAGTTAGATTTAGTTGTAAAACAGTATCATGACACATTTCGAACCAAAGTTAAAATATGTTTTCATTCTCATGTTCTACATCAGATACACATCATTAAGTTAAAACTGTTTTCATTCTCCTGTTCTACATCGGAAGCACGAACATTTCCCTTTATTACTCTGGAAGGTCATCAACTGCTTCTGTAAATATAATATGAACTGCACTTTTATTTTGGATATCACAATTTGAAGTCTATGCTTACAGATCATGGATATTGTTGACTGCTTATTTGTAGCCATGTTTAATAGCCTGAATGAGAAAAGAAAAAAGAAACTTGAAGCCATTGAAAGGCAATACCCTTCTTCTTCAGGAGTCCTAATGGCGCTATAGCTGGATTTGGTGCCCAACATTCTTAGGTATGTTAGTGAACTCAAACACAGCTTGTTGTGTTTCCTCGAGCGGCTCTTGGAGTTCCTCTAATTTAGGTTAACTAACCTAAGCATCACGTATCCGATCAATATTTGGTCTATGTTTGAGACTGAAGATTTATGTGTGTCAATGTATAGATCAGTGGATAAACTGGAAGAACTACAGGACGGAGCAATATTGATGTTTTATACTGTTTTCTTGGTTTCTATTTGGTGTAAAAATTCGTTACCTACATATAAATTTTCTGTGCATAAAGGATTAATGAAGCGACATGCCAACAACTTGTCAAACAATCCCATAATTTTATCTGACCACAATCCTACTTCAAGTTGAATTTGTTGTGACATTACCATCAGCGTAATAGGATGTTAGCGGTTTGGTCATTTGATCAATTTTGTTTTGATCAACTAGGTTTCATTTTAGGTTAGTATATATTTTGGCTTATCAATCAATTTAACAAACTTTTATTGCTAATTCGTACTACATTAATTCTTTTATATTTTTAAACATTGAACTTCTTATATACTTGATTTACGATATCGTTGTAATTCCCCTCCTATCAAAATATTGAAAGGGTGGATTTTAAAGTGTTTGGATCAAAGTTCTTATCAAGTCTTGGGATACACTGATATGTTGTTTCTGCAGAGAAAATACGTGCGGTGACACATGGCGTTATAGCCTCTGCAGAGGAAACTAGCATCTCAGCCATGAGAACGACATTCTATGAAATTATGAGGAAACACCGAGTACGACCTGTTGGCTTTCTGCCATGTGCTACATTTGGGTACAGTGTAGCTACTTGTACGGGCTTGCTTGTGTATGGAGATGGAATAGAATGTGATGTTGAATCTCTTCCAGCAGCTCCTTCAATTGCTAGTTTGGGTCGTGGAATCCAAAGTTTGCATCAAGCTTCTAAGGCAGTGAAACAAACAGAGAACTCCATGATCCAAAAGTCTATAGAGTCTCTTCTGTACAGATTTAAGAAAGTAAGTTTCTCATAAATTGTTCATTAGATAATAAGTGAGCCCTAGATTTTTCATGCAAATAGATTTTAGGAAAGAGGTTGTGCAATTTATAATACCTGGGTTTTGTCTGTATCATATGTTTTGTGCCAAGAAAATCCAATAAGATGTGATTGGAGTTTGGAGGATTTTTCACCATGTTGATTATAGTTCTTTCATGTTTCTATCAACGGCTAGCCTAACAACTCTTACTCCGCAATCAAATTTAACAAATTCTGTATTAATTTTTGCAGTAACTTGCAGTGTCTAATATGCATTCTGAAATTTGACTCATTAGTTGTTGTTACTTATTGTGAAGTTCTTATTGTGAAGTTCCTTTTTTCTTGTTCTAAATTCCATTTGTTCTAAATTCCATTTGTTGCATGTCTCTTACTAATACTTAAGCAAGTCGAATATTTTTGTACCAAGTTATTCTTTTGTATCCAATTATAAGGTTTTAAAATCTCTATGGAGTATTATGACCATTTTTCAAGGTAAGGCCTCTGTTCAAGAGTACTTAGGATCCAAAAGAGTTGCAAAAAGTTATTGTGACAAGTTTGTTGGCAACTTTGTGAACTTAGGATCCCTGCTGTCATTTTTCAGTTATGATGAAGGGCATTGAATGAGGACTCAGACAAGAATCAAAGTGGGAAGAATGAAACAACTGTGGAGGAAAAAATAATTGATTAGACCACTAGATTTATTAAAACCAAAAAAAGTTGTTAAAGCCTAAAATGATGATCGAAGAAGCGTTCATAAATAATAGGACATGAATTTATGAAAGGCATCCCACACCTGGCTTTGATTGCATAAATCCTTTCAGCTTAGAGAAATTTGTCCCTTTAGTTTTTCCCACAATTAATTGGGTCCAACCTTTTCTATTTCGAGGGAAAGAAAAACTTCTGAAATGTTATAGTTTTTCAATGTTAATTATAAAGCCATAAGTTTTTAAGTTGCTGAAGTGGAGCCTTGCGTAACTGTTAAAGTTGCTTTATGTGACCCGGAGGTCACGAGTCGAAGCCGTGGAAACACCTCTTGTAGAAATGTAGGGTAAGACTGCATACAATAAACCATTGTGGTTCATCCACTGGAGCTTTATTGAACGGGGATGCCCTTTTTAAGCTCTAAAATTAGAGACAGATACCAGTTTTTCAGTAACTCATTTTAAAAAAAAAATGAGCTACCAGCTTCTCAGTAAGGTTGTGATTGTATACAACAATTTTCTTGCGTGAACATTCACGGTGTTCTTCCTTTTATGAGTTCTTTCTGAGGTTCATACTCTCAGTCTCAGATCATGGATCATGAGGATATATATTTTTAGGTCGACGAAAACACTAGAAATACATGATCCACAGAAGTAGTAGAAATACACTGCCACTAGTCGTTGTCATTGGACTTCTGTTGTTGTGTGGGATCATTTTAAACATTTTTACATCTTGGTGTCTCGCCTTGGATAACTTTGCAGTATTTTTATTTTCTGAGACAACAAATCAAACAACCTAAAGCGAGATCCTGATATCATCCACTACTGAAGCCCATTCCAGGGTTTGAATAGCCATCTCTAGAGAAATCTTGCCAATATGGTCTCAAAATCCTGGAAACATCAAACTGCTTCCTCATGGATGAAAAACTCATTCTAAAGCAGGTAAAGTGGTTCCTGATCGTTATCAAGGAAAACCATTTGTTGTTTTAGTTATTATCAGAGGTTTATATCTTTATTGCATAGGTTGAAGGCCAACATGATTTTGGCTCATTGTAAGTATCTTGATACTTTACTTTTCTAGAAAAATATTGTTAAGATTATTATAATTTGATTGTCATCATTGTTTGGTAAAGTTGCTGCCATATGACCTGGAGGTCACGGATTCCATCAATTGACCCAATCAAATGGAATAGGCCCTTGTTATTATATCTTTATTTTATTCTACTATACGCGTTGGGCCCGTGCAACGCACGGGCATACCTATGTAGTATATATATATATGCAGTCACGGAATGAAGACTTACATTTTAAACACAGTACAGTTTAAATTATTATATTAAATTAATTATCTTACTATAAAAACTATGTTAATTTTTTTTAAAGGTGAGCAGATAATATAAAACACTTTCCCACTTTGTCTCCACGACCCCACTAAGGCCTACACGTTTTTCCTCATTTGCCACTTTGTCTTTTCTGTTTTTTTTTCCTTTTCAAAAAAGACAAGAATAAAATTAGCAAATTACTTGTTTGAAATAACAACAGAACTGTCATATAATTCCAAATATTTTTACTACTAGTGTTAATTCTCAAGAACAAAATAAGAAAAATGATTCCTCATGTTTGAGGGCACTTAACGTATAAAATAGTTCTTTTAATTAATATTTTCGGTCTTTTTTTGACTTAATGTTTTGTATTCGTTTAAAAAATATTTAATCATAAATATCACAAAAGTCCTATTTAATTTTTAAATATGCGACATAAAATATTGCACTAAACCAAAGTAAATATGTACATTAGCAGAATTATACCTCAAAAACCTGTTCAAACTTTACAAATTATTTTGAAAAATAACAATATTCATAAATATAATTTTCACTAACTTCCTTTTTTTGTCTGTATCCTCGTTAAATATAACAAACAGGGTTATAATTATTCAATGGAGACTAAAAATATTTTACAAACCTAAAAAATTAAAACTGTTCAGTGAAATTATTTTCAGCCTACCATCAAGAGACTATTTTTGTAATCTTCACTAATTCTGAATAGCAGAAGATTTCTACTGGGAATAAAAAAGATTTTAAAGATTCTAAAAACATTCAGAAAATATGATGAGAGCAAAATCTACCCAAAAAACACTTACATTAAGCAATAGCCAAATGCAATGAGGGAGGATAAAATTCAGGTTCTAGCTATGGACACAGTTATCTATTTTTTTAAAAAAGAACAAAAACAAAATCCTTTTTTTTTTTTTTTTTTTGGTAACTACCAGTTTCTTTGCAGTTCTTTTGTTTGAATGTTTGTCTCTTCTTTATATTGACCCGACGCCTCATCATTATCAACATTTCCCAACTTCTGTCCACTCTCAACCCCCACATTTCTGTGCTCTAACTCAAAAGCTGCTCTATCAACACCTTCCCATTCAACAGATGTGGGGAAAAAAAAAAATAGTAGTTGCACTAAAGTACACGTGTCTTTATTGATCTTAACTGCCCTTTCTTGAATTTTACTTATCTGTGGGCGGGGGGAGAGGGTGTGTGTGTGTGTGTGTTCATTTTCTTGAGTTGTGTTGTAGTTTTTCTGTACTGATCAAAAGCAGAGATGAGTGGAAACCACTTTGATCTTTTCAAGAAATTCAAGCGTTTGAAGCCTTATGAACCATCAGTAGCATTTATTGGCTTCTTGTTTTTCATTTGTTGTTTATACTTGTTTGTTTTCTTGTTGGATTATAGAACAGTTAATAATGATACTGGTTTTCACTTGCGTGGGCCTTCTTTTTTTGTTAACTGGTTTGGCCTTAATGATGCTTCTCCTTCTTCTTTAGTTGTGAAAAATGAAAAAGTGGGGTTTCTTGAAAATGATTGTTCATGTGATATATTTGATGGGAATTGGGTGTGGGATGAGAGCTATCCACTTTATCAATCAAAAGATTGTATGTTCTTGGATGAAGGATTTCGTTGTTCTGAGAATGGTAGACCTGATAACTTCTATACCAAATGGCGTTGGCAGCCTAAAGATTGCAACTTGCCCAGGTACTGTTTATTCAAACAACTGAATACTAATTACTACTACTTTCTTTTAATTTTAATTTTGTTTATCTTACTTTTCTTTTTAGTCCATTTTATAAAAAATAACTATTTCCTTTTGGACGTCTCTTTTAGTTTCAACTTTTCATTTGATATGCTTAATACCACTAGATTCTCTTTAATTCAAAATAGACAATCAAATTGAGACGGAGAGGTATAATACTCTTTGTCCTGAGTATTCATTTTTTGCTGGTAATATCTTTTTTGTTTTGGCAGAATTTCCAATTTGGTCAGTCATTGTTTTTAGTTACTATATTCCATAATTTTTGAATTATTAACTATTGTAACTAATGTAGTACTTTTTATTTGGTTTCTGAATATGTAAAATTTTATTTCAAAAAGAATTGAAGGTTCTAGTCCGAATTGACACTAAACATTAGTTAGTTTGACCCTCGTATTCCAATTTGGAACGGAGGGAGTATTATTTACCATTTGTTTTATTTAGAAAGTTTTACTATGATTAGCTGTAGAAGGATTTTCATGATCATTTATCATTATTTTTGTTTTATATTCTGAGAGGATTGCTGTGATTCTCTGTAGAAAATTTTTCATAATGTGATTGAATCTGGAAAACAAAATTTAATGCTATTACTTGCTTTTGAAACAGATTTGATGCAAAACATATGCTAGCAAAGCTGAGGAATCGACGTGTAGTGTTTGTTGGAGATTCAATAGGAAGAAACCAGTGGGAGTCTCTTCTCTGCTTGTTGTCTTCTGCAGTTTCTGATAACAGTTCTATATATGAAGTTAATGGTAGTCCAATTACAAAGCACACTGGTTCTTTAGTATTTAAGATCAAGGATTACAACTGCACAGTTGAGTACTATCGAGCACCATTCTTAGTGCTGCAGAGTCGTCCGCCTGCTGGGGCTCCTAGAAATGTTAAGATGACCTTGAAGTTGGATCAGATGGATTGGAGCTCTGTTAAGTGGAGAGGTGCAGATTTATTGGTTTTCAACAGTGGTCACTGGTGGAATTTTGAGAAAACTATTAGAGGGTAAAATCTTTTCCTTGCTATCATCAAATGCCATTATTTTCATTGGTTGATGTCTGTTAAACAGTATATGATGTAGAGCAGTTGAATTATTTCTCAAGTAGAGTAGAACTGATAGTTCTTTTTGATGACTGAGAAACCCCCATAAAAAATGGCGTTTGAAATTCTGTGGACAATAGGCCCACTCCTCTACCTTGTCCACTTAAATTCCAGGTTTTGGTCTGCGGCAAGGTTCAAACCAGTGCGCTTAATCCATATATCATGTACTGCACTCTTACCACTAGACCAAAGATCGGGGGGAAAATAGGGCTGATATTGTTAGTATCTTCTATTGATGGTTAACTTAGCCAAAAGCTCTACCAGGCACCTTTATCTTTATGTTTTAGTATTTACATCTCTAAATAGGAAATAGGGCTGCTTAATAACTATTCAACCATATTAGGACTATGCTATAATAAAAAAGTTGCTAAAGTTTAGTAGCCATTAAAAAAAAGAGTACTTTTTAATTATGATAAATATAGTAATGTGATAGTACTAGCAATCAAAATTTCACATTGCCAGAATCCTCAGTAGCCATTGAACTACTAAATAGTTAACATTGCATTTCCAAGTACTAGATCTCTTCCCGTGCTTCCTTTGCACAATGTTGAAGGATTAAATGAACTGATGGTTAGGTTGAGTACTAGAAAGTTTGATTTCCAATTGCCTTTTGAATTTTCGCCATGTTTTAACCATGCTTTTATTCTATGACTTGCATGTTTTGGCATTAACAATTCAGGTAATTGATCTAATGCATAAAAGTTCTTCTGTCAACTCCTACTTCGTTCATAAGGCATACTTGCATACTCCAAATTCAAATTTGTTAGATTGAATTAGTGGTAAAAGGATCCAAAGTAATTTGCTGATTCAAAGCAATAATCTTTCATGGAAAATCTCATCAGGTGGAACAAGGAAATAAAACAGATAGATTGATTTCGAAGGTGGTTAGCAATTCAGTCTCCATAAATGGTGATAGATAGGGTGCTTTAATATGTTTGTCCCCTTAATTTTGTTTTCTTTTCTTAGATTTTAGATTGGTCTACTTACTGAAATCAAAAGGGTCTAATGTGGTTAGGGTGATACAGACTATTTGACTTCTTGTGGATGAACTTAACGAGCATAGTAATTCTTCTAGATCTATTATGTTGTAACAATGATAATTTTTTTAGGATCTAGCAACCATAATTGCCTCTTTTTTTCTTTCCTTTCTCTTGGGATAACTAACCTAATAAGTCTTTGCACTGGAGCTTAGTTCTCTTTCATTTTGATTGAAGCTCAAATCATTTGGATCTCTTGGTTCCCGTGACTAAATTGTGTACGAACATGAAGAATTTAAAATTTATATCAAGATTCGTTGCTTTATTGGAGTACGTGTACTTGATAATCTGTGGAGATTAACCTCTTCTTTCCTTGCGTTGACAGGGGATGCTACTTCCAAGAAGGCAGAAAGGTCAACATGACGATGAATGTGGAGACAGCATTTCAGAAGTCAATTGTAACACTGGTTGATTGGATAGGTCGAGAAGTGAACATGTCCAAGACTAAAATCTTCTTTCGTACTTATGCTCCTGTACACTTCAGGTAATTCTCCTCTCCTTTTGATTGTGTTGACTTACATAACCAAACACAATCAATCAATTATGCCTCAACCAGCACACCTCGAATAAATCTTAAGGTTTTTCTTGTAGTGCATTATGTTAGAAGTTTGAAATGGAGATTAGCCGAGACTCATCTAAGGTCCCAGATTCTTTCCATACTTATCCATTTGTTGTATTATGTGATCCTTGAGAGGGTGAATACATTTGTTGATTATTGTGATTATACTTAATTAATCTTCTATTGAGATGGAATTTGTTGAAGCTTGTGGTAAAAGGAAAAATATAATGTGTGAAGTGTGTGCTTGCATATTTTAATACGTGAAACGGTTTCCCGGGATAAGTTGGTTTCGTACTTGTGATTTCCTGATTGTTTTCTACTGAGGGATGGCTGCAAAATTATTGGTATTTTGATATCAGCTAACGATTCATACTTTTCAGTTTACACTTTGTTTCAGTAGATATTTAGTTTTTGTTGTCACTCAATAAGCAATAATAAACTACTCTGATACACAGAGGTGGAGACTGGAAGACTGGCGGTAGCTGTCACCTGGAGACACTACCCGACTTAGGATCATCCCAAGAGTCATTGAAGAACTCGTTTGAATATAAGACAATCTTTCAGGTCCTCTCGCAGCTCTCTAACAATTCAAAGGCTGGGAATATTGGTTTACTGAACATAACAGGAATGACATCTCATAGAAAAGATGGTCACTTGTCTTTGTATTATTTAGGCCCTAATGTGGGTCCAGTTCCTCTCCACAAGCAAGACTGCAGCCACTGGTGTCTCCCCGGTGTCCCTGATTTATGGAACGAGCTTCTCTATGCAATCCTCCTCAAACAGGAGTTAGCTCAGGAAAAAATCTTGGATTCCACTTCTCAATCCTCGGAATGACAGGCAGACAGGTCATCTCAACCATGTCAACATGTTTCCTCCAAGATTGGGGCATCTAGTCTAAAATCTTAGGCAAACTGATTTCTTTTGAGCTAACGGATTTGCTTATCCTGGTACTCTTGCAGCTCAAAACCATTATTTTCCTAGATCAATTTTTGAAGTACAAAAAAGGCATTCTCACAATTGTTTTCCTGGGTCATTTTTAGTCACTGAGCACTCAGGAGTGAAATATAGGTCTTCAGTTCACGAATATGTTAAAACTATAAAGAGCATCGTGTACATTATAGATGCAGAGACCTTATCCATTTTGACAAATTCACTGTGTAAATACTGATCCTCTTTGATAGTACATAACAACAATTATACCTCTATCCCAAGCAAGTTGGAGTCGGCTCTATGAAGGATGAGGAAAATATTGCGACAGTGCTATCCATTTCTTCACCATGTATAATGTTTGTTTCAATTGCAATGATAACTGTATAGACAAAAGTGGAACTGGTGTTAGAGGTGGTTTTTCAATTGATTAAATATTCAATTTATGAACATATAATAGAGGGTTAAGAGTTGGAACAAATTTACTCCTTAACCAGTTATAATGTATTAATTGTTAATAAAATCGTCTTTTCGTTATTTTTCTAATATGTAAGAGTTGAAAGTTAATTAAATATTTATAGTAAAACTTTTACTTTTTTGAAGTCATCACAACTAATGACAACTAATACATTTTTCATTAGTTTAAAAATTCTAAATAACCAAAGTTGATTTTAGTTGATTTTAAGAAGATTTGAAAATCAAGAAATAAATATGAATGAGTTAGAATAAGAATTTGTAAAGATTTAACTTTAAAAATAAGAAAATATTTTAAATATATAAAAAATAATCATACAAATATGGTTCAAGTCGCATTGTCTCTCTTAGCCTCTAGCAAGAACAAAAAGAGCCGATGCATGACAAATGCAAAAGTGATGATCTATTAACCACTTGAAACTTCTGATGATAAAATATATATGTATTTACAATAAAATATATGTTATGTTACATAACTATATTAAAGTGTGAAGAATCTTTGAGAAGTGTGCTTATAGTAAAATATATGTTATGTTTACAATATTATATTAAAGTGTGAAGAATATTTGAGAAGTGGTTTGAATTTTTTGCACTTTATTAAAAATCTTTGTAATAGACATAATCGTCTAATTTTAAATAATCAAAGGTTACACGTGCGAGGCACATGCGATTAAACTAACATTAATTAAACATTTAAAGGATTTTAGAAATATTGTTTGAACTTTTTGTCCTTCATTAAAAGACTCCACATTAGAAAAAATCATATTTTTATCCTTTTTAAAAAATTATTATTTAATAATATTTATGATATTTAAAATTAAAGAGCCTTAAATATGTAGTACATGAAAAAACATATGGTAAGAGTTATTATGAAAATTAACAACTATTAATTAAAAAATGTCAATTATGGAAAGAGTTCTAAGTTGTATAAGTTACAACAGTCTCAACACAAAAAAATTAAAAAAAATCCTACCTCCAAATTTGAGTAGAAAAGGTTTTAAAATACTCCTATTAGTACTTAATGAAACAAATACTATTCTACTTAAAATAGAAAAATATATCTATATCTATAATCTATATCTATATCTATAATATATTAAAAGTGTGAAGACCCTTAGAAAAGTGATTTGAACTTTTTGCCCTTCATTAAAAGTTTTTCCTTTAGACAAAATCGTCTTTTCACTATTTTCTTAAATTATTATTTAATTATATTTATAATATTGTCTCCTAAAATTTAAGGGATCAAGAGTTTAAAATATATGGTAAGACTTAACAAACATTGCCTTATTTTTTGGCAAAAGAAAAATGTAGGAATACATTTGAAAAAATTTAAAAGTTGTACGTAGGAGTATATTTGGCAAAATTTAAAAGTTGCCATTACTTTTAACAAACTAAAAACTATGGTAACAATTATCTTGTCTCACTTTTGAAATATATTGTCTTACTTTTGAAAAAAAATAAATTGTTATTACTTTTGACCAACTGTCATAAAATTATATTTTTGATAAAATAAAAATTACCTTATTTTTTGTAAATAAAAAACTGTCACTGAAAATATTTTTTTGCTTGATAAAAATTAACATGAGAGTCCTTTTTATTATAAATAGGAGTCCACTTTTCTCTTTGACAAATAATGGATGATATTCTAATACAAATTATATAGTAGTCTAAAATTAAGTTCCTTTTTAGTTTATGAATACTCCTTTTATAATAGGAGTTTTTCTATGCGGTGATTAAATCATTGCGCAAATAAAAGGTATGTAGAAATAGTTATTTTGTCCTTTAATTTTTTCGTTTCTTTATCATTATGTTTTTACTTGTGTATTTGGATTGATAATAAATCATTACATAGAGTTAACAAGTTTTTATAGTAATTGAGTTGTGTTATATGTATAGATATTTATTTTTGCAATCAACGGATGAAACAAAGGTAATATGCTAAAATCTGCTTGTATGATCCTTCGAAATTATTTTCAGCAATTAATTAGGTATTGTTACCCTTAGAAAAGTGATTTGAACTTTTTACCCTTCATTAAAAACTCTTCTTTAGATAAAACTGTCTTTTCACTATTTTTTTAATTTATTATTTAATTATTTTTTATTATATTAACTAAACATCCTAAAACGGGACTCCTAAAATATATGGTAGAAGAATTAATTAATATTTTTCAATCTACTAGACTTCCTAAAATATATGAGACTCCTAAAATATATGGTAGGAGAATTAATTAATATTTTTCTTTCTACTGTTCAATTAGAAAAATACTCCTAAAATAAGACTCTATTAAGGAAATACTTTTATAAATATTGAGATGTATGTTAAACTAGAGAACAAACCAGTTTACCTATTAGGAGAATATGATTAATGCTCATCTAATTTGATTCGCTTGCATGTCTAGATGATGGATGCTTGATTTTCTAATCCTCAACTTCTTCACTATTTTTGTTAGCATAATAGAATTCAACATGTGTGTATATATATCTTCTTTGTTTTCATTCAAAATCATTCTTTAGGGTAAAAATTTTCACTCAGACAAGAGTTAGTTGGATCGAAATCGAAGCTTTGTGATCACTATTATATTTTTTGTTTATAGTTTACAGGTCGTAGATGAATGTTGGTTGGTTTTGAAGAATTTCTTGTGTAAAGGTTAGGTTTAATTGTATTGTTTTGATATCTTTATTATCTTATTGTTTTATTTTATTTTGCAGATGCTAGATGAATGTCGGTCGGCTTTGAAAATTTTTTTTGAGGTAAAGGTTAGGTTTAATTGTATTATGGAAATATCTCTATTAGTTTGTTATTTTGTGGTAGTTTATAGTTCGTAGATAAATTTCAATTGACTTTGAGAAATTTTTGTGTGTAAAATTTAAGTTTAATTGTATTGTTTTGATATCACTTTTATCGTATTATATTGTTGCAATTTACCGGTGATAGATAAATGTTGGTCGGCTTTGAGGAATTTTTTTATGTAAAGGTTAGGTTTAGTTGTATTATTTTGATATTTCTATTATCGTATTATTTTGTTATTGTTTACAGGTGATAGATGAGTGTCGGAGGACTTTGAGAAATTATTTTTGTGTAAATATTAGATTTTATTGTATTATTTTAATGTCTCAATCATTGTATTATTTTGTTGCAATCTACAGATAGTAGATGAATGTCGATCGACTTTTAAAAATATTTTTGATAAAGATTAGGTTTAATAAATAAATTCTCCATTTTTACATACTCAAAAGATATTAAATTTAATTGTTATATTCATCTTTATTATTTAAACAAATATCATATGTAATGTAATGTTTGAACTCATTAAAGTGAGGTACACGCGCAAGACACGTACACCTAAACTAGTATATAAAAAAACCTCTACGAAGGATGAACCATAAGTTTCATGTTTGTTTCTTGATAGTATAAAGAAAAATTAAAGAACAAATTCGTGTATTCATCTTCCTTCTCTATTTTAATGTCGCTAATATATGCCTTCTCTTTTTCTCTCTCTCTATTTGCATTGTAGGAATATGCAGTTTCTATCCAAGTATTTTCAGTTATATGTTCAATAAATTTTGTACTGTTAGATTATTACTTTATGATTTTATCTATGATTATATTCATGTCTTGTTTTCCTTTGCTAAATTCAATGGTGCAGTTATTGTAGTTTCATAAATCTCTAAATAGAATTTCATTGGTTGTTCGTTTCACGTTCTCTTTTGTCGGCTGCAGCCTATTAAGGTTCTCAGAGCTTATTATCCTTTGTAGGAAATTTAAAAGGAAACCTTGTAGATTTCTTAGGCTCCTAATAAGTATTTTCTTGATTATGAAGATATTTGCCTGTATTTATTCAGAATTAAGTATTCTATTTTCATGTTATATGTATTTATTTAAAATTGTAGGAATACAACTTGTTTATTTTCTTGCTAATGTTACTATATCTTTTTTATTTCATTTAAAAAAAAAAATACTTCATATATTATCTTTAAAATAAATATAATATCATTCAAATAATAAAAAAGAGAAATATTCGAACGCAGTTTCTATTCACGTATTTTCATTTATATTTTTAATAAATTTTGTACTATTAGAATATTACTTTATGATTTTATCTATGATTATATTCATGTCTTGTTTTTCTTCGCTAAATTCAGTGGTGTAGTTATTGTAGTTCCATAAATCTCTGAATAGAATCTCATAGATTGTTTGTTCTGTGTTTTCTTTTGTCGGCTGTGGCCTGTTAAGGTTCTAAGAGCTTATTATCCTTTGTAGGAAATTGAAAGGAGACCTTGTAGATTTCTTAGTCTCCTAGTAAGTATTTTCTTGATTATCTTTTTCACTTGCCTTTTGATGGTTGTCAGTATAGCCTTAATACTAAGGTATATAACATTATATGTTTTCAAAATAGAGATGTAAAAGAATATTTTTCAATAGTTAAATTCGAGCTTGCTACGGACCTTTACGCTTAAAAGAACTAAAGTCTTTATCATAGGACACTCATCACATACTTATTTAGAAAATAGGATGTTGCTCATATGTATCTTTCTCATGAGAAGTTTCAATGGAAAATCTTGTTGTTTGATTGTGTATAATCATGTTCCTCATTCTAGGATAATGATTAATTCTATATGTTGGTCTCCTTCTTCATCTTGCAGTTGTGATGTACAAATTTTTTATTTTTTCTATGATGATATTTGGTATATTAGTTTTTGTATTCTAAACTTAAAATCATTACGTTACTCATGGATCAAGCCAAAATAACCTTTATTTTCAGTTCTGGAGCCTCTCAAGCTACTGGTGCATCAATTCTCTTGATATGATGTTGTATTGTTGTATAGTAGAAATTCAATAGCGTGTCCTTTTTTCCTTTTTTTCTGTTTACTATCGTGTATGTCCTTGTAATGTATGACTGGTGTGCTTTTCTTTACTTATTAGAGTTTTTAAATTTTTCACCCTCTAATATTGTTCTTCATTTTCATATTCTTGTATATTTAAGTTATGAGCTTGTCTGGATATCTACTACTTTAGTATTTGTTATTTCTTCTATTGGAAACTATGACATATATCTGATGCACAAAAGAAGATTACTTTAGAATAACATAGTAATTAATAGAAAAGAGGCATGAAATGATCATATTTCTATGAATGATCATATTTCTATGATTGTGTTTTTATCTCCTTTCATTAATGTTTTAGAATTTTCTGTTCAAATTTCTGTTTGATTTGTCTACGATTTTGTAATTTTAGAACCTAATATTCAATGTTTCACTTTATAATTTGTGTTTGATGATCTAACCTGAATGATTTTTCTAATCTTCTTATAGCAAACTACAAGCTAAAGTGGCATCAACTTTATTACTAAGCATAATTCGAGTAGAAGAGCATCTATAGAGCTGTGATCTTTTGGTGCAACACAATACTTATTTAGACCGCTTTATGAGCGACTATAATTTTTAGAAAAAATCAATCCCGTCTAATCTCGATGAAGGAATAGTTGAATGAATGCCCTATATTTTACTTCGTTGCACTTTAGATTTAAGGAGTTTGGTGCTTTCGAGACATAGTTCAATAAAAAATCTTAAGCCACAATTGATGTCACAAAATAAGACTATTCTATTATAATACAAAATCATCCATTATATAAATTTTATGAGGACCATTCATATATTGTTATCTTTCCTTTCATACAACTGAAGTTGATACTACTATGTTGTCCTCATCAGCTTATTGGTTTGACTATGATCATTAATATATCATCATAGAGCTCATGATTTTGGAGAATATGATGATCTGTAAGCTATTTGAATTGTGAAAATAGGTACACTAGCTATCCCTTTTAATTTATTAATTGGTGCATGCATTTTGGAGAGTCATAGATAATTTTTTCTGTGCATTTGGTTACTTCTTAGTTTGTAGGTTTATAGGTCTTTCTTTTTTGTATTAATAACTAATGTTTCTACAGTATAAGTAGAATACTGAAATACACGAGAATGAGATCTCTTATCCTTTTAAAAAATGAATAGAAAAAAATAATCTTTTCAGATTTCTTATGTGTAAAAATAAAGATCTTTTACTATGTGTAACCTTCAAAGCCCAAGTTAGTTTTCACCTATAAATAATAATAAAAAAAAAATATTATTCATGGTAGAATAATTATGGTTTACGAGTTTCAATTCTTATATCGATTAGATCTAATTGATTTGTGTGTTTTGATTTTGCAATATCTAGCTATGTCATACAAATATGGACATTACTCGATCCAGTAAACATTTATCGATTTTATTTTTTCTATCTGTGCTCTCTATTGAGTAAAATTTATCATTTGGAGAATTCTGTAATCATACTTACAACACTGACACTGAGTATCTTATTATTCTTATATATTTTTTTATCGGTCCATTAGTTTAGAAAATAATGATCAGGATAATAAAATTGATAATTGAGTTATGCCCTCAATAATTTTTTTAATGTTGTTTTTTTGTTATAAATGTACCATATATAGTGAATACCCACTTTATCATATATTGTGTATGTCTATTTACGGAAAATTTACAAACCCCAAGGCTAGTTTTCCCTTATAAATAAAGGAGTTTTCCCTCATTGTAATTCATCCCTCAAGAGAAGAAATAAGAATTATTCTCTCCACTCTTCTTCTTGTTCTTTATTATTTTATAACACGTTATCAGCACGAGATTCTACCGTCTCAAATTTGAAGACTAAGGCTAAGGTATTATTATTTTTCTTCTTTTTTTTTATGGCTAACAATCTTACAAAGTGTGAGTTCGTTGCCCTTCAAAGTTCGGGCAAGAACTATATTTCATGTGTGTTGGATGCTGAAATCCACCTAGATGCTATGGGTCTTGGAGACACCATAAATAATGAAAATACAATATTTAGTCAAAATCGTGCTAAGGCTATGATTTTCTTGCGTCATCATCTTGACGAAGTTCTGAAAATTGAGTACCTTACTACTAAGGATCCACTCGTATTGTGGAATAGCCTAAAAGAAAGATTTGACCACTTAAAGATGGCCATCCTTCCGAAATCACGATATGAGTAGATGCATCTAAGATTTCAAGACTATAAGTCTGTTCATGAATACAATTCTGCCATGTTCAGAATTTCTTCTCAATTGAAACTATGTGGAGAAACGATCAATGATAATGATATGATGGAAAATCCATTCTCCATTTTTTATGCCTCGAATGTGCTATTACAACAGCAATATCGAGAAAAGGTTTCAAGAAGTATACTGAACTAAGTTCTCATTTTCTCGTGGCTGAACAAAATAATGATTTGTTGATAAAAAATCACGAGAACTGACCAACTGGATCTGCACCATTCCCTGAAGTGAATGATGTGCACGCTCACCATGCCAGGCGTGGAAAATGTCGCGGCCCTGGTCGTGGACGTGGACGTGGTCGTGGTCATGATGACCAAGAAAGAAATCCTGTTCCGGGTGTTAATCATTCATCGAACAAAAAGAAAAAAGATGAGAAATGTGAAACAATTACTTGTTTTCGATGTGGTGGAAAAGGACATTATCCACGTGATTGTCGTTCTCTCAAGCACTTGGTTGATCTTTATCAAGCATCATTAAAGAAGAAAGAGAGAAATCCTGAGGCTAACTTTCTCTCTGAAAATACTGTTGACATCACAAGCTTAGATGTAACAGATTTTTTCGAGCACCCCGAAGGAAATACTGATCACTTGATTGGTGATGGTTCCATAAATATGGAAGAATGAATGCTTTTTATTTCTTTTTTATTATTGTTGATAAGAGTTGGAGAATAAAAATCATGTAAAAGTAGTTGTTTGCATGAGTATTGGTTTTTTTAATTCGTATTGATTAGTTCAGTTATATTATTGTAATTGAAGTGAATGGAATTTCAATTTCGTCATTATTAAATTAAAAAAAAAAGTTTTAACCTACGCACCTCATAACCCTATGTGAAATATGAGTAATAATCATAAGAGTATTATTACTGCACAATAGCACTACAGGCGTACATTATATGTAGTAGTATTAATGTTTTGTTAGACAATAATATTGACAAGTTATGTAAGAAACATTTTTATATCGTCATTTATGCAATACAAGATCAACATTTGTTGCTAACTCATACATTATCACAAACTTCTGTTGTGCTCATTATTGCATATTACATTTTTTTATAGTATAATCTTTCACTTTGTACAAAAAAAAATTAATATATATTTTATTTGGTGTATGTCATTTTATTTGAAGATATGGATAATTTTCAAAGTAAGCTGTCAAATTGTGAAGATATATATTTGATTGATTCTGGCACTACACATACGATATTCAAAGAGGAGAAATATTTCTCTCATCTAAACATGGGCAAGATTAACGTTACTACAATTTGTGGTAGTGCTAATTTGATTGAAAGCTTCGCAAAAGCCATTATAATCTTGCCCAAGGGAACTAAATTCGTCATAAATAATGCTATGTTTTCTCCTAAGTCTCGAAGAAACTTGATGAGTTTTAAAGATATCCGTGAAAATGGTTATCATATTAAGACATTTGATGAGATGAATCTTGAATATCTTGGTATCACCAAGAATGTCTCTGGCCAGACATGTGTTATAGAAAAGTTTCGTGCTTTATCTTCTGGCCTGTATTGGACAAAGATTTGTGCAATTGAGGCACATTCTATAGTAAATCAGAAGTTTACTGATTCCAATACTTTCGTACTTTGGCATGATCGCCTGGGACATCCTGGATCAATAATGATAAGATGAATCATAGAAAATTCAAATGGGCATCCATTAAAGAACTTGAAGGTTCTTTTGAATGGTGAATTTTCATGTAATGCTTGCTATCAAGACAAGTTGATTCTGAGGTCATCACCAACAAAGTTGGGATTGAGTCCCCCCACATTCTTGGAACGCATACATGGGGACACTTGTTCATCTTAGACCGACAAATTATCATAAATTTTCTCCGTTGCAATTGGTTTTGGGTCAAGAGCCTAATATATCTCACTTGAGAACTTTTGGGAGTGGTGTATATGTGCCTATAACACCACCAAACTGCACCAAGATGGGCCCCAAAGAAGGTTAGGAATTTATGTTGGGTTTGAATCACCCTTCATTTTCGCTATCTTGAACCATTAATGGGAGATATATTCATTGCTCGATTTGTAGATTGTCGGTTTGATGAGATACTTTTCTCAAAATTAGGGGGAGAAGATAGTGATATCAAAAGAGAAATTTTATGAAAAAATACATCACTATCTCATCTTGATCCACGTGCTTCTATTTGTAAGCAAGAAGTACAAAAGATTATCCATCTGCAGGAAATTACAAATCAAATGCCGGACGCATTTACTGATCTGAAAAGTATCACCAAATCACATATTCCTGCAGAGAATGTCCCAATTCGAATTGATGTCCCTAAAGGACCATCCACTAGTGTCATAGCTAATGAATCTAAAGCACGCTTAAAGCGTGGCATACCATTAGGTTCTAAGGATCGAAATCCTAGAAAAAAAAAACAAATGGTCAAGATGACACTACGAAAGATCCACATATGGAAGTTTAAGATTTGAGCAATGTTGATATCCCTGAAGGAATCAATAATCCCGAGACTCAAGAAAATGAGGAACTATCCATAAATTCAAGTGATGTTGAAACTAATTTAAATCGATCTAAGATAATAGTGGATTATGTCTTTGCATATAATGCTGCAACGAAAATCATGCAAGACAGTGATGATCTTGAACCTCGATCTGTCACAGAATGTCGACAAAGAAATAACTGGCCAAAATGGAAAGAAGCAATTAAATTTGAATTGAATTCACTTGCCAAACGTGAAGTTTTTAGACCTATAACTCAAACACCTAATGGTGTTAAGCCCGTTGTCTATAAATGGGTCTTTGTACAAAAAAGAAATGAGAAAAATGAAATACAAAGGTATAAAGCACGCCTTATTGCATAAGGATTTTCACAACGGCCTGGTGTCGATTATGATGAGATATATTCACCAGTTATGGACGCAATAACATTGCGTTATCTTATTAGTTTCATTGTCTGATACAAGATCAACAAGGAAAACACGAAAACATACACCAAAATAGTCAACGATTTGAAGAATCGAGGACCCCCTTTGATGACCTCTCTCGGATTCACAGGAAGAACAAGAAAGGAAATGATATCAAGAGTAAAACACACTAAAAACAACAACAACACTTGATGAACAAGATGCAATAACAACAACACACGGTTACAAGATAAGAACACAAATGGATTACACTAGATATAGACAAACGATTACAAGAAAGTAAAGATAGATAGATAGATAAACAAATGAAGATGTAATATTAACAATCCAAAAGCTTATTCCACTTTTGGGCCTTTAATATCACACGCAACCTAAACCTATCTCTTACGTGACCTCAAGGGAACCGGAATACCCAAGCAATCTCCGTTTCTAAGCAAATCATCAACACAAGGATTCCACCTTGCCCAAGGATTCCACCTTGAAAGAGGCTCTCAAAAGAGGCTACAAATATGTCATCTAAAATCTTCCCTTAAAATGAAGGCAAACTAGATATTTATAGGCCATGGGTCTTTATTACACAATGGACCCAAAAGTGACCCTAAAAGCTATTGGGCCCAAAAGTGACCCAAAGCCCAAAATAATGTCATGGGCGTCCATGCTCTCTCGAAGCCCATGCTATCTTCCAAACACGTCGTGGATCAATGCTCCCGTGGATGACATCATCAAATGTAGCTTCTTCCGCGCTCTAAGATATAATCCACACACGTATTTGTTCCCCTAAAACAACCAAATCTTGGATCCATAGATGTGATCGTTGAAGCATTGATCCCAAAGGAGTGGAGCCCATTGATCTTGTATCATCCTCCCTTTCTTGAAGAGGATTCATCCTCGAATCCAACTCCTTTATCAACTTGTCGTTGCACCTTTCAAGTTTGGAATTCTTTGGTAAGAACTCCGTTAGGCTTTCAAGTTCATTTTCATATGGCATTCTTCTTGCATCCTTCTTTGATATTATTTGTTCATGAACCTGCACAAATGAAGGAGTGATGCTAGGTAAAATGCTAACATCTTGGTTAGAGAGTAACAAAGGTTCCATGTTAGAATTGGTCTTCTCAATTTGGATTTGGGTTGGATGAACAATATTGTCGGGAACTTAGTTTGTAGTGGGAACATGTTCTTGAAGTGGAATCGGATGTGGTCTTTGGTAATGAGGTGTTTGTTGGTGGAATTGTGGTGGTTGGGGTACATTTGGTGGGGTTTGGGTAGTAAGACATGTCACCTTTTCCATGTTTCCTTCCAAACGAGACTCATCCTTCTTCCAACTATTCAATTCTTGTCGCCAATCCATGAGAGCTTTCATTATCGCCTCTTTTGAGATAGGTTGGATCTCATCTCCTAAAGCCATGGTACTTATAAATTAGGCACTCAACACAACTTTTTCTTCAATTTTGAGGATCAAACACCACCTTTTGAAAAGAATTCAAGATGAAGGTTTGAATCTTCTCAAGAATACTCAAGAACACCAAGAACTTCAAAAATCTCCAACTCTTAAACCGATGATCGGAATGCGATGAAATTTTGAACCAAGCCTATTTTCAACCTTATAAACACATTTCAAACATCAATTTTTTTCAGTTTCTCAACCAAAAATTTCAGATCTTGAACCCACCTCTCTTTCTTCAAGTTTAAGCCCACATCAAGGGTAGAACACTCAAATCAACTCCGATTTGGCTCAAATTCGAACCCTAGACTCCTATAGTGTTAGAGAACAAGAATCTAATACTAAAAATACAAGAAAACAACAAAATCAAAGAATTAAATTTTGACCTAGGGTTAAAACGGGAATAGTACTTTTTAAAAAAAAAACAATTTTGACACTTCTTTTTTTTTGCAATTTTCAAGATAACAAACCCAAGATTGACTTCGTAGGAACAAAATCAAGCTCGTCTTTGATACCAAATGATACAAGATCGACAAGGAAGACACGAAAACATACACCAAAATAGTCAATGATTTGAAGAATCGAGGACCCCCTTTGATGACCTCTCTCGGATTCACAAGAAGAACAAGAAAGGAAATGATATCAAGAGTAAAAAACACTAAAAACAACAACAACACTTGATGAACAAGATGCAATAACAACAACACACGGTTACAAGACAAGAACACAAATGGATTACACTAGATATAGACAAACGATTACAAGAAAGTAAAGATAGATAGATAGATAAACAAATGAAGATGTAATATTAACAATCCAAAAGCTTATTCCACTTTTGGACCTTTAATATCACACACAACCTAAACCTATCTCTTACGTGACCTCAAGGGAACCGGAATACCCAAGCAATCTCCGTTTCTAAGAAAATCATCAACACAAGGATTCCACCTTGAAAGAGGCTCTCAAAAGAGGCTACAAAAATGTCATCTAAAATCTTCCCTTAAAATGAAGACAAACTAGCTATTTATAGGCCATGGGTCTTTATTACACAATGGACCCAAAAGTGACCCTAAAAGCTATTGGACCCAAAAGTGACCCAAAGCCCAAAATAATGTCATGGGCGTCCATGCTCTCTCGAAGCCCACGCTATCTTCCAAACACGTTGTGGCTCAATGCTCCCGTGGATGACATCATCAAATGTAGCTTCTCCCGCGCTCCAAGATATAATCCACACACATATTTGTTCCCCTAAAACAACCAAATCTTGGATCCATAGATGTGATCCTTGAAGCATCGATCCCAAAGGAGTGGAGCCCATTGATCTTGTAACCAAATGATACGATACAAATTTGGTACGTATAAAAAATAAGCCAAAAATAGTCCACAAACAAAGGGTAACCCGAGAGCTCAAAAAACATCAAATCTCGATTCCAACAACATCAAGAAACAAGGTGTAAATGACACCAAAAGCACTAACAACAACAAGAGATAAACAACAATAATGGGTGGAACAACACTACAATAACAACAATCCAACACTTACAAGATTACAAGAACAACAAGAACCAAACGGTTCACTAGACCACACAACTAGTACATGATCTGTAAAGATAGGAAGTGAGACATACATTATTACAAGGTTAAGAACCCAAAGATGTATTAAATCTAAGGACCCCTAAGACTTACAATAGAAACACCACACTCTTATGTGACACAAGAGGGATTCTACTGCTCAAGCACCAACGTTTCCAAGCAATACACAATCACAAGTGAATCCACACTTGTTCATGTCCTAGTTTAGGCCTAAAGACCCTCTCTCTCAAGAGATGTGTTCTTTCAACAATATCTAACAAAAACTAATGGACTAAAACCCTATATTGTTCTATTTATAGTACTTTACAAATAAAAATATAAAATGAAAAAAAGGCCCTTTAATGACCAAGTAGGCAAATAGGCACCTATGGAGTGTTTTTAGGGGCGGTTTGGAGCCCTTTTTAACACTTCAACTTGTACACCTCCGAGGTTACATCCAAAATACTCAAAAACGTTGGTCTTCATGATCGTGCTTGTATCATCCTCTCCATCTTGAGAGGAATTTGACCTCAAATTCATGGAACTAGCCAAATGAAAATGGCTCCAAAATAGTCCACAAAATAAGAAGAAACCGAGAACACAACAATTTCAAGTCTCGGCCAACGTCTTCATTTTGCACCTTGTCTTCTTTTCCATCTTGAGATTTTCCTTCAATATCATCCGGATCAATTGAGTTTAGCCAAAAAGTTTCACTACAAAACAACAAACGAGTTAGTTGTAAAAGAAAGGTCCTTACACTCTCTCTTTATTTCTTTGTTCTCAATTTCTCACACTTAATCTCACAAGTGTTGTATGCTTGCTTGTACTCCGTGAGGTGTTGAGAGGTGAATTCCAATGTTTACAACGACTCTAAAATAGAAAAAAATACACAAGGACGTAAACACAAAGAACGGTTTCAAACCAACTCACAATCTAGTAAGTGGTTACTAGCTTGTAAGTTAGTATTGGAATCAACAAAAGAAAATAGAAGATCAAATTTGAGCTTAAAATTTGTCGTGTGAACATTAATTGGTGACGTGTCACCCCCTAATTGGTCACGGGGCCACACAAGTTTTAATCACCATTCTTGGAATTTTTAGTCCTTATACTTTTGGAATGGAAAACAATTAGTATTTGGAGGGAAAAAAACAAGTCTTGTAACTCTTTTCAAATTCAACTCAAAAAGGTGAGATTAGACTTATACTAGTTTCCACAAAACAAGGCTCCTAGAAACAAGGAAAGTGGTTGAAAAAGTTGTTGTCAAGTCAAGAGTGATGTGAGCTAGTCCTTTCACCAACAAGTTTTCCAACTTTGTCTTTACCTTTTCTAGATCTATTAACTACTTTAAGTTGGTCAAGATAAGAGAAGTGATGAAGAACAACAAGAACACAACAACTTTTCAAGAACAATAATAACAACACTTTCAACACGCACTCCAACCTCCATAACAAGTCCACAAATTTCAGTCTAGGTCTTTGTTCACAACACAACTTTAACAAGTTTTTAAGCTCAAATATAGATCTAGATACCTTTAGTGTTAGTGAATCAAGAAACAACAATAACAACAAAGAAATCCTAGACCTAGACTCCGCAAATTTCGGCCAAGACTACAACAAGAACACTACAAGTTTCTCGGCCATGAACAAGAACAAAAACAAGAACAAGAAAACTTCTTTCTCTTTTTATTTTTTAATTTTCTAGCAAGCCCAAGATTGATTTTGTTAGAACAAAATCAACCACAAGCTTTGATACAAAATGATACGATACAAATTTGGTACGTATAAAAAACAAGCCAAAAATAGTCCATAAACAAAGAGTAACCCGAGAGCTCAACAAACACCAAATCTCGGTTCCAACAACATCAAGAAATAAGGTGTAAATGACACCAAAAGCACTAACAACAACAAGAGATAAACAACAATAATGAGAGGAACAACACTACAATAACAACAATCCAACGCTTACAAGATTACAAGAACAACAAGAACCAAACAGTTCACTAGACCACACAACTAGTACATGATCTGTAAAGATAGGAAGTGAGACATACACTATTATAAGGTTAAGAACCCAAAGATGTATTAAATCTAAGGACCCCTAAGACTTACAATAGCAACACCACACTCTTACGTGACACAAGAGGGATTCCACCGCTCAAGCACCAATATTTCCAAGCAATACACAATCACAAGTGAATCCATACTTTTTTATGTCCTAGTTTAGGCCTAAAGACCCTCTCTCTCAAGAGATGTGTTCTTTCAACAACATCCAACAAAAACTAATGAACTAAAACCCTATATTGTTCTATTTATAGTACTTTACAAATAAAAATATAAAATGACAAAAAGGCCCTTTAATGACCAAGTAGGCAAATAGGCACCCATGGAGTATTTTTAGGGGCGGTTTGGAGCCCTTTTTAACACTTCAACTCGTACACCTCCGAGGTTACATCTAAAATACTCAAAAACGTTCATCTTCATGATCGTGCTTGTATCACTATCCATGAGAGACTTGAAATATATTTTGATGGATGTGGTAACAGCCTATCTATATGGATCACTTGATAATGAGATATACATGAAGATTTTCGAAGGATTTAAAATGCCGAAAGCATATAGTTTAAAGCCTTGGAAAATGTATTCCATTAGATTGCAAAGGTCATTGTATGGTTTGAAGCAATCTGGATGCATGTGGTATAACCGTCTTAGTGAATATTTATCTAAAGAAGGTTATATGAATGATGAAATTTGCCCATGTGTTTTCATAAAGAAAACAACGTCGGAGTTTGTTATACTTGCAGTCTATGTCGATGACATAAACCTTATTGGAATGCCAATAGAGCTTTAAAAGGTAATTGATTACCTAAAGAAAGAATTTGAGATGAAAGATCTCGGAAAGACAAAGTTATGTCTTGGTTTGCAAATTGAGTATTTGACAAACGGTATCTTTGTCCATCAATCTGCCTACACAGAAAAGGTGTTGAAACGATTCTATATGGATGAAGCATATCTATTAAGTACTCCAATGGTTGTTTGATCACTTGATATGAATAAGGATCTATTCCAACCTCAAGAAAAGAATAAGGAACTCCTTGGTCCTGAAATACCATATCTTAGTGCAATTGGTGCACTAATGTATCTTGCAAATACTACAAGGCCTGATATTGCCTTTTCAGTTAATTTTTTGGCAAGGTATAGTTCTTATCCTACTAGGAGACAATAAAATGGGATCAAATACATATTACGGTATCTAAAAGGGACTACCGATATGGGCTTATTTTATACTAAAGATTGTAGTTTCGATCTTGTTGGTTATGCTGACGTTGGGTACTTATCCGACCCACATAAAGCTCGGTCTCAAACAGGCTATGTGTTCATATGTGGGGGGTACTACCATATCTTGGAGATCAACAAAGCAATCTATCATAGCTACTTCATCGAATCACGCTGAGATTATAGCTATTCATGAAGCAAGTCGAGAGTGTGTGTGGTTGAGGTCCATAATACATCTCATTTGAGAAAAATGTGGCTTGAAATGTGACAAAGTACCCACGGTTTTATTTGAAGATAATGCAGCATGCATAGCACAACTTAAGGAAGGATTCATAAAAGAGGATAAAACGAAGCACATTTCACCAAAACTCTTCTATACACATGAGCTCCAAAAGAATGGTGATATTAATGTGCAACAGATTCTCTCAAGTGACAATGTAGCTGATTTATTCACCAAGTATCTTCCAACTGCAGCTTTCAAGAAGATAGTGTTCAAGATCGGAATGCAAAGGATCAAAGATGTTCACATAAGTGGGAGTTAATACGCGTTGTACTCTTTTTTCCTTACGAGGTTTTATCCCACTGGGTTTTCCTTGTAAGGTTTTAATGAGGCAATATATATGCGTATTATCTATTAATTAAACATTCAAGAGGGAGTGTTATAAATGTACCATATATAGTGAATGTCTACTTTACCATATATAGTGAATACCTACTTTACCATATATTATGTATGTCTATTTATGGAAAAGTTACAAACCACAAGGCTAGTTTATCCCTATAAATAAAGGGGTTTTTCCTCATTGTAATTCATCCCTCAAGAGAAGAAATAAGAATTACTCTCTCTATTCTCTCTACTCTTCTTCTTGTTCTTTATTGTTTTATAATATTTTTGAAGTTCTTTTTTTTTTGCATTTATTTTGATTGAACTTTCTAGTAAAGTGAGTGGAGGAAAAGATAAAAAAACAATGATGAAGCTTTATCTCAAAATTGATAAACTCCAAGAAACACAAATTTAAAAACGTACACAAAAAGAACAAACTGTAAAGATTGAATTTCAGTTCCCCCAGATTCTTTAGCTAATTTGGGATAGATGTGGGGCATGAAATAAGGAGTAAAACTCATATAGAAAGCAGGAAGACTTGAATGAGTAAAACTTGGATATTTTATTAAGGGAGAGTGAAGGATGGGGGACAGAAAAAGAGGGGGATGCGGGAATGCCACGACAGAGAGAGAAGAGAATTGTGTATAGGAGAATAAAGAAGGAGAAAGTCGTTACCACTGCTAAGTCGAATCTTGATGTGATGTTCCTTGAGAGATTGAGGAGTAAGACTGAAAGAATTCAGAAGTTGGTGAATCATGTACGGCATGACAATGGTCATATAACACCTGTTTTTCCTTAATAGAGATCCCAACAAGCTTGGCTTGGCCTCGACGAGACCAAGTGCCTACAAATAGGAAACTCACCATACAAACAAAGAACATAACCAAACATTAGACTCCTCTCGCTTTATATTTTCTTCTTAGTGTACATGACAAGAGTACTAAAATATGACTTCTAAAATATATGATAAGAAATATTATAGAATCGGAGAATTAATATGGATACTTTTATTTTTCTAGTAGGACATAAAAAAAAGTCCCAAAGTATATGAGAGAAGCCTCATAATATAAAATAAATATATTAGAAGGAAGTCTTTATAAACAAGTACTGGTGAAAAATGACTCCCATTAAAGTGGTTTTTGATATTGCTATCGAAGGATTTTTGCGGAGTATCAAGAAGCATGGAAGAGAGTATAGATCATAACTAAAATTGGCAAATAATTAGGGATGGTAGGAGACAAGTAAAGTTGGAAGAATTTGGGATATTAAGGGTTTAGATATAGTTTATAAATATCGTGAAGCAACTTTGCAGGGCATGAGCATGACAACAATTATATTTGTTTAGTTTTGTGTGTATTTCAAATACAACAGAATATATTCAACAGTTTTTTAAGAGGTAATTAAACTTTTTTTTTATCAATTTAAATAATTATCTTTCCCCACAGGTAGATGTAAATGGCCTGCTGTGGGCAACAAAATTTTATTAAACTAAAATCCATACGAAATTCGGGTTATATTAAATTCAAAATATGTTAGCCCCAAATAAATATCCCAAATAAATATTGAGGATTAATTTAATTGGATTAATTATTTAAGTTTAAACATGTATGAATTTAATTAAAGTCCAATTTTTATTGGGCTAGCTCATTGATTTAGGCTACAAATGATAAACCCACTTTGCTAAGCCCAAGATATTATCATATTCTAGAGGCCCAATCGTATGCCACGTGTCAAATAACATGGTATGTCAAGTCGAGTGAAGGAGCTAATAGGAGCATGCCACATGTCAAATGATGCAATAGGCCTAGTGAAATCAAAAGCCCATGAAAGGCGACATGTCACTTGAATCTGATTGGTCAAAAGAAGTTCATTTTCACCATGAGTCTCCCCTTTCTACAACTATAAATAGGGGTCTCATAATTCAGAAAGGGGATCAAGAACTCTAAAAAGAAGCAAGAGAAAGCTTGCGGATCGAACACCACAATTTCTTACAAAGCTCAAGCATTCAAATTCAGTTCATAAGATTCAAGATCAAGACTGCAAGATTCAAGAACAAGCTCAATAACCGTTGAACTCAAGCACAAGTCAAGATCAAATCCTTCAAATTCACAAAGCAAGTCCAGATTTAAGATCAAGCTCAAAGCGCTTGAATTTATTTTTGAAATGACGAATCAAAGGACTCATAGAGATTGTAACACTCACTTATTGAAATCAATAAAATGATTGTTATAATATTTTTCTTATCCCAATTCATTTATTTTTTTTGTCACAAAATTTTTTTGTCCAACAAATTTTGGAACGCCCAGTGAGACAATCTCTACCTCTCATCTCAACTTTTTCAACTTCAAAGTTTAAGAACAACGAAATGACTTTCAAGAAGGTCAATTCACAATCAACTGCTTCCAAGGCTGCTGATTCTAAATTCTCTGCTGAATTAAAGAGCATACTGGGCGTTCAAGGTCAATCACTAGTGAAGAAAGAATACCAGAAGTAGAAGAAGCAAAAAATCAAATAAATGAAGAAGATGACCTTGAAGTCTCAATCTCAGATAGAAAGACATCCCATATGATTTTCAAAATGTCTGAAGATGCTAGACAGTTTATTGAGGAGTCGGGAAAGGAAGTTGGTGGTGAGCCTTTTGATAGTTATGAGGTTTCAAAGGAAAATTAATGGTCAGATCATCACCAACTCAAATGAAGTAGATGATATTGATGAAATTTTCTCATATCATGAGTTGTGTTGGAAGAAAAGGTAACAAAAAAATTAAACCTTGGAGTTCCTTACTTTCCTATCATAAGTGGTTCTCCAAATAATATAGTTGTCGAGGAGCTAAGAAAAAGAAGGAGCCGAGAAACTCAACAACATGAAACTTGGCAAGGAGGTGATTCATATGGTTTGCAAAGTCCAATGAGGAATATTATCAAGACAGTCCGCTACAAAGATGAAAATTTTGTCAATACATATTCTTGGTTCTTTGCAGGGTTGGTCATTAACGAAAAATCTTTATCATTTGAAGAAGTAAGAGGAGTCATGCAAAAACTGCTAAGATTTTCACCAAGGCCGCGGTTCAAAGCTTCGTTTGAGTTCTTCCATGACAAGTTTAGGGTAGCTTCCAAAAATCACTTTAAGGGGGAGTGTGAAAATATTAAAGTAGACTTTTTGGAATCATAGTTTTCTAGTAAAGTTTCTAGAATATCTAGTGTAATTTCTAAAATAATCATGCTGAAGAAATATCTAGATATTGTAGGTAATTCTAGGTCGAATAACCTAGAAAAGGATTGTATAGTTATTTGATATTTATTTTAGGATAGATCTAGATATTAGAGGGTGCTAGATATTTGAGGGAGATATTTGTGGAAGAGCATAGAACACTCTAGATTTGTAGTATCTAGAATCATCCTTATACAAGTATAAATAGGGGATGATATTATGCATTTGCAACCAACCAAAAATAATTCAATTCAAGAAGTCTTCTTCCATAACAGAACTTCCATTTCATAGCTTTCTCTTCTTAGTTGAATCTTCCGATCTTAGTTAACGATCTTGGGCTAGCAGAAGGTCTCTCCAACTACACCTTTCTTCTGCTATTCTCTACATGAGGTACCCAACTTCTCAACTTTTGTTTTTTTAATCATTTTGAAGCTCTTTTAAGCACTTTTTAATTTTACCAAAAACTTAGAAAAGCTAAAAAAAATTATAAGCTGATTTGACCAGATTTTAATTCTATCCAAACGAACTCTCAATGTTCTCCAAATTGTTCCATCACACGTGAACATCAAAAACAAGAAAAAGAATAATATAAGAAAGGACTACAAGTAGAATTAAACACTAAGGGGTTGTTTGGTGTGAGGTACTAAAATAAATAGTCACGGGATAAAATTTTGGTGCCTCGTTTGGTTGCCAAGTTTGGGATAACTTATCCCAGGGCTAACAAATAGTACCAAGATAAGTTCCCATAAATCTCTGGTGGTATAACAATCCCAACATAATTTATCCTTGGGATAAAATAATAAAATGACAAAATTATCCTCCAAATCCTTGAATATCACTTTCACACACACATATATTTGTGCCGACTCATCTGCAAAGAAGAGAAAAATTGCTATTAAGAGAAGTTAGTTAATGTTTTTAGGTAGCTAGGATTAATTTAGGTAAAGAAGACGGGAGTTGTCACTGTTGCTAAATTGAAGCCAAGCATATCTGGGAAGAGATCTTTTCGTCCAAGTTCTAGTGCCAGACATATTACTGATTTGTATATAACATGACAAATCTATTTTGTAGGTGTTAAATTTGTTCAAGATGATGCAACATCTAATATAGAGCTTAATCGTTTTTTGAAAAAAAAAAGTAGAATTTAATTATTGGTAGTTAGTCCATTTCCGCAATTAAATATTTTAGGAACTATAAAGGTTTTGCCTAGTTTTGATAAATATTATCGTTTCAAATTATGCAACTACATCAATTGTAAAAACAAAATGCTCCGTACGTATGCATATATGTTGATCTTTGCTTATAAGAAAAATATATTTGGACAAATACGCATGAATCTGATATATTGACACATAATTGAATACACTAAAAAATAATAGGAATGCACGCCTAAAAATAATTAAGCTAAATAAGGTGAAGGGTATTTTTGTAAACGAACAATATATTCTTAGCAAGAATGCAATGCATATTATTTTTAGTACCACAAACAAACAACCACTAAGAAATACAATCAAGATAATTAATCTCAGGACAACTAATCCCAGCATAATTAATCCCAGAATAACTAATCACAGGATAACTTGTCTTCAAACCAAACGACCCCTAAATGAAAATTCAAAAAAATATGACCCAACAATGGTGCCAAATTTGATATGCCCAAGTTGCACCTCCTAAAAAATACAAAGTTGTCATTAGTCAAATATAGAAGCCAACGAGGTTGTGTGGAAGCTCACAGGGAAAATGGTGATAAATATGCCTTTAGTGATTATTCAAACCAACAGTCTGTATTTCCAAGGGGTTACGATTAAATCCAGAGTTTAGACAGTTGATTATTCCTAATTTTGGTGTTTGTTTTCAATATTGAGATGAGACTAGAACTGTGTTCCCCAAGATATCATAACTTCAACAAGTTTACCTCTTATTGCAATCTATTATGGTGTTTCACATGCAAAACTGGCGCGTCTAGTGTTCATTTAAAGTCTTTTGACCCAATTAAAGGAATAAAAGGGCAGCCCGGTGCACTAAAGATCCCGCTATGCGCAGGGTCTGAGGAAGGGTCCGACTACAAGGGTCTATTGTACGTAGCCTTACCTTGCATTTCTTCTAGAGATTGTTTTCCAAGGCTTGAACCTGTGACCTCCTGATCACATGGCATCCATTAAAGGAATATCTCCCGAAATTCTTCTGGAATTTAAGTGTTTGTTGATTAACCTCGTCATATGTTCGGGTTGACTATACTTGTAACAAGTTAAATCATTAGATGAGGGTTGATAGCCTCAAATCCCCGTACTAACTCTTATTCCTAATCTTAACCTCTTTTGTCAAACAACTTTAGAATATAAACAAGTTCTGTTTGCAACCATTAAAAAACGTTCAATCCAAAAGAGTTTGTGATATATGCAATAACACCGTTCTAAATCACTATATTGATAGACCCCCTTGTTATGGGGTTTAGGTACCCATGCTACTAGAACAACATATATCACAAGAGAAATAGAAATTCGTCATTATAAAATTACAAAGATGATGACAAGAAAAATTTGAATCATAATCTCAAAATCACGGATTCACAAGTCACAAAGATGCGTTCTTGAAGATAATTAACTTGTTCTTTTAAAGGACTCGACAATAACTTGGAATTCAAAAACTCCATCATTAAACCCTGAAGGTTCAGAGCCCTAAGGATGCCACCTTTTAAAGGCCCACAAAATGGAATAATTAATTATAAAATTGCCACCCCGTCCTTTTATGTGTCCATACAATAGGACTGCATTGTGGAAATGCGGTCCATATTTTGGGATTTTAGGTCTCACTCTTGGTCCTAAGACTTTCTTCGATTTGATCACGGACTCCTTGTGCGACCACACTTTGGGTCTCCACTTTGCTTCTCTTTACTTTTGCTCCTTTTCGCCATCTTTTACTACTTTTTGTGGTCTGTTGGGCTCATTTCCTTAAATCAAACAAAACATCATTAAATAATTTTGTTTATGAAAAGGGGCAAATGAGTCGTAAGTTCATCTGATAGACATGTTTATTTTCAATGGATATGCCAATTACTACTCTGCGTATCTGATGTGTGCTTCGAAGTATTGGAATGTTGATCAGAGGCGGGCGACAGTAGAAGGAGGTAACAGCCGGGTTAGGCGCTTCAGCAGCTCTAGGAGTTCCCGTTCTCGCTTTTCTTGATCTTCCATGAAGTTCGCCTGCTTTGAGAGAGGAGAGACAGCCATTTGATGCATGACAATAGAGAAAAGTACTATATACTTTATGTTTCTGTCTATTTCTATCTTTGATAGACATGTAGATATTAAAAGGGGCCACATTCTTCTGATGGTTTTCACACACTTCAACCAAAAGTTCCAGCAACTTCCTCAGTTGTCCAGTGATTTAGAAGCCCATACTCCTGTGAGATGGATCTTCTGCATAGGGCCATTTCTTCATTTCAAAATCTCCCTAACCACTTCCGCAATGAGTATTTTGTAGATTAAACCTCTTTATGCCCAAACCTCATTGGCTTTTTAACACATCCCACTTTACCAGATTGTAACTTAGCACTCAGAATTCTCTTCTCTAACATTTCAAAGGACTGCAATTTCAGGTCAGGTTTTATCCCAATTTTCCCCTAATCACCTTTGATTTCTCTTCAATTTTCCTATCTCATACCTTAAATTCATGAGTACTGTCGTTAGTATTCTACCTGACTCTCTCTTTAATGTTATTTTGTATTCATTTTCTTCCTTTTGTTTCTGCCTTTCATCCGTAATTAATCTTTTGCATGATACAGAAGTTTTTGTCTGGATTAAAATATTAAGTGACTTTTCTATTTAGAAAGTACCTCATAGATATTCTATTGATGCTCAGATTAGACATAGTCTCTGCAACAACAATGATAGAGACCAAGAATATTTCTCATGAGTTTCTTTTTGAGGTGTGATAGTTAGAGTTATACTATTTTTTCCAATTTTGCTTTCGTCCCATTATAGTGTTTGGAATGCTGGAACTGTCATTTCAAGATATCAATTTAGCTAATGAATCATACATTTTCACATTAAGAGTTCTGCTATTTTCCTTAACATTCAAAAGTGACACATGTAAAGCATATCATCTATAATACAATTCTAGAAATAAAAAACATGTATGCTTATTCTGCTTACAAATCAAAACCAAGGAAAATTTATCTCAAATTGATAGGTAGCAGAGTTTTCCAGAGTCAGACCAGACGGGACTGTGAAAAGACAAGATTAATAGAAGTACATGGAAATAGAATATACCTAAATCACAGATCATGGGACATCAAATTATATTGTTCCTTTTTGTGACATGAGATTAGCAAGCATAGGATAAACAAAGTTCTCTTAGATTAGCAAGCTAGGTGGGAATGTATTAATGTTTATTATCTATTTAGATTCTAATGTTGCCAGAAAAATCGAACATGTTCACATTGATCCAAATTGATAGCTTAATGACAGTTGTTCTCCATTATTATCCAATGTAACTTAAAAATTTTATAGCAATCCGCTCTCTCTATAATTTGAAGTTCTAGAGGATCAATTCTTTTTTTTTTGGTTGCAGAATCTTTAGAGATGAACTATGTTTTTCTCTGGTTATTATTGCTACATTTTGTTCTATACAGTTTTAGCTTGTTAAAGTTATGAACTTCTCTTCACCTGTGCTTGCTTTACTCTCTTTCAAGTTAATTTTCTATGAATTTAGTGATTAGTTTATAGTTCAAGGTATGTGTAGCATATGTGAAAATCTTTTAGTTGTGTATTGAAACCAGTGCCATGCCACGTTAACAACCATTGCTTCACTTTGAGAAGATTTCAATCTCTAATTATAGATTTTTAACTTTTTATTCTCCCTTACCATTTTATTTCTAAGAAATACACTATGCAGAAATCCTTCATTGACAGTATAACTGAATTACTCCCATATGCCCATTGACCATTCATGAAATACACCAAGTCACACTAATATGCTAATTTTGAAAGGCTCGTCGTGGACAAAGTTGCCTGGTAATTATTGCTGGTGGGTGATTACTAGTATCCCGTGGAATTAGTCGAGGTGTGCGCAAGCTGGCTGTTATGATCCATTGCAAAGTCCCACATCGGTACTGCAAAGTATTGATGTGGGGTATTTATAAACCTTGGGCCCTCCCACCTTAATAGCTAGCTTTTGGGGTGTGGTTCTCATAAGCTGGTATAGCAGTGTTTGGTCGGGGATAGCAATGTTTAGCACACAGCCATCGAGGCACTTGTGCACCTGACTCGCAAAAGGGCTACCTGGGAAAGATCTACCTACATAAGTAGAGTGAAAGCTACCCAGAGTGGAGCCGTCGAGGACGACGGATGCGGAGCGTTGTGGTTTGTTATGATCCATTGCAAAGTCCCACATTGGTACTACAAAATATTGGTGTGGGATATTTATAACCTTGGGCTCTCCCACCTTAATATCTAGTTTTTGGAGTGTGGTTCTCCTAAGGTTGTAACAGTGGTATCAGTGCCGCCCATCACCCTTCGCGCCCACCGTGCCTGGGATGGTGACGCCAGTATAGCAATGTTCAGCCGGGGCTAACAATGTTTAGTGCACATCCATCAAGGCACTTGTGCACCTGACTCAAAAAAAGGCTACCTGGGAAAGAGCTACCTACATAAGTAGAGTGAAAGCTACCCAGAGTGGAGCCATCGAGGACGATGGATGCGGAGCGTGGTGGTTTGTTATGATCCATTGCAAAGTCCCACATTGGTACTACAAAGTATTGGTGTGGGGTATTTATAACCTTGGGCTCTCCCACCTTAATAGCTAGCTTTTGCTATAAAGTATTGGTGTGGGGTATTTATAACCTTGGGCTCTCCCACCATAATAGCTAGCTTTTGGGGTGTGGTTCTTCTAAGGTTGTAATACTGGCCTGGACACAACGGTTATAAAAACAATATGCTAATTTTTAAAGGCTCTTCGTTTTCTTATAAAATGCATCTCGCCACTTAAATTTGAGCTTGTATAAACTAGATTAAAAGAACTAATACAATGTGGCTCTTGAACAGTTAAATGTGAAATTTGTTACTGCACTTAATGATAATAATAAATGACTCAAATCATCTCGACCCTTTTATTTAATGGATTGGTTAGATCAAATATTGACTACGACCATGAAGTATTACTCCTATTCTGGACAGTTCAATTGAAAAGCAACATCTGTCTGCCTCATAGTTACAGGCTGACTGGTTTGGGATTTAGGAATGCTCTTATTTTGACTCTTCAATATCTATCTGAAACATCATGAATGATTTGATTCTTTTTTGATACACCATTTTATCTACACTATCTTTTTTTTCATTCTTTGGTCAAAATGAAAAGGAAAAGGGAGGAGAAAATGTATATCATATGTCTAATAATTGACATTTAGAAATGGTGATCTTCAAAATTATTTTTTTATTTAGAACTCCCACATCCAAAAGTTGAAGGTAGCGGAGATGAGGATGTTGAGATGGATGTGTGGACTTACCAGGAAAGATAGGGTTAGAAAGAAGGTGGGAGTGACTTCAGTGGAAGACAAGATACGGGAAGTGAGGTTGCTATGGTTCGGGCATGTGATGAGGAGGTGTACGGATGCTCCAGTATGGAGTTGTGAGAGGTTGCCTATAGATGGTTTTAGACGGGGTAAAGGTAGGCCAAAGAAATATTGAAGGGAGGTGATTAGGCATGACATGGAACGGTTACAGCTTACGGAGGACATCACCCTTGATAAGAAGGTATGAAGTATGCGGATTAAGGTAGAAGGTTAGTGGGTAGGAGTCCGTCCGTAGTATTAGGGAGGAGTATTTTGTTTGTATCTGTGCCTGTAGTTTCTTGTTCGTAGTGTTTTGATGATGTTTGTGATCTTGAATAGATAGTTTATAGTATTACTCTGTCGGTGTTTTTTTTTGTTATCTAACGTGTTATCCCATTTTGTTGTTTATTTTTATGTTTTTTGTTTGTTATAATGTTATCTGTCCTGAGTCGAGGGTCTATCGGAAACAACCTCTCTACTTCATCTAAGGTAGTGGTATAGACTGCGTACACTATCCTCCCCAGACCCCACTTTGTGAAAATACACCGGGTATGTTGTTATTGTTATTTAGTTTATTATAAATAACTAAATTCGTTAGTGATCAATTGAATTTATTGTTGTTTGGTTATCCTTTTCATGATAACAGAACATCTCAATAGTGCCTAGCTTGTGTCTACTATTACTTTGAAAGGAGATTGCAGACATAGATCAAGAATATCCTTGACTATTGTTATTGAATTTTGTTGATAATATATAACTAAATAAGAAAAGTGTTCTCTCTCAATAGCTTAAGCTTTTAGATGAGATGGTGTAACACCCCGCATTTCGGGCTAGAATAAAAATCGTCATTTCTATGCGTAGATGATCCAAAAGCCATAAATCCTATGCAAATTTTCCATGTTAATTAATTATGTAGTGTGGAAAATTGAATGAGCTTTCCGTCGATATAAGATTCGCCCAAATCCGATATCCGGGCAAGATGTTATGGCTAATTTAAGTCCTAGTCGTAAAACACCATCATTTTGGTGCTTGGCGCGTCACGGAGGTGGTCTATTTAACAATTGTCAAATTCCAGTAGCCTAGCGCGATTATGGCGTATCGCGCTGAAGTTCCAGGTCCCAACCAATGGGACAACGCGATGGCTCCGCGTCGTGGTGACCCCAAGAATCCCATTCGTCAATTCCCAGTGAGCCACCGTGATAGTGGCGCATTGCGGTAGCCTGTAAAATTGGGCTCCCAGTTATATTTTATTCCATTTCATTAAGGGTATATTGGGTAATTTCCACCCCCTTGTCAGCTTAAACACGGGATTTTTCTCCCAAGTGACCACATTATTCATATTTCCTTCAAAAATTCATAAGAACAGTCTTTAGGGTTTCAAACTAAAAACCCAAATAACTCAAGATTCAACCGCGGGTTTTCGAAATTGATTGAAGATTTGAAATCCCCAAACCGTAGGCTTCAAGAATCATCCATCAAATTTCTAAATTGAGGTACGTGGGGTTTATCCTAAACCTACATGGGCTTGTTGAAAACACCCAATTATGATTTAAAAATCATCAAGCATGAATTTGTTAAAGGGGTTTTGAGATCCATGATTTTATTATGCTTTATGCATGTTTAATGATATTGTTGTTTTGGCCTTTAGGCCTTATCCCCTTAAATTGATTTATACATATAAGTATATGTATGAAACTTGAAATTGAAGATTTGTTTGAGAGAACAAATAATGAAAATCCCTCTCTTGTGATAACCTTATGTTTATGATCTTATGGTGATTGATTGAAATGCATAATTTACGGCTTGAAAATAGTTTACTCAAATACCATAGTATTTTGAGCACGATTTAGAGATTTAAGAGAGGGAGTTTCTCGATGTAAATATATTTTGTTAAAAGAGAAAGATTTGCATGAGATTAAGAGCTTTGACATGACCACCTTGCATCATTGAAAGTTTGACAAAGAGAGTTGCATACATGTGTTTACATGAGATTTAGAGAAAGAGTTCTTTGAAATGATTTATTGATGTGGTGGTCCCGAATTTATGTTTTGAAAATAGAGATTGAAATATGCTAAAAATGGCTCAGAGATGTGACTTGGAAGTCAATGGTATGACGATACCATATAAATATATGCCATAACAGAGTTAGAGTTTTCAGAGTATGTTTTCAGAGAATGCATGTCTTAAAGAGTTAAAATGGGCATAAAGAGAGCTAGGTGGTTTCCTGAAGAGGGTTAGAGTTCAAGTACCTCTTAGCCTAAAACCGTAATTTGTCGATCCGGGTATATTATTTTTATGCTGGCGACGGTCGTGTGGCGTAGCAGAGTCAGAGACTCCAACCCTTGCGGCATACTTGGGTTGGAGGCTTCCCCGCCGAGTCAATGGAGGATTCCATATAGCCCATGGAATTTCAGAGTTGTAGGGTATACCACCTAGCGCAGAAGTAAAACAAAGAGTGCCACGGAGTTCAGATGATTTTACAGAGTCTTTCGAAAATGCCCATGAGATTTCTTACTATATGATATATTTATGAACTGTTTTAAATTGCTCTCATAAATGTTAAATATAAATTATTATTTTAGATTTGCTCTGCATACCAGTACATCTGTATTGACCCCCTACCTCTCAGGTTCAGAGGCTCAGTCCAAGGGTTCGGTTAATCAGTAGAGTATTCCAGAGAGAAGTGATCCGTGCAGTGGTGAGCCTTCTTTGTTCCAGAAGGCATGTTATTTCAGATTATGTTATTCCGTTGTTTTGGTCTACTGGGGGCCTTGTCCCAGTTTTCAGAACAGTTTTGAGATGTAGTAGAGATTTCGCAGACTGAGTCAGATCTTATTCAGATGTTTTGAATCGTAACTTTCATTCTCATGTCTTGGAACTCAGAGTCAATGACCATGTTTCCGTATCAGATTATATTTCTGCATTTTCTCTTATTATATGAATGTTGTGCATGACTACCAGATAGAGTAGGACGTTCGGGCCTTCATGGTTCGGGATGTCCGTCACGGCTAGGCCCTAGTTCGGGTTGTGAAAGATGGTCACACTTTATCATGTTATCAGAGCTAGGCCCACTCAATTCATTATTTTTTACATTGGGGCCCCATCTTATATTGTCCATGTTCTAGATGTCCAATTCTGGGGGTGGGGGGGTAGGAGTTGAGGTGGGGTGTTGGTAGGGGTGGGCATGGTACGGTATGGTAGGTATTTTAAAATTCGGTATGGTAACTTCGATTTTCGGTATCTAAGAGAACATTACCATTACCATACCAAATTAGTTCGATATGGTTCGGTATTTTTAAATTCGGTTTCGGTATTTTACAGTATGGTAATTCGGTAACCATACTTTATTTGATTTCGACTTACATATATTCATATAAAAAATTATAACTTTAAACTTTAAAAACGTCTCAATCATATAAGACTAACAACTACCTTTGTTAATCAATTACACAAAAAGAACATTTCGATCACGATTGAGTAGTCCAAGATGCAAACTCTGAACAGCATTACCTAAACTTAAGCATAGTACTCCTAAATAATAAGTTTCCCAAAAAATTTATTTCTAAATAAAAATTACTTTTATGTTCAATTGGCTAATGGATGATAGATAAATATATTTAATAATCTTAAATATAATATACATGAGTTTTATGTATTATTAAAAAACTTCGGTGTGGTATACAGTATTTCGATATTTATTGCATAAATACCAAATATCGTATCAAATACCAAAATAATTTAAAACTCTTACCAAAAACCAAAATAATTTAAAACTCTTACCAAATACCATAACATCCATATCACGGTATAAAAAATTTTGGTTTCGGAATGGTATTCGGTATATACCATACCATGCCCACCCCTAGGTGTTGGAGTCCCACATCGGTGGATTAAAGGGTCCTTGGTCTTCTTATATGATTTTGGAAAATCCTCCCCTTATGAGCTAGCTTTTGGGGTTGAGTTAGACTCAAAGTCCATTTTTTTATCATGGTATCAGAGCAGGCAGAGGTCGTGAGATCAATCTCACCGCCACCTTATTAAAACGGAAAAGGTACAAATATACCCTCGAACTTTGATAAATGGTACATATATACCCTCCGTTATACTTAAGGTACAAATATACCCCCGCTGTTAATGATTTGGTACATATATACCTTTTCATTAACGGCGTGCCACGTGTCGCGATCCTAGCAATTTATCCATTTTTATTTATTTTATTCCCAAATAATTAATCCATCCTAATTAAATATTCATTACCCGACCCATTCCATCCCAATCCGACCTGATCCAAACTGAAGTTTCACGCGTGTACACATAAAGCTTCTAAGAGCTGTAGAAGCAAACAAGGCAACTAATGCTGCCAAAATATTTACGCGAGAAAATTCTTACTTCATGATGACTCTTGGAGGTTATAACGTAGTAAGGAATCAGATTCTGGTGAGGTTAAATTAAATATGTCAATTTTTTTCTTTGTAAATTATTTCTGTATGTCAATATATTCATACTCATACATATTAATCTTTCATTCTTCTTGATGCATACTTCAAAACTCATCATAATTTGCACATTATATTAGTTGACTTTGTGCGAGAGTATATGCCAAAGACTTCAGGTGTAATTGAACTTCAAGATTCTAATGGAAATAAGTAGAATGTCTGTTGCATCAGGAGGAAAATGCGAATGATTTTATGCAAAGGATGGTTGAAATTTGTTAGGGATATCGATTTAGTGGTAAGAGACGCGTTTGTAGGGTTAAAATGCCTTCAGATCTGGTTCGTCGCTGCCATTTGCATCAATCATTCGTTCAATTCTGAGTCTCAGAAGCTTTTGGCATAAACGCGTCTCTCAGAAGCTTCAATTTGGATCGGGTCGGGTTGGAATGTAATGGGTCGGGTAGTGGATTTTTAATTAGAGTGGATTAATTATTTGAGGGTAAAATAAATAAAAATAGGTAAATGGCTAGGATCATGACACGTGGCCACACCGTTAGTTAGGAAGACCTATATGTACCAAATCATTAACGGCAGGGGTATATTTGTATTCAAAGTATGATAGAGGGTATATATGTAGCATTTATCAAAGTTTAGGGGTATATTTGTACCTTTTCCGTTATTAAAAGGAATTTCCACATGATTGGCAAATGAAAAAAAATCAGCCTTACACGTGAGGGGGCGTGTTGAGAATATATAGCTAAATAATAAAAGTGTGCTCTCTCTAATAGCTCAAGCTTTTAGATGAGATAGTCATACACTTCAACAAATTTCATCATGACTATGCTTTCGACATTTTCCTTTTTGAGCCTTTGGTAGAAAAAGATCAGTGAAGAAATGATTTGAGGTGTGATATCTTGTGATTTGTACCTAATCTAAACTAGCAGGGATGTGAAGTCATGGAGTGTGATTTCAAATATTCATACATATCAGTAATGCAACTTAGATGAGATGACTATAAATTTTACTTAGTGAATGCACAAGCTTTGGATGAAACAACTGGCTCTGGTTGTGAGGGTGGCATTATTATAAGGTGTGCTTGCTGCCTTAGTGGTAAACGATGAAGCACATTCAAAAATTAGAATCAACTCTGATAGACAGACCTCTAGAAATGTTCAAGTGTTGCCTGTTCTTGCATTTTCTTATCGTTTACTGCTTTCCACTTGAAAATGGAACAAGTAATCAGCCGACATGCAAACGTTTAAGATATTAGCAATAATGAGTTGAACATGCCTTACAATCACAGTTGAACGTTTAATAGTGATTTCCCTTATGCTTATAGTGAATGAGTAGATTTTTTCCTTTAGATTGGCCGTTCCTTCTATTAGTAACTCATAACAAGATTTAACAGGAAAACACTTTTGTTTCGTGTTGTTTAGATTAGCTTCATTACTTTCACTTGATAGTAGTCTATGTATTGTACTGAAGGGGGTGCTTTTAAAACTAAAACTTCTTACGTGGTACGTACAAGCGTAGAGATTTACTAGAGAAAGAGGTAATGCTTGATGTACTCGACGCTTGAAGAGTTTCTGATAATTGAGTCTTGGGAGAATTATTTGGAAGTGGTTTTGGAATACAATTTCTGGAAGACGAATATTATTTGGATGATTGTTAATTCAAAGATATTTTTGAAAAACTATGTTTGGATTGTTTATTGAAGAGTAGGAAAACCAAAAACGTAACCGATTTGTTTAAAAGACTCTCGATCAAACCCTCATATGAAGAGAAAACTTACCTGAGTGATTCTTTGTGAACTCACATAGGTTTTAGACGCATGTACCAGACCACAAATATTTGGTATAGATTTCAGTTACAATGATGATTAGTATCGTTTTCTCACTTACTGCAGCAGATGCTTGACCATATTGTGTTGCATATTTGATAGGTGCCCGTCTCAGCTATTCAAATAAAGTTTGTTATTGTTAATACATTCCCTGGAGGGGAAGAGAACAAATCAAGCTCCAAATAATGTAGCAAGAAGTTGTGGAGTTATTCAGATCTCAAAAAGGCAAAGAGCTTGGAGGGGGGGGCGGCTAATAGGTTGAAGACATTGCAGAGAGCTGGTGCTCGGACTACTCATATCAAGTCTACTCGATTGTTTTTACACATATAGCCTGAACGAAGTTTCCAAGTTGTTATATCCTTTTTCCATTGTTCATGAGAGGAATTTCTTCTGAATGTATAAAATTGTGCCTTCATCTTGAACGATGACTTATAGAGATGCTAAATTTATTTATTTTTAGCTCTTTCGCCCAAATTGAATGGTTTTCTCATTTTCTTAATTTCTTTAATACTGCACTTTGTCGAACTATACGTATTATTTTGTTGTTGCAGAGAGCATCTTTGATATTGTTTAAAGGGAGAACAAGACTAATTTAAGTGTTTTAAATTATGATTGGTTGAATGGAATGATCACTAATGTTATAAGTACAGGAATATTAAGTCTACCAACGACAATCATGTATTGATATTATGGACGACAAATTTTACTTTATCTAACAGAACAAACCTCACTTCCTGCAAAGAACTACAGGAAAACAGAAATTGTCATCCAAGAACATACACAAAAATGAATAACTAATTCCGGTATAAAAGTTTTGGCTGGATTTACATTTTATCTTGTTTGTTATCAAGTATCAGAATAAGGGCTCTATCAGTGTACTAATGTAGCTCATCATCTTCGTGCATTGTTCTTTCTTTAAATATTTTGCTCGACAAGAAAATGGAGACTTCATTGGATAATATCAGCTATATAAAAGTGTGGAGTTAAAAGGGTCAAAAACATACTCAAAGTGTCCTTTTCTTTTTTTTTTTAGTTTCTTACCCAAACTATTAAGTATTTGAGTTTTCTATTTGAAGTATCACAAAATGTTTTACGAAATACATCTTAAATTTCGGGTGTGTTTCGCTAAATATTTTGTGATACTTTAGGTAAGAGACTCAAACACTTAATAGTTTAGGTATGAAACTAAAAAAAAGATGATATTTAATGTGTTTTTTACACTTCACTTTTATAAAATATTATAATTGACGGAAAAGTATGAGAATGTTAAACTGTTCCATGTTAGTTTAGTATGAAACTAAAAAAAAAGACTTTAAACACTTCACTTTTATAAAATACTATAATTGACGAAAATAATATGAGAATGCTAAGCTGTTCCATGTTAGTTAAACTAGTGAATTATTGTCTATTTGTATATGATTTGAACAAGCATTACCATCGTCTATTTGTTATTGACGAACAAAAATAAATAACAACATACCTAATAGGTTCTTACCACTACCTCAGGGCGGCTATATTTGTGGCGGGTGAAAATCATTTTCACCTCCCAAACTTTGATTAAAAAATCAAACTCTCTTTCAACATTGAATAATAATTATACTCCCCCTTTATCTTATGCAATGTCCATTTTGTTCTTATAATTTTAATTCTATATTTATGTAATATCTTTTTATATTATATGTAATGAATATTTTTTTAACATGAATATTTATAGCATTTTATTTAAGTTTATTAACTTTATACGCAAATTAATACGTTTTATAAATTTATCACAAAATTTAATATTATTTTTTAAAATCGTTATTTTAGTATTATATGTATTAAAGAATCGTTTGGTGTAAGGTATAATTATAATAATTCAGAGATAAAGTTCATGATTATTTATCCTGCGTTTAATTGGATGTATTAGGTAGTCTCAAAATTATTTGTCGCACCATTTATACCACAGTGATGAGATAAGTTATCACACATACATGTTAGTACAACTTATTTTGTAATAACTAATCCCGGAATAACTTGTTTCCAAACAACCCACCCCTAAGTGTGTATATATACATATGTATGTACATGCATGTGCGTATATTTTCGTGTTTTATCATTCTCTTACTAAATTCGTTTCGTATTACTTAACCTTTTGTTGATATAACACAATCCTTAAGAAAATTTTACTTAGAGGTATATTTTGCTAAATTAACCTTATTAATGATAATTTGAAACTTTAAATTTGTCTATACTGTTATTTTATATAGTTATTTAACACTAAAGGATAGAAAAAAAACATAATACAATTCTCTTGATTTCACAAATTGAGCAGATAAACTAAAACATTTATTTTTAGCATGAGGATCAAGTGATAAGAAACGATATTATCTATTATCTATATCAGTAAATAAGATGTGATTGTCATTAATAGAGTATTACATATTTTATAATTTATATAAATAAATATAATCTTTAAAATTTGACCTTATTTTTATTCGAGAAAAACATCTAGTATCCCCGAACTATGATCAAATTTGCTACGACACACATCAACTTCATGGGGGTCCTATTAACCCTTAAACTAAATTTTAGCGTATTTTTGTCAATCTTTTTAGCTAACGTGATACCTTTTGTAAATCGTTTTAGATGGCGTGACACCTTTGATATGGGCTCCATTTTATGTAATAAAGGTGTCACATTAGCACAAAAATAATTTAAAAAATGCTAAATTTGAGTTCAGGGAATAATAGGATCCCTGTGAAATTGGAGTGTGTCGTAACAACTTTGACCATTGTTCGGGGTGGTACTAGAGGTTTATCTCTTTTATTTATTGTTTGTATTTTCTGCATTGAAATATGTTTATAAAATTAGTAGTACTTATTATTTTCCCTTGTTAAAATAAATATTATAGTTTTGATTATTATTAATAAAACTAATTTTCTTATTATGCTAATTTACTTCATAAAGATCATCATTAGCTTATATACTTCTTACTTTTTTTTTTCTAGAAGATAATGTTTATATTTTAATGAAAATTTTGTTATATGAATAATGTTTATGTTTTTATGAAAATTTGTTATATGAATTTTTTTTTAAATAAAAATATGATGATTTTAAAGAAGTTTAAAAAAAATAAAAAAATTGATGATAAAGGGTAAAATAGGAATTTAAAAAATTCAATTAGGATAAAGGAGGGAGTATGATTATTGTTCAAAGTTGAGGGGGGGGGGGTTGATTTTTAAGACAAAATTGGGGAGGGAAAATGATTTTGACCCTATTTGTGACCTAAAGCAAAACTTTAATAAGCGGCCTTTAAACTCTTTTATGATATTAAACTCTTTTATGATATTAAAACATTTTTTTTAAAGAAGATACAATCATGTATAGATAATCAATTTCAGAAATCAAAGAGAAACAACGTTTGGTAACTACATCATTTTGCCGCCTTTGATTCATTGACCATTGACATAATTTTTGGATTGAAGAAATTCTTTATTTAAATTCCCTTTCTTTAATATCTAGTTTTCATTTTCTTTTTTATTTGTATACATTGTAGATAAGAGTAGAGTTTCTTGGTAAATTATATTTTGAAAAGACAATTTAATCGATTTCTGGAATTCAACACAATAGAAAATTAGGGGTCGTTTGATAGCTTGTTTGGCATTAATTATGTATGTAATACATTTTGCCTGAGTAGTATTACGTTTGATAGTTGGTTAGGAGGCAAACAATTTAAAATAAATACGGTGTTAGATTTGCAATTTAGAAAACAACATAGAATATGTATTATTTTATGCATGGTAGAAAATGAAATATAATAACTAATACTATATGAATAACTAATTCTGGAATAACTAATACACGTATAAATAATACATAAATTCACTCCTAACTAGTCTCTACATTATTAATATTGCATAACACTAACAAGTTACTAAACGACCCCTTAGAGCATGGGTTAAATAGGTGGGTTTATGAAAGAATTGGGTATTTAAAGTTATGTTGGATCGTTTGATTATGAACTTGCCATGTGTTTTTCTATTAAAATTAAGGGTAAATTTGAGTCAAAATATATTGAGAGAGGTATAATTTGATCGAAAGTATATATAATGAGAGTTATATTTCGAGCAAAAATATAACAAAGGTTTTATCTGTACTATCTTTTACAATATAGTGGTACATCTCACCCTTTTTCGTACATAGAAAGACAACAAATCAAGGATACATCCAATTGTTTTTGCTTTTCCTAAGAGAAATACGTTACACCCTGAGTCTCTTCGTAACATGGCATGGACATGGCGTACATCTAAATATGAGCGAAAGATATGACGTAAAGTATTTATAAGACAACTCTAATCAAGAAAGTACTTTTCATAAAGATGATACTGAGTTCCAACATGAAGGTCAAAACTTAAAATACATGACTTTAACTAACTGTCTATTTATGACGCCTTTACATGACTGACTATGAGGACAAAGGCCTTAACGTATCTTCAACATTACTAACATAAGTACTAAACTCGTAATGAAGACTTAAGCCTCCCTAAGTGAAGTGGGGCTTATTAACGAGTAAAACGTGTAAAACCTAACAAGCAGCTTACGTGTCTGTGTATCGGTATCAATAAAAAGATATTGCGCCTCTGGTCAAGGGACGTGAGAACATATCGAATAACACTATGTAAAATGGTAGAATGAAACATGACATACAAATAGAAACAGGAGTAGCTAACAGAGTAATAATCATGACGTAGAAGAGATAAGAACTCAAACAAATTAGGTTGATCTGTGTTAAATAATTCATCATGCCTTAATTCATTATACTTAACACACTTTATATATATGACTTTAAGTGCTCATAAAAATATCTGAGTAAGTACAATATTAAAATCCTTGAAAGAAATTCTTTAACTTTTTGGTGGGAGGTTCTTGTTACTGACATACATAAGTAATTAGTCATCATTTGTACTGCTTGAATTTGATCAAAGTCCGATCGACCAAGCATCTAACCATGATTATTGCATGGATCGATTATATCTGTGTATAACAACATGAAAACATAACATGATCCGAACCAAGGAAATTCCAACATGGAAAAACTAACAAACCGACATTCCTTTGATGTAGTCACAATCCTACACAGGCAATATGTAGTTTTAATTAATTATGGACCCTTGCGAGTTGTAACTTCTCAGTCAGGGGCGGACCTACATTCATATTTGGGATGCTCTGGCACCCATTAAACTCGTGGAATAGATAAAATTATATAGAAAATATATGAAAATAGGTATATAATATATAAAAACACCCATTGAAACAAAAAAATGGTTGGGTGCATTGACATTTAGGTTGATCTAAAGGTTCTCCATTGAAAGGAATGCTCTAGTTCGAACCTCATTAAGGTTAATTTTTATTTTTTCAGTTTTTAAACTTTTTAAGCACATACTATCCTTAAATTCTGAGTCCGACACTGTTCTCGGTTTATAGAATACTCTCAAAATAGTCAAATCGATATGACACTTATTAACCTTCTCGTAAAGTTAGAATTTATTGGTTCTTTTTGTAAATTCATCATGCTTGCTAATTAGCTCTTCTTGAATCTTTGATATTGTTTCAAAAATCACAACATAAGTAGTGAGGAACCTCCTCAAAATCATCTTATTAACACTATAAGAAAAGTCATAGTCTTTAACAATGCACAAAAATAAGATCACGAGGGATTTAAAGTGAAATTATGTGGGTTTAAAAAAGCTTTTAGGGATTTAAAAAAGCTTTGTAGCTTTGTGGTGAAAAATAAGTGGGTCATTAATGTTGCGGCTGAATAAACTGTAATATACTTTTAACTTTGTGAAATAGGCCTTAAAAATGGGTAATGAAAACTTTAGAGATATCATAAAAATATTTAAGTGACATCATGTGATTCATTTACACAAATATGTTGTAAAAGATCCTGAGCGATTTCATAAGGCTTATGGGAACTTTAGATAGTTAGGCCACCTGGAGGATAAATATTGACTCTAAGAGCCCGTTTGGAATTGCTGTTACAAATCTGCTTATTTGAGAAATACTTTTATAAAATGACTTTTCAGAAAAGTGTTTTAAAAAAAAAAAAAAGTTTGTGTTTGGTAAATTCATTTGAAAAGTGTTTTTGATAATCAAATTGTGTTTGGATAATCTTTTACAAGAAGTGTTTTTTTGAAACAAATGATCAAAAAAGACATCTATCAATAGACTTGTATTACTAAAATCAATAGAGAAAATTTATTTCAAATATCTATTATAATATTTTTAATTAAATTTTATTTATTTAATTAAAAATTACGTACTCTAAAATTTTCAATCAATATTTATATACATAAATACATTAAAAAAAATTAAATGGTGATATAGTACTTAAATAATTTAAATATTACTTAAAACATCAAACAAAAATGAATACAAAAGTTATTTCATAAATTAAATCACTACATATGAAAAAATTAACGACAAAAATAATTCGTCCTTCATACATCACAAAATTTTTCAACGATTTCATCTATAATTTTATCATGCAATGTCTCCATACTTGTAGAACATTTGTCTTGTATTTCTGAAGGTATACCAAAAAGGCTGGTCTGCTTCTTCGATCTTTGTGATGATGTCTTCGTTAACATAATAGTTAAAGTCTTTATCATTAGTAGAGTGTTGTTGTATGAAATTATGTATAGCCATAATAGTTGTAACAAGATGAACTTGAATGTTGAATTTAAAAGATGACATTGAACGTAGGAGAGCAAATCTATTTTTTCAAACTCCAAATGTTCTTTCAATTGTACATATCAATTGAATCTATCTGCTTTTTGTTACCTTATTTTAAAATTAGAATCTATCTGCTTTTTGTTACCTTATTTTTTGGATACATTTACTTTGTCAAATTTACTAAAAGTAAGCAAACACTATAATCATGTTTACAAATATCTAAATAAGATAATATTTGTTATTTTTTACCTTTTCTTTTGGATATATTTTAATCATGTCAATTCTAAAACTAAGTAACCAAATTCATATATGTATACTACATGATAACAAATATTTAAAATAAAATTCTATCTGCTATTTATTATTTTTTAAATATATTTTTACTGTGTCAAAATTTACTGTGTTATTCTATCGGTTATTTTGAATATATTTTTTAAATATATTTATTATATATATATATATATTGTAATAAATATGTCACTTTTCATGAATTATTTATTTAAAATTAAATATTCGAGAAAAAATTTGCATGTGCTATCAAAATACAATCTTGTATCATGATTCATCTGTCAATTGTTATCATTAATAATAAAATATAAAAAAATTATATATTATTTAGTCATCACCATCAATGATTTTTCCAAATTTATTTAAAGAAAATGAGTGAAAATAAAATAACAATATATAAATCATAAAGAATTATGACGTAAATATGAAATGTAAAATTTTAAAAATCAAACGTTAATCAAACTTGTAAGATATGTTAATTAATTAATAAGGAATATATATATATATATATATATATATGTGTGTGTGTGTGTGTGTGTGTGTGTGTGTGTGTGTTTGTGTGTGTGTGTGTGTGTGTGTGATAGGGATATTTTTGTCATAAAAAAATAATTTTCTGCTTCTGCTTTTTTTGAAAAATAAAAATTTTCTGTTTCTTCCTAGAAGTAGAAAAACCGCTTCTGCTTATTTTTAAAAGCACTTTTGTAAGTTTACCAAACATCCTTCTTTTTTAAACAAATGCTTTTTTCTCAAAATAAATGCTTATATTGAAAAATAAGCAATCCCAAACAGGCACTAAGTGTGTTCTATAAGAATCTCAATCTTGGGGATACCCATACTTAGAATTTCATAGATAGGAGCACGTACTCATGATGACCAAATTCAAAAGAGAGGTCAGTTTTTACATTTTTTTTCAAAATGACTGACCTCTAAAGGTCGATTGACATTTTTCTGATTTTTAACACTAAAATTTTTTATATTTGGAGGTTGATTTTGTTAAAATGGAATCGAAACTAACTCAAACTCAAGATCTAAACCCTTGGTCTCTACCCAAGACTCAACCTAGATTCGAGACCCAAATAAATCTTGACCGAGACTCGAGACATAGAACCCAACCCCAACTCTAATGTAAGGCTTAAAACTTGACTCTAGTCTAAGAACTGTGATCCGACTAGAGGCCCATGTCCCAGAATTTGAGTCCCAAGACCCTAGGGTACGATCCATAAAAAAATCAGAGTAGATCTCAAGTAGTAAATTCAAATTAAAATAAGTGTAAATAAAATAAATTCAACTAATTTGCTCCTTAATTACCCTCTCTTTTAAATTTTTCAATAAAATTTCTCTCTCTCGAATTTTAATTATTCATATACATAACTGATCGTTAATATACATAAATATCTGATGTATCAGAGCTTAACAAAATTTAAGAAAAAAAATACATCCTCCTTTATTATAGCCCTAATTAACGCCTTATTTATTAAAGTGTGATTAATGAATTCCTTAGATTAAGTAACAATTTTTCAATTTTAAAATTTGAAACAACAAATCAATTAGCACGATCAAAATATCTCCCTTCCGATCATTGAAGCTCTATTTTTTGAACCTCTTCTTTTCAAAAGATTTTGAAGTTTATTTTCCATCATAAGTTACCAATATAATGAACATTGCAATTCTCTTTGTTTCGTATTTCATCCCCTGTAATCACAAAAATTGCATACCAATATTAGTTAAATCTAAAATCAATCTTAATCATTGAAGATGCAAGTTAATTAAAATTATCCATAAATAAGTTAGATGTACATAACTATACATAGCATAGTTATGTATCATAAGTGAAATAACATCAAGCCTACAAGGAACCCCCAACTAAAATACGTAATTAAAACTAAAGTTATTGCAAATATGATACATACAATAGTTATGTCTATGAGTTGGAGTAAAATCTAATATAATTGATAATGTAATACATATACATAACTTTCTATGTATCAAAGTTCAAAAATAGACTGACTTCACTATGGAATTGAAACATCTTGGGGTTTTACCCTTAGAAAATTTTCTGAAATTCTGTTCTCCGAATCCAATACGACTCATATGCATGAGCCGTATGCTAGGGTACGAGTGGTATGGTCCTGTCGTATGTTGATCAGTGTTAGTAGGTGGGATGGTTTTGGTCACTGAAATGAGTACGTCTTAGTGGTATGATTCATAGGGCTTGGTACGAGTAGTATCGAGGACTCGTATGGTGGGCAGTGTTTGATCCTCCTAGTATTTTATTCTGTCAGGGATACGGTTTATGGGTACAGATCCTGTGCTATGGTTATGACTTGGTTAGATGAGTTGTATACAGGACAGTGGTTGATCCAAGGGTTGAGGCTTGGATACGAGTGATGGATACTGATCGTATAGGAGGGTACGACTCGTATGGGTCAGTCGTATCCCTGTGATGGGTTTTTAAGTAATTTAAGTGGGGGCATTCTGGATATTTTCCTAATTATCCTAATTAGGACCCACAACTTCTAATATACTTAAGAGGTTATTTACCCTATTATTCTATTCATTAACACTTAGAAACTATTCCAAAACATCTCATAATTCTCTCAAGAGATTTTGGGGCAAAAAGGATAAGGTTTCATCTTGTTGATTGCTTTGGGGTTTGTCTTGGTGATTTCTTCTATCAATTCTTTGGTATAAGGCATTATTCTCTTCCCTCATTGTAATTTCAACTAAAAGAATGGTTTATATGATTGATTTCATGATTTTACTATTTGATGATTATGGTTTCCAACTATTATTTGGGTTTTTTTATATTGAATGTGTGGTTATGGTTTCCTATGGTTTTACTTATGCTTTATATGCATCAATAATGGATTTGGACAATTGGATTACATGGTAATGGTTTAATGGTCTTTGGAATTGATTTTGGTTATATTATGCCTTCAAGGTATTTGATAAAATGCTTATAAAGATATGTTCATTGCATGGGCTTTTTTTAATAGAACTCTTTCATGTTTTAAAATGGATAAAGGATTTATGCATGGTTTAAATTATTTAAAAAGGCTAAAGGCTAAATGGTTATGCTTATGAAGAACATACAAGTCTCCCAAGTGGATTTACTATGGTAATTGGAAGGGCACCTAAGGTCCTCTTAACCTAACTGGTTTGGCTATGGATATTACTTGTAAGTAAGGGGTGGTATGACGATACCACTAATATTGGCCTTGGTTAATAGATGATAAATGGATTGTTTGAACATGGTTTTAATTGGGCATTAATGGAAGGGTGTGTAGCTAAGTCGTAGAAGGTAGCAATCCCGGGAGGACCAAAACCAAAAACTAATATTTGCCAATATGAGGGGTCTTGATGACCATGTGCGTGTGTCACATTTTATATTAGGGATGTACTAGTCATCCCATAGGATATTCCTTGGTCATGCGACTTCATGCACTTGGGCCTTTTCAACAGGGGGAGCTGAACCCATATGGCCTGTGGGTGGTTAGGACGATAAAGCTACACAACCCAATTATAAGGTTTTTAAATGCATGCTAAACCCGATTCCCTTTCCCATCACTTATATATGTATGGTTGTATGTATTATGGATGACTTCACTTGGTTTTATAACTGGCATTATTTTATCCTTATCTTGAGATTCATGCTAGCGGTCATTCACTAACCTCGTCTACTTGAGGTTGTATACCCACGCTATGCAAGAATCGACCATTTTACTCCTCCTGTTTAGAATGCATATTCAGTATCAACATTTGGACTGAAGTGGTGAGCTTATATTATTTCGAAAGGCATCATGTCATGTTATGGATTTATTTAGACACTTTTCTTTTATTTGTAATATTGGTTTTGGCCATGGTTGGGGGCATGTCCCAACCAGATTTATTTACTCTTTTGGATAGAGGCTTTATGGTACTTCTGGGGGTTGGTATGGGCGGGATCAGTATTGGTGTCGTCCTTGGCATTAGAATAAGTCAGTGGGTTGACATCATTGGACGGTATTATTGGTTGTTCCATCCTATTACATTTTGGGATTAATCATATTATGTTTTGGTATTCTCTTTGGTTATGGACTGGTTTATGAACTATGATTTGGTTTTGTATGGTTGGGCGGTTGGTGTAATACGATAGGACTCGGTTAGGTTGATCACGATTGTGACCCTATTCCAGAGTCTTAATGAGAACAATAACACTATCTTTTTATATGTTCAAAATTCAGACCATCTAAGGCTGGATATATGTGGTTGGGTTGGGTAACAGGAGGCGGTCCCCAATCCTGGTTGGACTTGGGATGCCCATTACGACAAGGCCCAGGGTCAGGTCTTTTCAAGTTGGTATCAGAGCCTAAAACCATGGAGAAAAGGGGAAAGAGGTGCAAATAGGTCTAAATTCATTGGTTTTCGTAAATAATGCAACTACAATCTTGACATTCGACTGAAAATTGTGTTGCTTCACTCTTTCCATAGATGGTTGACATCCACGTAACTAAGGTTAATAAAGTAGCATAGACCTTGGTTAGAAAGCATGAATGTAACATAGATGGATATGAGGTTTCATATCTAGGCCTTCGGGCACGGAGTTTGGATTGCTAAAATCAGTTAGAAATTTGGGTAGTGTATAATTATGGGTTGTTTATATAATTATTCATGTTGTGTTTTATGTATGCTAGTTGGTACTTTTCTGTCATACACTCGTATATGTTGTAGTGTGAAGGAAAAATTATCGAGTATTAGTTAAACTTTAAAGAAAGGGATGGTACCAAGTAAGAGGTGGGAGAGTTTTTGAATAACCTAGGTGATAATCCTAGTTAAGGTCTTTGGAGCTTAGCATTGTGGTTAACAACCCACAGGTAGTATTGATGACAGTAATGTCTTTTAGTCTAAATAAATTTATGATTTGTTAGTGCATGTTGTTTGGATGGTCAATGTAAATGATTTTACGATAATTGCATTACTTAAATTATCTCATTATTAAATATAGATGTTTGATAATTAGAGTGTTTTCATGGGCATTTGGTGAAACAAGGCTGGCAGATACTCATGTATATGATTTAGTACATGGACGGTAATTGTCCCATGCAGGTCATATATAGCGTGTGGATGCATCACCCGTAACGTGTATGTACAAGGGTCTAGTGAGTTTGATGGTTTTATGAGTGAACCGAGGACTACACATATATGCTTGGTATATCTGTACATATTTGGAAGTTTATGTGATCCAAGTACTTGTCATATGTTTGATATGGTTAAAGTTAGGGTTGTTGAATTGGTTGTGATTTAACTGTATAATTGTCTACATGTACTGATTTGGCTTGATTGAATGTAACTTGGTGTATTTGATTGACTTGTGATTCAAATCCTAACTATTGTTTGTTGCTTGTATGCTGAGCCAACATGTATGGGATAACCTGAGGCATTATAGTTTAGTTAAGTGCAAATCGCATATGACTTAATCCTTATCCCTTATTAGGGCTGACTTGTTAGGTTACCTTGGGCGGTGAAAGTTCACATGAAGTTGGGATGGATTAAAAAGTTCTTTGTCAGTGGGATAAGAGTGAAACATATATAGTTATGGAGTGAATCTGATCTAATGACTGGGAAGCTGGGTGGGTAAGTCATATGCCTAAGTGGGTCTTCTCCGGGTATGATAGGTGACTTATTAGGTTCTTGACCTAGTTTTAGGGCTTTTCTCTTGCTGTATATGTCCTCTCAGAGTTATGTATACCCTTGGTGTGAGGCCAGACTTGGTGGTCCGAGGTAGTAAGGCCATGGAAGAGAGATATAGTGGTGTCTCAAAATTTACAAATGAAGGTTAGTGAGGAGGTGGCAGGGAAACTTTAGGGGTGGATAATGTGTTTAAGAGAATAAATGTTTCCTTGAATATTTAAGTAATATTTATGTAATTCTATTCAGGTCAATTGATGAGGCTTACCATTACGTGTGGTTTGAACTGATGCTACACTTTCTATACCCTCTTCGGTGTATAGTCTTTTGCAGAAATTAGTGATGGTTCTTGACTCTTGTGGTAGAAACTCCCACTTTCTCACTCTCAGTAGAATTTGTGTCTTGTGTACTTTCCTCTTAGCAGCTCTTGTACCTGTCTAGACTAGATCCTAGGATAGTTTATTTCTGCATTATTTTCCTAAATTATGTAATATTGGTTGACTACTTTTGATTAATAAAAACTTCCGCATAATATGTCGAATGAATGGTAAGGAATTCTCCTATCTAGATGAATTAGAATAGGTGCCATGTGAATGATCTGATAGTTTGGGTTGTAACAATAATAACATAGAAAAATAAAAACAAGAAAAAGGAGAAAAGTGGAATGCCGTATCTTAGGGGTCCAAACTCAACTTTTTTAAAATTAAATTTTGGAATTTTATAAATAAAGGACAAAAAAAATTCTTAGTCTTTAACCAAACATGGGCCTACCCATGCTAAAAAACTTGCAGAAATTAAAATGGTCCAATCGAAAACCCTATCCAGCCGAAAATCATCTAAACTATTACATATACCCATTTTTGTAGGGTTTCCAAATTGAGACCTCATTTTATCTGTCGCATCAACTAACACACCTGAGAAATGAGCTCATTTTCCTTTTGTAACCTCCGATTCTTGATGTACCATCTTTGGATAATCAATTCCTTGCCTTGGTGATTTGTGTTTGCTGGTTATTTCAGCTTTCAAAAGTAAGCATCTTGCCTTTTGTATTGCTTTTTGTTCCTGTGTTTCATCTAGTTTTGAATTTGTTCCTCCTGTCTGTGCTCTCCGGTGGATGGGAAAATCACCTCCTTTTTATGCTTTGCTAAGGGTTTGAAGCCCTTGATAGTTGTTACTCTCTCAAGTAAGCTTGAATCATATTTGATTAGTTGTATTCCACACATGTACTATCTCCTTAATTCCTTTATTTTTATAGTTATGGACGGTAAGAAGATTTTGGGATGCTTGGAACCGCAAGTAATAGGAAAGTAACAACTTGCTCAGGTCTATGCGTTGTTAAATATCCTTATAACCCTCCCTTTTTGCTGCGAGTACTTTTTGTTGGCTAATGTAGTGCAGGCTAGGTAGCTTTTTCAGTCTTTTTGATGCCTTAAAGGCTTGTAAATACTTGCATGTGAATACTGTAAGCTCTAGCCTTCTCATCCCCTTCACCCTTTCATTGGTGACACTCTTAAATAGGGACACTGTAATTTATCACTGTTCTGTATCTTCTTGCCTTTTACTTTTAACTGCTGGAATGAAGTGACTATGAATTCTCCCTTGTCTATTGCTAAATTTGTCAAATGATCTGCTAGTTAATTACCCCTCCACATAATATGTTGGAACTGTATCTGCTTGCTTGATGTGATTGACCATATTTGCTCTATATGTTGTAAGATATTTTGGGGACACTTCCATTCTCTAGTTAAAATCTTCAAAATAGTGAGTGAATCAGTTTGAAAGATTACCTTGTTGTACTATGTAGAAGAACAATGAATTGTTATTTGTAACATGGCATAAGTCTCTGTTTATACATTAGAAGTATCTTCTATCTTAGCCCTTCTTACATAAATCAAATCACCCTTCTAATCTCTCAAACAATAGGCATAAGAACTATTAACCTGAATTTCCTCTAGATACACCATCTGAGTTTTATTTAACCCACCCTTTCATAGGAAACTTCCAGATAACTTTAGTTACCTTCACTCTTGTTTGCTGCCCTCAAACTCTTTCAAAATATCTGATCATGCATGAGGAAAGATTTTATGTGGTTTTCTGACTTTGAGTAACATTCCAATATTCCTAGAAATTTTGAAAATTACTCTTTGCTCTGATAATATCCTTCCATCATGCTTAATGCCTTTTATTCTTCTCCATAATTCCCAAAGTACCATGTTGGGTAGATCTAAATAATATGCTCTATCTTTTCTTCTTACTTTTGCATTCCACCAGGCTAGAATAGTTTTTCTTAGACTTAGCCCTTTAATATTAATTCCTGGAAAATAAGAAAAATAGGACAAAGTCCTGTTAGCAATAAGAGATGTTCGAAACATATAAGATATGGTTTCTTGATCTGGGACTGTGCAGCACCAATATTTTGATGGACCCTGTACTCCCTATCTTTTGATATTTTCATCCAATGGTACCTTTTCTTTCCATAATCTTCACATGAAGAACACCATTTTGAATAGCATTCCTTTAAACCATATCTCCTTGAAAATCATATTTTTAGAATCCCTCTGTCTAATGTACTGCCAGGTTGATCTTATTGAGAATTGTCCTTTAGCTTCTAGCATCTATATCGATTTATCCACTACTTTTGAATTGCAAGGTGGAACAACTGTATTCATTATATGACTGACTATCTCTTATAAAAGTAGTTGATTTAACAATTGATAATTCCTTGTCCCTTGATGTACTAAATTTTTTACCTCTTGATACCTTCCATCCCATTCTCTGCAATTATGTACAATACTATACTTGTTTGCTACAAAATCTGGTGTTCTATTAGATCTTTAGCTTGCAATATTTTCTTCCAAACCTGCAATCCTACTCCAGTCTTCCACATAACTATGTTTGGATGTTTTTTTTTATAATACTTGTTATGCATATATTCACTTCATATAGATATCCTGGTTCTAAAATTCCACCACAGTTTGAAAAAAGAGCCATGCTTATATCCCGTACCGGTCTAAAGACAACACCGTCTTCCTCTTCCGATATACATAACTCCTTTCATTTTACCTAGTATCTACTCTTTCTTCCTATATGATTTCTCTAAAAAAATTGAGAAAAAATTTCCTAAATTAAATTCATAACATCTGCTGAGGGATTCATCACTGATAGACAGTGTATAGGTATGCTTTATAACACATGCTTCATTAGGACAACCCTTTCTCCATATGATATCATTTTTCCTTTCCATCCTTGCAACTTGCTACTGATTCTATTCATAATATAATGGTAAAATCCTTCTTCTGCTGCTTATGAAATATAGGGCATCCTAGATAAGTAAAAGGAAATTCTTTTCTCACGATCCCTGTAGCTACTTAGCCATTACTACCACACCTTGAGAAACTCCTTTATGCAAGTATATTTCACTCTTCTCTTTATTAATCTTTTGGCCAAAAATATTTTCATAATTCTCTTAGGTAGAAGTAACTATTTGCAACATACTCAGATCAGCTTTACACAATATGATCATATCATCAGCAAAAGCTGGATGATTAATCTTTGGGGTTCGTCTTGGCATTCTAAATAATTTAAATTTTTTCTTAAGAAGCAGGGACTTTAGAGCTCTGGACATCAGTTCAGATGCTAATATGAATAGAGTAGAGGAAAAAGGATCCCCTTGTTTTAGACCCCTATAGGATCTAAAAAACCTTTTTGGCTGTCTATTGAATAAAATTAAATACCAGTTTCTGCCCATTAATCTGTACATCATATCAATAAGGGTTTCATTAAATCCCATTTTTTAATACCTTAGTAAGGTATAACCAGTCCACTCTATCATATGCCTTCATCATATCTAGTTTAATCACCATGTTAGGGATTTTACCTCTCTTTCTTATCTTAGAAATAATCCCTTGCACCACAAAAATATTTTCTGCAATATTTCTTCCTTGGATAAATCTTACTTGCTCTTTTGATATGGTGTCTGGAAGAAGCTTCTTAATTCTGTCATGTAAAATTTTGGAAAAAATTTATTGACAAAATTACTTAAAGAAATAGGTCTCATGTCTGAAAAAATGTTTACCACTAATTTTTTTAGAAGAAGAACAAAATTTGTATGTGTTACAAATCTTGGTAACTCATATCCACAGAAAAATGCTACCACTATTTGATGAATATCTTCCCCAATAATATCCCTAGCATCCTGGAAAAAATCTCTTGTCATTCCATCTGGGCCTTCAGCACTATTTCTATTCAGACCCATGACTGCATTCTTGACCTCTTGAATTTTTGGAATACTGTTCAGCTGTACACTCTATTCTTCATTCACTAATGTTGGTAATCCTTCCAACATAGTGAAATTCTCAATTTCAGCTTCTTTTGAAAATTGCTTTTGAAAAAAACTACAATAGCTTCAGAAATATCTTTTTGTTCCTCTAACTATTCCCCTTCTACATTTTGAATCCTTTGCACCTTCAATATTCTTATTCTGCACTTTACTATTGCATGAAAGAATTTAGTATTTCTTTCTCCATCCTTGAACCATTGAAAGCCTACCTTCTGCTTCCAACACTATTTTTCCCTTCTCAGTTGCATATTTAGTTTTGCCTGTGCTTTAAATAAAAGTTCCCTAATTACACCAGTTGGATATTCCTCAAATTGCTTTTCCTTCACCCTTATGATTTCCTCCTGGGTAGAAATCTCTTGGAAAATAGTTCCAAAATATTCTTTCCTCTATTTAGTTAAAGCATATTTAACTTGCTTCAACCTATAATGAAATATGATAAAAGGATTTTCTTGTACTTGCGTATGACAATTCTGCCTTATGATCTCCAGAAAAGTATCATCTTTCAGCCACATATTAAGGAACTTAAATGACTTAGTAATATGTTCATTAATTATGCAGAACTTAATTTGCAATGGAGTATGATCTGATCCGCTTCTGAATAAATGCTCTACCTCCAATACTTGAAATACGTCTCTCAATTTTTTATTACACATCACCCTATCCAATCTTTTGAATATGCAATCATCATCTGTTCTCCCATTCCACCATGTTTATTTACTTTCCTTGAACCCAACAACCTCCAGAATGAATAAGTTTATTTAATATTTGAAATCTTCAGTTTCAGCTACAGTAACTGGTAATCCCCTTAACTGTAAGACCCCGCAAAGTCCTAGTGATTTCAGTCCTTTATAGCATGCCAAAAGAGGTCTCAGACTAAGAAAATTTCAGCTAAGTGTTGACACTTAGTCTCATTTTTGGCCTCGATATTTCAATGGCATCATTCACAATCTTCCTGGCCCTAGATTGTCAATTTTTAATTGATTCATGATCAAGGCTATCTATAGATTATCTCAGGTGAGTTTCAGAATTTTCAAACATTGTTTGACCCACGTTTAGGTAACCAAAACAGCAAGCCAATGCGATCATGATGTGCCGCATTGGCTATCGCGTCGGTACCATCGACGTGGTGCATCAGTAATCGTGTTGACCCTATCGATGCGATACATCGCCTATCGCATCACTAGAAAAGTTTTGTGTATTAAGTTACGGGTTTGTGGGGGTAATTGCATCATTTTCCCCTTACAATACTCAGCCATAACACGAAATTAAACCTCCCAAAGGGCAAAATTCACTTATTATTTCACAAATACTCTCAAGAACAAAGCCCTAGTTTCATCAAGTTCAAGTCCAAGTCTCAAGAATTCACCGACAGTTCTCACGAAATCAACAATCAAGGTATGTTAGGTGTTCATCCTTGGGTTTCCTACCACCCTTGGAGTTCAAGAACCCTTTTCAAAACTTTAATTATGATTCTCATGATATGAATTAAATTATGCTCTTATTTGTGTTGTTATTTGAGTTTCAAACTTAAGAAAATATGATTTTCATGTAAAATAGATCAATGGGTATATTGGTTGATGTAGATCTCACGTCAAACCCTTGAATTGTGAATTGATTGTTGCAGTCATGATGCATTAACATGTTGTTCATTCCTATGTACAAGGTTATACCTCCTAAGTGTTTGACATAGTATCTTAGTGAAGGAATTGTGCATTGTGATCTTTTGGTGATTTTAGCATTGAAATCATGTTATTACTATATGTTTAAACTATTTGCATGCTTAAGCTATGCCTTGCAAGTGTTTGATAAAATGTCCATATGAGTAAATCTTGCATAGTAACCTATTGTTGTGCTGTTAAAGTTGTGATATGAGTTTATCAATTATGCTATCAAGTACTGGGGGTATTTATTACCTAAAATCTACTGTTTACTTAGTTATAGTAGTTATAGAATAGTCCCAGTAAAGGTCAAAGAACGTAGTACTCAGTCAGTTAACAAAAATCAGTGAACTCAGTCCAATTCAATTAGTCAACATGATTAGGGTCAGTTCAATCAAGCTTAGTACAGTCTAGTGATCAGTGTCTTTCAGTTGGGAGTAGGATTCAACACCAAGAACCTAGGGATGGGGGCAGTCCTGCCAGTTAGGGTTTGACCTTTAGTAGCAATCCCTGAGTTACAAAACTATGTAGCCAACGTAGGGTAAGTCGTCCTACTGCCATACTAGGGTTGACGCAATCATGTATATATTTCACGAGTCTTCCTGCCAGATTAGGGTTGATACAGCCTTGTTAGTATCCCATGGCAAGGTGCTAACACCATTCTAACTGGTTCATTGGTTGGACCCCAAATCAGTCTATACCGGGGTATGTCGATTAGATAAACATTACCACAGTTACATTTTTAGTCTCAGTATTTAGTAAGGAACTCAGTCAGTTCTACAAAACCATGGCTATCGGTTATTAGTTACTCAGCCATTAGAATTTAGTACTCAGTTTTTGTATAATCTCAGATACACGATGTATACCTATATGTGCAGTATTGCATGTTCAGTATGTTCAGTAGTTACAGTTTTTCATGTACTCTCATCCAGTTACTTTATTATGTTCATTCAGTCAGTTATCAGCTCATACATATGAACCCATGTATATCAACCTTACCTCACTTAGCATACTAGTTCATTCCACATACTGATTACATACTTTCTTTTGCACTATGATGTCTCATATCATAGGTTCAAACGTTCAAACTCCTGACCATATTTAGCAGCTCAGGCTATCAGCAATAGTTATAGTGGTGAGTCCTCATATTTCAAGGACAAAGTTTATCTATTTTAGTATTTCAGCAGTTTAGTAGTTATTTCAGTCGAATTTAGTTGGGCCTTTGTCCCATCAACACCATATTCAGACAGTTAGAGGCTTTCAGACTAGAATAGTCAGTTATTTAATTTTCAAATATTATTATCAGTTACACTCAGTTATCATTTCAGTACTTTAAGAACCTTATGGCATTTTTAGATTTCTTCCGCATATATAATCCAATATTATATTTAGTGCTCACAACAGGTGAAGTCATTGGTTAGCTTATGGTCCTTTGGGATTGTAAGCACCGTGTGACGCCCAGGGTGTAGTTTTGGGGCATAACAAACTTGGTATCAGATCCTAAGGTTCTAAAGAGTCCTAGGGAGTCTGAAAGACGCATCCAATAGAGTTTTTTGCATGGGTGTGCAGTGCGCGACACTTATGGACAAGAGGCTATGATGCATTTTAGGAAAAATTTCCATTCTTTCAGTGTACATATCGAGTGAGTAAGCATGAGCTCAAGTTAAAATCTCTGTCTAATTCCAATCTTCCTTCCGTTTATAGAATATGCCACCTAGAAATACTAATGAAAAAAGAAACGAGAATCAACCCATGCTTCCGCCAGTACAGGGAGATCACCTGAATGAGCATATCTCTCACACTGAATTTAGAGCTGTTTTCACTACCTTAGCTTCTTCGGTAGTTGCTCAAATCAATCTACATGCTATTGTCCTATCTAGTCTTTTGATTCATGCTCAGCTGAGTGAGAGGGGGGAGCATAGGAAGAAAAAGAGAAAGAATAAGAGGGACATAACAAGTAGTTTTAAGCCTAGGTCAAGGGGTAGTAACTGCTTCCAATCCCGTAAGAAATTCTCAGCCCCAGCTCCGCCTTCGATCAGTGCGCCAATGCCTAAGTTTAAGAATGATAGTTAAGATAGAGCACCAGGCTCTAAGTCACAAGGTAGTAGGAAGGTTGTTCGTACTAATCCTCTTTGAGAAGAATATGGTAAGAATCATAAGGGTGTATGTAGAGCCGGTAGTGATGTGTGTTTTGGGTGTGGCAATCCAGGCCACAGAGTCAGAGATTTCCTAAAGAGTAGTCAGCAGGGTCTGTCCAACCATCCTTCATTTCATCCGGTCACCTGACTCAGCAGGGTACTGCCGCTTCCAGTGCTAATAGTGGTCAGCATCAGAATAAACTATATGCAATTCAGTCCCGATAGAATTAGGAATGTTCTCTTGATGTGGTTAGGTACTTTACCGGCCATTTATTTACATGTTTATGCCTTGTTAGATCTTGGAGCTTCTCTTTGTTTTATAACCCCCGATGTAGTTGTCAAGTTTAGTGTCAGTCCCTAAAACCTTAGCAGAGCTCTTCTCAGTGTCTACCCTAGTGGGTACATCTATCCTAGCCAGATAGGTATGCAGAAATTACCCAATTACAGTATCCCATTAATCCCTTTAGTTGATTTCAGAAACTTAGTAGTTCAGTCTCAACTTTTTAATGAACCAGTCAGTGAAAGAAGGGGTAGTACCGTAGTTCTTAGGAGTTAGATATGATTTTATCTTCCTTCTCAAAATCATATGACATTATATGATCTAGAGTTAGAAGCATGAAACTAGGAATTTATAAACAGTAGTAGAGTTGGGATGGTGTTATCTGAAGTTGAGTAGATTATATAATTCATGGGACTGGTCATGTGAGAGGTGAATTAGTAGGCTTGAAGCAGTGTATACAAGAATTTAAATTTATTGATTCAAAACTTATGTTGTGGATGTGATATTTGTAGGCTATGATGAAAGTGGTAAAGTTATTAAAGAATTAGGGATATCCATGTTATGTGTTAGGACCTAAGTTTGAATCTTTGAAGGTTGAGCTAATAGAAATAGGAGTTGAAAATTCTAAGTTAGTCAGTTCTTAAGTTGTTACAGGATATATTTGGTGCTATAGAAAGTTAAGAGTTCTATCTCAGATGAAAGTATCAGCAGTAGGGTTTTACACTTTCAGGTGCAGTCTTTTAGGGTGAGTTTAGTGTTTATGAGTATTGTTATATCTCGAACTCTAGAGTAAAATGGTTTCAGTACAGTTTAGATATGTTGGTTAAGTGGTCCACTGACTTAGAATGATGGCTTTAAGCTAAGGTGGAGATGGTAGAACAAGTGACCGAGTCAGGCTTTCAGATTCTAGTAGTGATGCTAGTGTGTTGTAGAACAACACTAGGGAGGATAATGCCCGACCCAGGCTTATTTTAGTATTTGTACTTCAGTTATTACGACATCTACTTATGCCTTACATATCAACTCTATGCTAGTAGCTCATATTCATGTACTTTTCATAGAATCATATACGATTCCAGTCCCTCGTATGAGGAGTTCCAGTTTGCTCAGCAGTGCAAACCATGTTCCATGAATTCAAAATTTTCAAACTCAGGTCATGCAGCTCATGACTCATATGCTCATGCTCTGCAGTATGTTCAATTCCAGTATTCATGCAACACTCCTAATGATGAACGAAATTCAGATTATGTCATGTATATCCTCAGTCTAGGTCTCTTGATGAACCCATGATGATGATATTCAATTCCTCAGGCCTATTTTGAGTGTAAAGTTTTGTATAGTATTCATTCATGTTTTAGGTCCTCGTGTTTTAGCCTTTCAGTGACCTCTCCTTATGAAATGATGTAGTGATGAGCAATTTCTTAGATAGGAGAGATTAAATGTTTCATGTTAAGAAAAGATTGGTGTATGTTTGTTTTACTCGAGGCTGTAGTTATGAATATAGGTTTGAAGGTCATGTTGGTGTGTAAGTGGATAAATGCATTACACATTAGTGAATGGCTAGTAAGAGGTTGTATTTAGTGTTGAATGGGAAATCAGAATTATTCATAAGATGAGAGTAAAAATGCAGGGTCTGTTGAGTTCATGATTCAGACTAGTATTACAGTGTTATATGTGCATTTCATATATTCGAGTAGGCTTGTACATAGTGGGAGAATTCAGTCCAGCTCAGACTTCAGTAGGTAGAGTTATCAGTGCCCATGTGAATATTTTCAGTAGTCTCAGGTGAAGTACAGTATTACGGTAGAGGGTATAGTTGAGAGAGTATTTGAGGAGTATGTCTAACCTTAAAAGATAGTAGTTGCAGTGTGTAAGTCCTAGTATCTCTATCCTAGCTGATGTTTCGTAGGCCTGTGTTTCATATTACCGAATTTTAGCCTTGTTGTGATTTCTTATCTAGATGTCTTATTTAGACCATGCCCAAGAATCCTTACTCCTTAAAGGTCATTAGAACTTCTTAGAAAGAGTGTCAAAGAAATACTCCAGTTAAGTATAAGCTTTCAGTATGAGTTGGTCTGTATAGCCAGTAATTCAGATTAGTATCAGACAAACATGTTCCTATGGTTTTTCCGTCTTTCGATCTAGTCTTACTATCTGACGTTTCATGAATATATATCCCTTCCAAGTAAATAGTTTATTTGTATCCATGTAAATTGTGAATCTAGTTCAGTTCATGCATCATATTTCAGATCCTAAATAGTCAGTCATGATTTAGTCCGTAAGCATTTTGTGCATCATCTTAGTTTTCCTGGTAGTTCAGTCAAATCAGTATCATTTGAGGGACGAACTATCCCAAGGGGGAGATGTAATACCCCCGAGTTTTTCATGTACAAAATCTCTCATCTTTTCTTCATGAACCAGATCCAGCCAGAGATAATGGTTACTCATAAGTTGACTGTCTCATTCCTATCCCAGCCTTATAGCCATTCTCATGTCTCTGCATGTGTTCAAGAAATCAATTCAGTTCATGATATTCAGTTCATGCATTATGCTTCAAACTTAGTTATGATCTCATGTTCCTATTAACGCATGTTCAGTAAAGGATCTCATATTCTTCGATGTTCTCAACTTAAGGTTCTCAACTTAAGGTAACAGTTTTCTTAGATTTACTATATTCCATACTCAGTTACAGCTGCATAACATTCTAATATCATTTATGCATTCATGAAACAGTTCAGTCATGTCTAGGGTTGGGCATATTTTGGTTTAAACCAAAAAAATAAATCGAAATTTTAATTTTGATTTGATTTTTTGATTTTTTGGATCGGTTACGATTTTTAATTTTTGAAATTCGGTTAAACGATTTGGTTTTTGGTTTTTCAAAAAAAAATAATTTAGATAAACTGATTAACTGTAATTCTAAAAATAATTAATAATATATATATTTTATTATATATATAATATTTAATATATAATAATATAATATAAATATATAATAGCAACCCTAATAACTAATAAGTAATAGCACGCCACATACAACTAACATCATACATCAGTCCAATAGTCGAACAATCGATCAAACCATAGACCGCCGACGAGATCGTCGTCTGTACAACAACACCAGAGCCGGCGACCAAACGACCATTGTGGGTTGCAGCCTACAGTGCCGACTGTGGTCTTTTCGGCAGTGACCACTCTTTCGAGTTCCAACTGTTTATGTAAACTTATGCATAATGAAGTTATATATTATGTTAAACTTATGGTTATATCATTTAGTTTCATCCATGTTGAGTTATTTATATCTCGGAATGAAAAATAGGTTTGAAATATTTTTTTAAAGGAATCATTAATTTTAAATGTCCTGCCATAACAAAGAGAGGTTCACTACTTTAATATTCAAAATCGAAATAAAAATCTAAAATAATCGAACCGAATTTGTAGAAACCAAACCGAACTGAGTTTATTTTGGTTTGGTTACAGTTGTCATTTTTGTCAATCCAAAAATAAAAAATCCGAACCGTTATTAAACCATCAAACCGAAAAAACCAAATGCCCAGCCCTAATCATATCTCCAGAATTCAGTCATACTTCAGTTATGCATGTCAGTGTAAGTACAGTTACTCAGTTATTCACGGTTCAGTCAGTCTCATTTGAGGACGAATGTTCCCAAGGGGGATATATTGTAATACTCCGCAAAGTCCTAGTCATTTCAGTCCTTTATAGCATGCCAAAAGGGGTCTCAGACATAGAAAAATTCAGCCAAGTGTTGACACTAAGTCTTTTTTTTGGCCTCGATATTTCAATGACATCATTCACGATCTTCCCGGTCTTAGATTATCAATTTTTAAATTGATTCATGATCAAGGTTATATATAGGTTATCTTAGTTGAGTTTCGGAATTTTTGAACATCGTTTGAGCTACGTTTGGGCGACCGAAATAGAAAGCCTACGCAATCATGATGCGTCACATTGGCTATTGCATTGGCACCATCGGTACGATGTGTTGGTAATCGCATCGACCCCATTGACGCGGCACGTCGCCTATCGCGTCACTAGGTAAGTTTTATGTATTAAGTTATGAGTTTGTGGGGGTAATTGGGTCATTTTCCTCTTACAATACTCAGCCATAATACGAAATTAAACCTCTCCAAGGGCAAAATTCACTTATTATCTCACAAATACTCTCAAGAACAAAGCCTTAGTTTCATCAAGTTCAAGTCCAAGTCCCAAGAATTCACTGACAATTCTCATGAAATCAACAATCAAGGTATGTTAGGTGTTCATCCTTGGGTTTCCTACCACCCTTAGAGTTTAAAAACCCTTTTCAAAACTTGAATTATGATTCCCATGTTATGAATTGAATTATGCTCATTTTGTGTTGTTATTTGAGTTTCAAATTAAGATAATATGAGTTTCATGTAAAATAGATCAATGGGTATGTTGGTTGATGCAGATATCATGTCAAACCCTTGAATTGTGAATTGATTGTTGTAGTCATGATGCATTAACATATTGTTCATCCCCATGTACAAGGTTATGCCTCCTAAGTGTTTGACAAAATGTCTAAGTGAAGGAATTGTGCATTGTGATCTTTTGGTGATTTTAGCATTGAAATCATGCTATTACTACAAGTTTAAACTATTCCTATGCTTAAGCTATGCCTTGCAAGTGTTTGATAAAATGTCCATATGAGTAAATCATAAATGGTAACCTATTGTTGTGTTGTTAAAGTTGTGATATAAGTTTATCAATTATGCTATCGAGTCCTGGGGGTATTTATTACCCAAAATCTAGTTGTTTACTTAGTTGTAATAGTTATAGAATAGTCCCAGTAAAGGTTAAGGACCGTAGTACTCAGTCAGTTAACAGAACTCAGTGAGCTCAGTCCAGTTTAGTTAGTCAACACAAGCAGGGTCAGTTTAGTCAAGCTTACTACAGTCTAGTAATCAGTGTCTTTCAGTTTGGAGTAGAATTCAGCACCGAGCGAACCTAGGGATGGGGTCATTCCTGCCAGTTAGGGTTTGACCCTTAGTTGCAATCCCTGAGTTACAGAATTACATAGCCAGCATTAGGTAAGTTGTCCTCTTTCCATACTAGCATTGACATAATTATATATATATTTCATGAGTTTTTTTGCCAGATTAGGGTTGACACAGCCTTGATAGTATCCAGTGGCAAAGTGCTAACACCCTTCCAACTGGGGTCACAGGTTGGACCCCAAATCAGTCTATACCGGGGTATGTCGGTTAGATTAACACTTCCACAGTTACAGTTTCAGTCTCAGTGTTCAGTAAAGAACTCATTCAGTTCTATAGAACCATGGCTATCAGTTATCAGTTACTCAGCCATCAGAATTCAGTATTCAATTTTAGTATAATCTCAGATACACGATGTATACCTGTATGCACAGTATTGCATGTTCAGTAATTATAGTTTTAGATGTACTCTCTTCCAGTTACTTCATGATGTTCATTAAGTCAGTTATCAGCTCATACATATGAACCCATGTATATCAGCCTTACCTCACTTAGCATACCAATACATTCCACATACTGATTGCATATTTTTTTTTGTGCTATGATGTCTCATATCATAGGTTTGAAAGTTTAGGTTCCTGACCGTTCTTAGCAGCTCAGGCTATCAGCAACATTTATAGTGGTGAGTCCTCATATTTCGAGGACAAAGTTTATCTATTTCAGTATTTCAATAGTTCACTAGTTATTTCAGTTGGAGTTAGTTGGAGGTTTGTCCCATCAACTCCATATTCAGATAGTTAGAAGCTTTCAGACTAGCATAGTCAGTTATTTAGTTTTCCAGATGTTATCATCAGTTACACTCTGTTATTATTTCAGTACTTTGATAACCTTATGGCATTTTCATATTTCTTTTGCATATATATTCTAGTATTATATTTAGTTCTCACAGCAGGTACTAGTCATGGGTTAGCTTGTGGTCCTTTGGGAATGTAAGCACCGTGTGATGTCCAGGGTGCAGTCTCAGGGCGTTACACTAATTTCTCTTCTTCACTAATTATGACATTGAAATCTACACCTACTAACCATGGATCTTTAATATTCAAAGACATATCATCTAAGGATTCCCATAATGCAACTCTTTTGTAATGCCCCGAGCGTGGGGCTCGGAACGCTACACGGTGCTCATAACCCCGAAGGACCATAAGCTAACCCAGGACTGATATCTGTACTTGTATACTGCATAAAATACTTTATAATGCGGAAACATTAACTGAAAGGCCAAAAGGTTCAATACTGAATATGATCTAAATGATATAACATCTGTGTGGGGTAATAAAATACCCAAAACAAAACTAAACATACTGAAGTCTGAAACATGATAGTCTAGAAAGCCTCTAACTGACTGAACTGTTTGTGTAAGGAGCTGCTGGTACATGTCCCCAACTAACTCAAACTAATAAACTGATTAATGAGATAATAGGGAAATAATTATGTCCTCGAAAGATGAGGACTCACTTCTAACTATGTCTATGGATATCTGGAATCTACTGTTGCTCTGGAGCTCGTGTCTCTGAACCTATGGTATAAGACACCATAACGCAAATACGTTAGTACTTTGAATGTACTGCTATGCAAGTGAGGTAGGCTGAATGCATGGGGATCATATGCATGAACAATAATAATAACTGACTAACTATCATGAGCGTGAGAATACATGCATAAGACATAACAACTGACACTAATACTGTGATAACATGATTACTGAATCTAAATATAGCTGATAACATGATTACTAAATCCTAATATAACTGATAACATGAGTGACTGTATCTGACAGTCCTGAATCTGATGGAACTATCTGAGTTTCGTACTGTATCTAAGTTGACTGTATCTGACAGTCCTGAAATCTGAAGAATTATATGAGTTTTATTACTTAGACTGATTGACTATATCTGACAGTCCTGATTCTGTAACATGAAACTGTTGGAAGTAGTTATCTAACCGACATGTCCCTGATACGCCATTATGGCTGAGTTGGGGTCTAATCTATAACCCCAATTAGAAGGGTGTCAATACCGCGCCACTGGTAAGGACAAGCTGTGGGAGACCCTCATCTGATAGTGTCCCATATACGAGAATGGTTGTCCCCTTATCTGACAGTGCTTAACCACCTCATCAACCCTCATCAGACAGTGTTGATGTAAACCTATGTTAGCTACATAGTTTTAGAATGCAAGGATGACTTCTAAGAACCACACTCTTATCTGATAGTGTGTGTTCCTATCCTTAGGTTTACTTGGTGCTAATTCCTACTCCCATCTGAATAGACTCTGAACATAATTTACTGAACTGAACATGGGCTGAGTTACTGAATTCTGTTGACTGACGGAATACTACTGATATCTGACAACTGACTGAGTTCACGAGATTATGGAGATTTCTTGAGTCATAAGATTGTCTGAAGTATAAGAATCATAGCTTAACTGAGAGTATCGTGAAAACATGTCATGGCTCTAGGCACACAGCTAATGTTTCGGGTACGAGTACCCCCAGGACTTGATGGAAGGAAACTGACCAAGCATAACTTACTTGAACATATAACTAACATCGTAATCCATAATACATTTATAGAAGTATTTCATCAAAACATGTAATAGACATAACTTGTACATATGTGGGGATTTCATGGTATCATGCTAGTTAGGCACTTTTCCTCTATTTAGGCATTTAAGCAAACATATTGTAGGCATGGTACATGTAAACATCATTGTACAATAATTAAACATCATGGTTCAATTCTAATTTCATCATTCAGGGGTTTAGTCATAGATTTGCATGAATCTATATCTATAATAATTTAACCTATATAGAATTTATCACCCAATATGAAGTAGAATTCAATTTCTCATTCTCTACATGAACAAGAGCAGCCCAATCAAGAAATTCAAAAGAAAATCCATAAACTTGAATTTAGAAAAGGGATTCTTGGGCTTCATGGACAAAAGGAGTCCATGAATGAACACTATGCATACCTTAGCTCGTGATTTCGTAAAGATTGATGGTGAAACTTTCTTGAAATTGGATCTTCTATGAAAAACCTTACTTGTTCTTGAGAGAAACTAGTATTATTTGGGTGAAAAGTGGTTGAATCATGTGTTAAAGGACTTAAATAGGGGTGAAAAGTTGACCCTTTTAATCCTGGACGCATCATTTAATTTCAGTGAAAATTTCCCGAATTGGACCCTTGGTGCGATGCGGCGCTATCGCGCCGTGTCACTGAATTTTGACAATTGGAAAATTGAGGGATGGCACAACACGGGGGAATTGCGCTGAGACACTGGAAAAAGGATAATTCTAAATTTGGTCCCTGGCACGATGCACCATAATTGCGGACCCCTACTAGAATTTTTTGAATGCCATTTCCTCTTGTAGCGTGGCGCGCCACTTACTAATATGGCACTGTTTTATGACGGGAACTTGAAATAGTCGTAACTTCTAACCCGGTTATCGGATTTGGGCGAATCTTATCTCGATGGAAAACTTATTGAATTTCCCATATGACAAAAAGTGAAAATCTTGAAAATTCCTCATGGAATAATCATCATTCAATTTAGAAGCTAATACTAGACATTCTTGAGATGAATTAGCTAGAAAAAAGTACGGGGTATTACAATGTCTCTCCCTTGTGAACATTCGTCCTCGAATGTGACTGACTAAGAGAGGAGAAAAGAAAACTGACGTACATACTGTACATGAATAACTGGAACATGATCTCATGACTGACAGGACTGATAAGTTGAACATATAATACTGAACTTGCATTCTGATGCATGTGTAACTGATTCATGAATGCATGACTGAGTGTTCTGAAGAACCAAGTTTCTCACAATGAAAATGCATGTATGATGTATAATTACATAACTGAACTGATACATGAGTGCATGACTGAATATGCAATGGTACTTGATACCAAGTTTATAATGGGAACATGAGCATAAAACTGCATACCAAGTTTGTGATGAACACTGAACATGAAACTGAGTAAGATTAAGGAGAAATGTTACCTTGAGCTTGATCTGAGTTGGTGGAAAAGAGGTAAGGATACTTGGTATGCATGTCTGCCTATGCTTCCTAAGTATCTCCCTCGATGGACTGATTTCTCCAAAGAACCTTAACTAGAAGGACTTTTTTGTTCCTCAATCAATGAGTCTGATAGTCTAAAATTTTGACTGGAATCTCTTCATAAGAGAAAGTATTCTGAATATCAATGCTCTGAATAGGGACTACAATTGATGGGTCACCTATGCACTTCTTGAGCAAAGAGACATAAAAGACTGGATGAACTGAGGCTAGATCTGAAGGAAATTCAAGCTCATAGGCTACCTTGCCAAAATGACTGAGAATCTTGAAGGGACCAACATATCAGGGACTGAGCTTTCCTTTCTTGCCGAATCTCTTTACTGCCTTCATAGAAGAGATCTTTAGATAGACATGATCACCAATCTCAAACTCGAGATCTTTTTTATGAACATCTGCATAAAACTTCTGTCGGCTCTGAGCAGCCCGGAGTCTTTCTCTAATCAATTGGACTTTTTCTAAGGCATCGAATACCAAGTCAGGCCCTATAACTGAGGCCTCACTAACTTGAACCAACCAATTGGAGATCTACATCTCCTACCACAGGGAGCTTCGAATGAAGCCATATGAATACTGGAATGATAGCTATTGTTGTATGCAAACTCAATCAAAGATAAGTGATCATCCCAACTTTCCTTGAAATAGATTGCACATGCCCTTAGCATATCTTCTAACGTCTGAATAGTCTTTTCTTCTTGACTATCTGTCTGAGGATGAAAGGTTGTACTAAGATGAACTTGGGTACCAAGACCCTTTTGGAATGCTTTCCAAAAATGAGAGGTGAACTGGGAACCTTAGGCTCTGATACCAAGTTTGTAACGCCCCGAGCTTGGTGCTCAAAATGCTACACGATGCTCATGACCCCAAAAGATCACAAACTAACCCATGACTGATATTTGTACCTGTATACTGCATAAAATACTTTATAATACAGAAACATGAACTGAAAGGACATAAGGTTCAATACTGAACATGATCTGAATGATATAACATCTGTGTGGGTAATAGAATACCCAAAACAAAATTGAACATACTGAAGTCTGAAACATGATAGTCTAGAAAGCCTCTAACTGACTGAACTTTCTGAGTAAGGAGTTGATGGGATATGTCCCCAACTAACTCCAAATAATAAACTGATAAATGAGATAATAGGGAAATATCAAGTCCTCGAAAGATAAGGACTCACTTCTAACTCTGTCTGCGGATATCTAGAATTTACTGTTACTCTGGAGCTCATGCCTCTGAACCTATGGTATAAGACACCATAGCATAAATGTGTCAGTACTTTGAATGTACTGGTATGAATATGAGGTAGGCTTAATGCATGGGGTTCATATGCATGAACAATAATAATAACTGACCAACTATCATGAGCGTAAGAATACATGCATGAGACATAATAACTGACACTAATAATATGATAACATGATTACTGAATCTGAATATAACTGATAACATGAGTGACTGTATCTGACAGTCCTGAATCTGATGGAACTATCTGAGTTTCGTATTGTATCTAAGTTGACTGTATCTGACAGTCCTAAAATCTGAAGAACTATCTGAGTTCTATTACTGAGACTGATTGACTATAAATGACAATCCTGATTCTATAACATGAAATTATGGAAAGTAGTTATCTAACCGACATGTCCCTGATACGCCATTATGGCTGAGTTGGGGTCCAATTTGTAACCCCAATTGGAAGGATGTCAATACTCCGCCACTGGTAAGGACAAGCTGTGGGTGACCCTCATCTGATAGTTTCCTCTATACGAGAATAGTAGGACCCTTATCTGACAGTGCTTATCCACCTCATCAACCCCCATCGGACAGTGTTGATGTCTCAACCTATGCTGGCTACATAATTCTGAAACGCAAGGATGACTTCTAAGAATCGCATCCTTATCTGATAGTTTGTGTTCCCATCCTTGGGTTCACTCGGTGCTAATTCCTACTCCCATCTGAATAGACTCTGAACATGATTTACTGAACTGAACATGGGCTGAGTTTCTGAATTCCATTGACTGGCGGAATACTACTGATAGCTGACAACTGACTGAGTTCACGAGATCATGGAGATTTCCTGAGTCATAAGACTATCTGAAGTCTAAGGATCATAGCTTGACTGAGAGTATCGTGAAAACATGACATGGCTCTAGGCACACAGCTAATGTTTCGGGTACGAGTACCCCCAGGACTCGATGGAAGGAAACTGACCAAGCATAACTTACTTGAACATATAACTAACATCACAATCTATAATACATTTATAGAAGCATTTTATCCAAACATGTGATAGGCATGACTTGTACGTACGTGGGGATTTCATGGTATTATGCTAGTTAGGCACTTTTTCTTCATCTAGGCATTTAATCAAACATACTGTAGGCATGGTACATGTAAACATCATTGTACAATAATTAAACATCATGGCTCAATTCTAATTTCATCATTCAAGGGTTTAGTCATAGGTTTGCACGAATCTATATCTATAATAATTTAACCCACATAGAATTTATCACCCAACATAGAGTAGAATTTAATTTCTCATTATCCACATGAACAAGAGCAGCCCAATCATGAAATTCATAAGAAAATCCATAAACTTGAATTTAGAAAAGGGATTCTTAGGCTTCATGGACGAAAGGAGTCCATAAATGAACACTATGCATACCTTAGCTCGTGATTTCATGAAGGTTGACGGTGAAACTTTCTTGAAATTGGATCTTCTATGAAAACCCTAGCTTGTTCTTGAGAGAAACTAGTATATTTTGGATGAAAAGTGGCCGAATCACGTGTTAAAGGGCTTAAATAGGGGTGGAAAGTTGACCCTTTTAATCCTGGACGCGTCATTTAATTTCAGTAAAAATTTCCCGAATTGGACCCTTGGCGTGATGCGGCGCTATCGCGTCATGTCACTGTATTTTGACAATTGGGAAATTGAGGGATGGCGCGACGCCGGGCCATCACATTGCCACTTCCTTTGTGACCTAGAACTTTGGCGCAACGCGGGGGAAATCACGTTGAGACACTGGAAAATGGACAATTCTGAATTTGGGTCCTGGCGCGATGCGCCATAATTGCGGATCCCTACTGAAATTTTCCAAATGCCATTTTATCTTGTGGCACAGGCCGCGCAGCGTGCCACTGACTAATATGGCGCTGATTTACGACGAGAACTTGAAATAGTCGTAACTTCTGACCCGGTTATTGGATTTGGGCAAATCTTATATCGATGGAAAGCTTATTGAATTTTCCACATGAAAAAAGTGAAAATCTTAAAAATTACTCATGGAATAATCATCATTCAATTTAGAATCTAATACTAGATATTCTTGAGATGAAATTAGCTAGGAAAAAGTACGGGGTATTACATCTTTCCACCACACTGCATTTAGAATATACCAATATTACTAAAATTGGTATCCTTTCATCATTATTTTGTAGCTTCAACATTAGCTACTACTTTTCATCCACAATCACATTAATAGTAACTAATAAGTCCACTAAGGCCCATTTTTTCCCTAAAGTGTTTGGCACTGTATGTTGCATCCCTAACCTTTTTTTGTGCTCCTCTATATTAAGATTATCTTGAAAAGGATCTATGAGACCTATGAATAAAAAGTGATGTTTTTTTTGTAAAGTAATTAACCTAGTGAAGCTTTCTGAGTATTCATTGATTTCATATTTCAAATCAGTGCATTCATCTAGATTTTTTTTAGCCAAACTTTTTGTCTGCATTAAACTTGCTTTAGATCCTTTGTCCTGTCTCCTCTGCAAGCCTTGTGAATCTTTTATCTTTGAAATTTGTTTAGGTGATAGATCACCCTCCCTAGATATTTTATCAATATTCTTTCCCAAATCTTTTTCATTCGAATCCCCTCTTCCACTATTGCATATTTCAATTTGATGTTCAACTTGTATTGCTAGTGGAATAACATCCTCTGATATTTTTATCTCCTAATTATTCTATTGATTTGCTACCACTAACTCCCTTGAAACTTTTTCATTCTGCATAGTTTGTTGATCTACATTTCCCTCTTTTTGAGGTGTTGTTTCTTTTAACTCTTTTATTTTGTCTTCTGTATTCTTTGCAGCTTGTTCTTTGTTTTTTGCTTCCTTTCCAAAAGTATTTGTAACCCAATCCTCCGTGCTTTCCTTTGTATTCTGCATACCCGTTGAACTGTTATCCCTTCTCTTCTACATATTTTCATTCTTCTCCTTTTCATTCTCCTCTTCATGCATAAAAGTATCAAAAGTGTTTGATACTGGTACTTCTTTTTGCGTATCTTCTTCTATTTCCACCAGAATATGACCATATTGTTCCCTTCTGTATTTGTTTCTCCTGGTAATCCACTGCTGATGATTCCTTCATCCTCTTTGAAATCTTGTATTATCTTCTTCCTTCTTTTGTTTTCCCCCTTCTGTATGTTGCTCCTTTGTTGCTTCGACCTTTTTCTCCTCCTTCTTCTCATTCATTAACTCCGGATGTATATTCCAACATGTATTCTCATCATGTCCTTGTAAGCATCATTCCTTACAATACTTTGGTAGATAATCATATTGTATTTGAATCCACTTTGATTTGATATTCCCTATTACATCATTTTCCTCATTTATTCTGACCCTCTGTGGCAACTTGGTAATTAAATCAACCTCCACTTTAACCCTAGCACAACTAGGTCTAGTTTTATTCATTGTTGCCATATCTACTATTAACAGTTTTTCAACAGCTGAAGCTATCGAAAAAATAGTTTCTGTAGCGAAAAAATTTGGAGGTAAATCCGTCATTAAGATCCATGCTACCCCAATTGTTGTTTCCACGTGTGGTTCAAACACCGATCCCACTTTAAAGTTCTCATCTGCCAAAACATATATTTTGCTTTTATGTAATATGCTGAAGTTGATAAAAGATTAACATAATCCTCCAAAATATCTAGTCTAATAAGTATATGCCTAGTATCCAACACTCCTATATTGCATGCACCTTTAATACCACATTGCATTGGAATGACTTTACGCAGTTTTCTGATGTCAGGTTTCCTTTATGAGAATTTACCTATGATAGCAAATTGTAGATTCTCTTGCATGATCATGCTTTTGATTTCTGATGATTTTCAAGTTATGCTAGGTTCCCCTTGCAACATTACTACTGGTTTATGTGGTACTTTCTCAATATTACCAGCAGTAACCTTTGATTTCAATAAATTGGCATATGTCGTCTTTGTGGGTGCAACTTCCACAATGTGATTAGTCTCCTGAACATTCTTTATCTGTTTATTAATGTCTGGTGTGTCACCCCCACCGGCGACGGTGGCCATAGTTGCCGGTATTTTCATTGTAGGGTTTAGGGTTAGGTTTTAGAGAGCATTTTCCACTGGTTTAAGCTAAAAAAAAAAATAGCTTCTCCTTAAAAACACCTTTTTGAAAATCAATTTTAAACTCAATGTTCACAAATAATTGACTGGTACTTCATATTCTTTGTGGCTTAGGGTTTCATTCGGTTTCTTAAACTATTTTAATTTCCAGAATTTATGCATTTTATGTAGCTGAAAAGTAAAGTTGTTAACAATGATAATAATTTTCGTTGATCCTAAAGTTTGTCCCCACTGTCTTTGACTTCATCCTCCACCAACCCCTATATTAAAGATAGATATTTGGCACATTTATTTTATTTTTAAACACATTCTTTTTATAATTAATTAAATACATATTTATTAAAAAATAAACACTTGGACATATTATCTATTTTTTGTTCTTTCATTTTCTTTTAATGAATTTAATTTTATTATGTGATTCCTTATTGAAAAAGTGTTGCGATCTAAAATATATATTTTTTAGAAAACTTATAGTACTTTAAGAGATAAGCGCAGAGAAATGAGGAAATTATTGTCTTTTTCCTAATTGAAAAGAGTGGAGAGGTACGAAGTTTAGGGGTTAAAGTTTTCCTTGATAAGCTATATAACAACAACATAACCAAATAGACCATCGAGGAACATATCACATTAAAGATTTAATTTCTTTCCTTTTCAACACCTAACACCCCAAAAAAAAAAACATATGAGTGTTAATTTGAAAAAAAAGAAGAAAGAAAAGAAGCTAGTGAGTTAAAAAGGAAACAATCTTTATATCATTAGAGTTATTAGAGACCTTAAAAATTTGAAATATAGGAGGATTCCATAAATAGCGAAGGGCTATGTGGCCCGAAGTCACACTATATGATACGAAAAACTTGGATTAGATTTCATTGATTCAGTGTGAATGATGGATTAGCTGAAATTGGGTCACATTATATGAGAAATCTATGAGAATTGCAGGAAACAGAGAGAGTTTTGGCTTCGACAACATTTTTCTCTTTCAAGAATACTTCTCATAAGTTTTTTACAACACATTTTTCAATCTTAATTCTTTTTTTTTTACCTTTTTTTTAATTACTTTTCTTTTCCAACAGTGCCATAGGCCTCGATTTGCTAGAGATAAACACAACTTGTATAACCCATGAAAACTTGTTAAAAGATGACGTGATGCTCGGTAGAGATGAAAAAAATTAGATCTTTCTATTTCTCTTATATAAATACGAAAAAGATACAAAAAAGTAAGGTAATTTATAAATATTTATTTATTTTTAAATGATAATTGTTAATTTTAAAATTATTTTTTATATGAAGCTAAGAAATAGAAAGTGAAGCCCTAATTCGAGACCTCAATCAGTTCAAAATACTCATTGAAAAATTAGTAGAAACTCATCCAAAAAAATACTTGACTTGTGGCCTACCAGATGATTGAACCAACTTCAAATTTTTTAAGAACAAGGACATCTTATATCCATTAGGTCAGAGAAATTCCACCCAAATGGTCATTTTCAATTCTATGCCATGGAATAGCCACTCGACCATTTTAATTTCATGCACTGGTCATTTCTAAATTTAGATCCATTTTGGCTCCTTTTTTTTAACTAGTTCGATTTTGCCTTTTTTTTTTCATGCACTGGTCAGGATCAACAAAACTTTTTTTGGGCAATGTCAAATTTTATTTTATTTTGAAACCTGAGATAGTACAGAGAAGTACAAAAAGCCAACATCATAATAAAAAATTAGCATATCAAGTAAACCCCCTACCCCCTGATAAACCAAGGAAATCCATGTTTTCAGGTTCGTAAAAGTGAGTTATAGCAGAAGAACTAAGAATAAAATCAATTATACACACAAAAACATTCTTATATTTTCAATCTTAAACTCATAACCTCTAATTAAAAGTAAACTTATCTATTGCTCAAAATAGAATAAACAGATTAAGAAAATGAACTAAATTCTCTGAAACAAGAATCACAAAATACACATCTAGTGAAACAAAAACGGACCCTTTGCAAATAAAATCACACCCATTGATCCACAAAGATAAAGAAAATAAATGGGTACACACAAAAAGATGAAAACTTTATCAAATAACAAGAAACTGAGACAACAAACCTTGAATCACTACTACACAAAAACACAAACCATTGCAGCAAAAGCACAAAAATGAGAAAAAATGAAAAAAGATCAAGACTTTAGCTAGTTACCAAGTGAAAAATCCAAAGTAAAGGTCCTCCGTTCTTACAGTAAAACATCTCAGAAATAAAAAAGAACCCTTTTCGAATAAATTCAGCACCCATTGATCCACATAATTAAAGAAAATAAAAAGGTACACAACAAAGAACAAAACTTCATCAAACAACAATAAACTTTGGATCACTATTACACAGAACCCAAAACTATTGAAGCAAAAGCACAAAAAGAAGTCTAAGTCGAAAAAATAGGCAAATCTAACAACCTACAAGTTAAAGACAGAAAGTGCATCTACTAACTAACATATCAACAAAATGAACTGAAAATTCTCTGAAACAAGAGATCACAAATATCTCAGGAAACTGAAATGAACCCTTATCATAATAAAAATCACACTGAAAATTCGTAACTAATTGTTATCAATAAATCCACCAGTTCAAATTCACAAAATCAAGCAGCTTGTCAAACAATTAGTCCGAACTAATTATTGTTATCAGAATTAATAAGACAGATCACCAAAAATTTTATAAGGATCGAGCAATCAGTCCAAATTATATCAAAAAGGTTTAAATATACCCGCACAAATCAAGTGACCAGTCAGAATCATACCAAACAGCTCAGATATACGTAGGACATTTATCACGATTGAAATTCAAAAGGACAGAAGACAGACAAGTCAAAATTGCCCAAAATCCTTGACTTGAGGCGGATCGCAGTTGAAAGTAAGAAAAGCTATAACAGTATACGCAAGTTAGGCTTTTTAACATATGTTGATCAAAAAATACAGATAAAAACACAAAAAGAGTCAAATCAAGATTAAAATCAACTATCACTAATTCCAACTTCAACAATCAAAGAAAAGAACGATAAAAGAAGATGAGGATGTTAAGATGAAAAGTTAAACGCGAAATCAAACCCGAGATGGATTCCGTGAATCCATCGTGTATTGAAAATTTTCGAGGCCACTTGCTCGGGAATAGCGTTGGTAGTCAGCATCGGTTGTTATGGTGATTATTTCGCCGGAAAAAGTGTTGAGGGAGGCGAAGTTGGAGCGGCGCCGGCGCTGGTTCGCTGGAGGGGAAGAGAAAAGCAGCGGCTGAGGCTAGCGAGGCAGGTTGGAGCGGCCGGTGGCTCCACCGACGTGATTCCGCGATGGCTACGGCATAAAAGGTGGCGGCTGGAGGAGCTCTCCGGTTGGACTGTGGCCGGAGATGGTGGGGTTTGGGCGCTGGTGTTGTTGTCGGCGACGTCGATTAGGGCGGGGTCCGCTGCTTAGAGCGGTGGCTGTTCGTGGCAAGGCGGTAGCTTGGTCCGCCAGATTTAGAGACGCGATGGGCGACGGTCGGAGATGGGAGGCGGCAACTTTTTAGAGAGAAGGGAGAAGGAGTCTAGAGAGAGAGAGATTAGGGGGGTTGCGGCTGTTGTCAATAGATTAGGGTTTGAGAATTTGAGTTTAAAATGAAAGAATAGGATCTTGATCTCAGCCGTCAGATTAGTTTCGATCGACGGTTGAGATCTCAAGTTGAGAATTTGACCACAAAATTGAATAAAACTTTAGATTGAGTTATAAATTGGCTATAATTGTAATAAATTAAATACAACTGGGCTAAAATTGTTATGACTTGAATAAAATTGGGCTAAAAAATAAATAAATTAGGCAAAATGATTTCAATTTAGGCTGTTATTTAAATAATAGTAGGGATAATAACAATAATAATAAATAATGAATAAATAATAATAATAATAATAAATAACAAGTATTGATATTAGTAAATAATAATAATAAATAATAATAAATAATAATAATAATAATAATAATAAATACTAGACAATGTATTTATAAATTGTGAGTGTGCACATTTACGTAAACAATGTCGTATTGAGATTATAAAATGATACTAAAAAGTAATAAAATAATTTATACATTTTTTAACTCATGAATGTGGTTTGTCAAAATTATTTAATAAAAAAAATAAGTGTGCAAAAAATACTAATATTTGAAATTAATAATTTTGCTAAAAATAGCAGCCTAAAAGAGTATCGGTGGTCAAAATTGGGTGTCAACAGCTATAAATAAACCTTGGATTGTGTGATCATAAAATATTTCATTAAAAAATAATGAAAATTGTCAAAACAAATTGTTTCTAAAAACAAAAAAAAAACATTTTTTTGAACAAATTTTAAAAATAAAGTGTGTCACATAATTTTTTTTAAAATATAAATATTGGGTCCGTGCTGAGTACGGACAATACTAGTAAGCTAATATATCATTAATTTTTATTAAGAATACCACTAAAATATTCTAATTATCACTTTTTAAGCTACTTATTCAATTATAACATTTTTTGAAGTGTGTGTGTGTATATATATATATGTGTGTGTGTGTGTTCTATATCGACGGACTCTTTGGATAACTTATATTTTATTTTTATTTTATTTATTATTAAAACATTGTTGGTACCAGCTAAAAAAATAATAAAAGTTATATTTAAATTTTCTTTGAAACATGAATTCATTTGTTATTATTTAGCAAGGGAGAATTCCTCGCTATAATAAAGTTAAAATTAAATTTTTATTATCACCATATTTTAGTGAGGGATGTCCCTCTTGCCTTCTAAAACAAATTAAAAATTAAAATATTTGACTTGTTTGAGGGACAACATCACAAAGTCCCTTGCAATAGCGACATATAATTTGTCCCTCGCTAACCTTCGCAGCTAGTAGCCAAGTTTTTAGTAGTGATAAGGTAACCACTATGTATGTTGGTTTCTAATGAATGTTTTGAAGAAAATGAGTGCAGTTGATAGGGATATTTCATGGAGATGTCTTAAATTGATCAAAATCTGAACAGATAGTAGTAGGTGGAGAACTGCAGTTAAGGTTTAGCTACTATGTGTGATCTTTGTGATCAAAGAATTTGGTTGTTTAGTACTTGACATGGGTTCTCTTTCATTATTATAACTTTGGATTATCTTTTTGTTTTCGTATTTGGAGATGGTTGAATTATTATATTCCGAATAGATTGTCGATCAATATTGTGTCTTGTTTTGGATAATATTGTGGATTATTATAATGAAGTTTGATAATCACTTTTTCATAAATGCCTTTTGTTGGATAATGCATATGTCAAAATATATTTAAAAAGCTTGTTGCGGCTCTTTAACAGTTTTGTAGGTTTTGTTTGTATTTTTTTTTTAAATTGTCTATTATAATGATGTTTAGAAATTTATCTTTTTATATTAATTATGTGACACAGTCTATATCATTGTGTCTGAATATATTTTTTCAATAATATATTAATTTTTTTTTTAATTTTTATTTATTTGGATAATTTTTTTTAGAGTATTGATCTTATAATTATAACTATAGATATCTTCATATCCAATAATTACACTATTCAACTACCAAATCTAAGTCGTAATTATTTTTTTATGATAAAATTTTATTGTGATTAATTGCAGGTTAAACATTGACGATAATATCATTGTTGCTAATTGTTTGAATTATTAGTTACAAATTTTTTTGTCACAATTAAATATAAAATTTTGTGTCTAAAACTTACAATAGAATATTTTTCAAACTTTAATTAATTAGTTGATCATATTTAACTTCGGTCTACCTAAAATGTTTCTCACATGTACAAGATTAACACACTGACTTTACACCTTTCAAAAATCCATTCAATAAGTTCACTTCAACCTTCACACAATTAGATTGAGTCTTGTTTTCTATAGCTATATCAATATAAAATAATTTTTTTATAATCATAAACAAAAATAGCAAAAGATCAATTTATATTTAGCTACAAAAAGATTTTCGTAGAAAAATAGTTAAATTATTCAGATACAAATTCTAAATAAGATGACATATTTTGTGACAAAATTATATTGTCACTGAATCACCGATTGATTAGAGACAATAAAATGAGCAATGCTAATTATTTATAGCATTAGTGACAAAAATTGAGGTCACAATTAAATATCAAATTTTGTAGCTAAAACTTACAATATTTAACCACAAACTCTAATTTGTCGCTATTACGATGACTTATCTTTTATGAAGAATTTTTTGTGTGTCTAATATTATAACTAATTTAAGACAAAAAATAGTTTGTCACAAATTGAATCCATTATTAGCGATAAAAGAAAGGTCACTGAAAACTTAAAATTCGTCACTAATGATCTTATTAAAATGGCGCCAAAATATTTTTTGTTGGGAAACTTTACAGGACAAAACTTTACTACGAAATTTTATGTTTCGTCACTAAAAGCATATGCTTCATGCATTTAGATACAAAATATAATTTTCGTCATAAAAGGTGAACAATTAGTGCCGAATTTCATTTTGTGGCTAATAATTTCGTAGCTATATATCAATTTTGTTGTAGTGATTGGTTATTGGTTTTACATATTTAAAAATCAAAAACCGATAAACCGAACCAATAACACATAAAATCGAACCGAACCGATCGATGCACACCCCTAGCCCTGGAGAGACCACAAGGATAAAAAGGGAGACTTTAAAAAATAGCGTCACTTTAGCATAAAATCCAGCGCCCATAGCCACAGTTTGCAATATTACAATTTATAGCCGTTGTATTCAATTTTACTCAGTCGTCTGTATTTATATAAAACTTAAAATACATTAATTATTTAGGCATGCCAAAAATGAGACTGAATATTTTTTTATAAAAAAATATCTCAAATCACGTGTATTTCATTACAACTCAATAATCTCTTGCCTAATTATACAAGACTCTCAAAGGTAGAAATTGTATTCTCTATTTTGTCATAAATAAAGCAAAATTTACAAACAAAATACAAAATCCCCAAAAATTTGATTGATCCTTCTTCTTCGAAATGTATACATGTATGCAACAATGTTTTTTTCACTGTTCTTTGAGTTTTGAAATAAATATAGAAGAATTCAAAATCATCAAAATTCCTAAAATTTTGGTTGATCCATCTTATTTGAAACTAATACCGCGTGTCGTATTTTTCACTGTTCTTGGACTTTAAAAAAAATATTGGCTATTTCATAAATAGTGAAACTTTTGATTGGTCCTTCTTCTTCGAAGCAAATAAAGATGTTGTAATGTAATTTTTTCATTGTTATTCGAGTTTGAAACAAATACACATAAATTCAAAATCATCAAAAAATTTAAAATTTTGGTTGATCCTTCTCCTTTGAAACAAATATTATATGTCTAATGTAGTTTATCACAATTTTTCAACTTTGAAACAAATACAGAACAATTCAAAATCATCAAAATCCTCATTTTGGTTGATCTTTCTTCTTTGAAATAAATGTTGTATGTCGTAATGTGTTTTTTTCACCGTTCTTCGACTTTAAAACAAATATAGTAGATTGAATTTACAATTGATGGTAAATGTATAAAGAGTTCAATTGTTATGATTTAGTGAATATCGTAATAGAGTTTTTCAGTGTTCTTCAACTTTAAACAAATCTAGAATAATTCAAAATCTCCAAAATTTTGGTTGACGCTCTTCTTCAAAACAAATATTGTATGTTGTAATGTAGTTTTTTTACTTATTCTTCGACTTTAAAATAAATACAGTAGATTAAATGTACAGTAGATGGTAAATGTACGGAAAAGAGCCTTAAATGCCCTTCAATTATGTAAAATGGAGCAAAAATGTCCTCTATCTACCTATTGAGCCTAAAATGCCCTTTTCGTCTATCTATTAAGTCTAAAATACCCTTCTCACCTATCTATTGGGCCTAAAATGCCCTTCACGTCTACTTATTGGGCCTATTTTGCCCCTTTATTTAGACAAATTACATGAAAAGAACATCCTTAAAACTTAATTACATAAATAATAGTACTTTTTCAATATTACAAAAATAATTTCTTTTTTTACATATATAGCCATTTAAAAAAATCAGAAAAGATAATTGTAATTCCTAATTTAATGCTATAATTAATTGTCAATTCACCTTAATTTAAGAGATATATTTTCAATCTTCAAATTAAAAGTGGAAAAGATAATCACTGCTTTCAAATCTTTCTCTCTCTTATATTCAAAATTCAAATATTTTTAAATAAACTAAGTATACCATTATTTGCTTGTGTATGTTTTGTTTTATTTTATTTTCATGTATATTAATCATCTAGTATTATTTTATTATCGTGTATTTTTTATCCTAATGTAATGAGTTAACCATAATTTTTATGGATAAATATTTATGGAATAAAAAATATTATGTTGGAAGTACAAATATACCATGTATTTTTATTGTATAGATATAATTTATGTCAAAATCAGATATTCTTATATTTTTGATATAATTTATGAGATAAATATTCATGGTATATCTCATTATGCCAGAAGTACTTTTATTATTAAAAAATTATTTATTAAATATAAATATGTATTTCCAGTATTACATGGTATAAACTTTTTATATCTAAAATATATCATGTATGCTTATGGTATAAATATAATTTGTATGATATAAATATATCATGTATTTTTATGATCTAAATATAATTTAGAGAAAATGGTCAATAGCCCCCCAACCTTTACCCCAAATCCCAACTACACACTTATACTTTGAGAAAGTCCTATGACCCCCCTGAACTATTTTAAAATGAAATTATTACCCCTCCAACACTGACATGGCAAGAGAGTGTGTTTCACTCTCTTTAAAGAGAGTGAGAACGAAAATATTTTATTATTCTATATACCATGTATTTCACTCTTCTTCTTCTTCTTCTTCCTCTTCCTCTTCCTCCTCCTCTTCTTCCTCCTCTTCTTCCTCCTCTTCTTCTCCCTCTTCTTCTCCCTCTTCTTCTCCTTCTCCTTCTCCTGCTTCTTCTCCTTCTTCTCCTCCTTCTTCTTCTCCTTCTTCTTCTTCTTCTTCTTCTTCTTCTTCTTCTTCTTCTTCCTTCGTCTCCTCCTCCTTCGTCTCCTCCTTCTTCTTCTCCTTCTCCTCCTTCTTCTTCTCCTCCTTCTTCTTCTCCTTCTTCTTCTTCTTTTTCTCCTTCTTCTTCTTCTTCTTCTTCTTCTCCTTCTTATTCTTCTTCTCCTTCTTCTTCTTCTTATTCTTCTTCTTCTTTTTATCCTCCTCCTCCTCCTCCTCCCCCTCCTTCTTCTTCTTCTCCTTCTTCTTCTTCCAAGAATGACAATTAATTTTCTTCTTCCTAGAATGACAATTAATTTTCTTCTTCCAAGAATGACAATTAATTTTCTTCTTTTTCTTCTTCTTCTTCCAAGAATGACAATTAATTTTCTTCTTCTTCTTTCAAGAATGACAATTAATTTTTTTTCTTCTTCTTCCAAGAATGATAATTAATTTTTTTTTTCTTCTTCCAAGAATGACAATTAATTTTCTTCTTCTTCTTCTTCTTCTTCTTCTTCTTCAATGACATCTAAGAACCCATCAATGACAATTAAATGTTCTTCTTCTTCTTCTTCTTCTTCTTCTTTCAAGAACCCATCAATGGCAATTAATTTTTTTCTTCTTCTTCAATGCATCCAAGAACCCATCAATGACAATTAATTTTTTTTCCTCCTTCTTCAATGACGTCCAAGAACTCATCAACGATATTTCTTTTTATTCTTCTTCTTCTTCAATGACATCCAAGAGCTCGAATTACATGAGAATGTTGAATCAATTCAGATTGAAAAATAAAGTCACCAGAATTTTGAATTTTTTCGAGCCATCACTGTCGCGGCGCCATCACTATTGCGACACCATTTTGTGAAAATTAAATATTTTTTGGACATTAATTGTTGATTTGATTTTGATAAGATTACATATCGTGTGAATTCCATATGATTCATTATGCCATTGAAGAAGAAGATTAGAAGAAGAAGAGGAAGAAGAAGAAGAAGAAGAAGAAAAAAAAGAAGAAGAAGATGAAGAAGAAGAAGATGATGATGATGATGATAACGTGGAATTAATTTTTTACAGTAAAAAAATGATATATGACGTGGAATTACGTGGCATGACACGTGGCAGCGCGTGTAGACCATAAATCAAAATAAAAGGGTATGAGTTTTTAGAGGGGTATATATTCCACTTTAAAATAGTTCGGGGGGGAGGGGTAATAATTTCATTTTAAAATAGTTCAGGGGGGTCATAGGACCCTCTCAAAGTATAAGTGTGTAGTTAGAATTTGGGGTAAAGGTTGGGGGGGGGGGAGGTATTTGACCATTTTCTCTATAATTTATATAATATATAAATATACCATGAATTTTTATGGTATAAATATACCATATATTTTTATGGAGGCATCGTAAAAGTAGACAATAAAAATGAAAAATATAAAATTTTGATATAGTATATAAAAAATGAATGAACAAAGGCTTCCATAAAGATAGACAGTAAATAAGAAATATGAAAATTTAATATATAATTATTTTTCTATATATAAGAATCTGTATAAAAGTAAATATTTTATATGCTATATCTGACAACCAACTAATACAGTTATGTATATGCAATAATTTTTTAAAAATGGCTATTTATGTTATTTTTCTTTTTGTTTATCAGATCAATTTAGAACGACGAAAAATTGATATTGTGCATTATTATTTGGTTAATATTAAGAAAAATAATAGGGATTCTATGTAATTTAATAAAGATAAGTTGTGATATTATATAATTTTTTTTAAATAGAAGGACAAAATAGCCCCAATAGGTAAACGAAAAGGGCATTTTAGGCCCAATAGGTAGACATGAAGGGCATTTTAGGCCCAATAAGTAGACAGATGACATTTTTGTACCATTTCACATAGTTGAAGGGCATTTCGGGCCCTTTTTCGATAAATGTATATAGAGTTCAATTATTATGATTTAGTGAATTGTAATTTTGTGTATAATTGACTATAAGTACTTACAGAGCTTTTGATTGATTGAACTTCCATTTTAATAACAAGATTTAATTATGAACTATTATCAATACCTAATTATCCAATTAAATACCACACTATATTTACTTTGTGCTATTATATTTTTGATTTTAACAATTGCAGCAATATTTACATAAATAAAATGGCAACCATAATGATCATGATTTGACATTCAGGAAAATTTACTGAAGGTAATAAATACGATGACTACGAGACTGAAGGAATAGTCTTAAATGCGTATGCCTCACAGGGACTTGGTTGAACTAATTGATAGCCAAATGATGATAGACTTGACAATGAAAACTGTCAATATTAAATACAGTAGTGAGGGTATCAATAAACCAATAAAATACATAATGACATGGGAGTCAAGGTATATGTTCAGTTGAAGAAATTAAACAAAAAGTTTGCCATGTATTCTTTGCGTGTTAAGTTTTTTGATAACGAGATCAACAAGAATGTGTCAGAAGAAAATATTATTGAAGAAAGTCTTATTGAAATTATTTTTGCAAATTATTGTGAACTTGATACGACAACTTCGATTGATACACTTTAAATTATGACGACAAACTATGACAAACCAATATATTTAAATAGAATAATAAATTTTTTTACTCTTTATACTAATAAAAAAGTAGTTGTTGATCAGGTAAACAAAGGCAAGGCTACACTTAAGGATGTAGTGGATATCTATTCAATTGATAGCTGGTTAACTTTCAAAATAGTTAGGTCTAATGCCATCAGACTTGTTTATTCTGTATACATATAATTTGACTATATCTTATTTATGTCATAATGTATATAATTTTCTAATGGTGTGTGTATTCACTATATATGCAGTTATTGGCTTAAATGTAAATATGAAGAATGTAAGTGTGTTTTTCAAGTCATCAAGCATAAATCATTCTAAAATATTTGTAGTTTAGTCTTTTGTAAGAGAACATACTTGTTCACTGAAGAACAAGGTCTATAAAGACTATCATGCTACTAGCAAGTTGATAGGAGGGATTATTAAGTAAAAAAATAGCTAATTTAAAGAGGAAATATATCCCAAATGATATTAAAGATGATATAAAGAAAAACATTGGACTGGAAGTGATGTATGTGGTGGCTTGGCATGCTATGGAAAAGGCAATGAATTCTCTAATGGGGAAACCAACTCGATCTTACCGAAAGTTACCTGGATACTATACATAATAGGAAAACCATACCTTGGATCACATATCTGAATGAAGAAAATGCCTAAAAATCAATTTTTGTATTTGCTTATATGTCTTTATGCTTTTATCAAAGGGTTTTAATATTGTAGTCCAATCATTGTAGTTGATAGAAGCCAACTTAAATCAACATATAATGAGGCATTTGTTTGTGCTAGTACTTTAGATGAGACAGGTAAGTATGCTACATTATTTAAATAAAAAGTTAGACTATTTTGAAATCTATCATGCATTTGTATTCCCTTATTTGTGAAGAGAACATATTACCATTAGAATACAGAGTGGTTGATTTAGAAAGTGAAGCTTCATAGAGTTAATTTTTTGAGAAATTTAAGAAATATCATGGTCAGAGGCTAGAGATGTGCATCATTTCTGATAGAAATGAGAGTATCATAATTTTTTTTTTGTGTACTCGGATGTGACACATTTTGCATACATAAGTTATGTATCGTAGAACACGACACTTTCGATGGTTAAAACTGAGAATTTATGGGAGTACTTGGGTTATTTTAGTAGATATGATGCACTTTTGGATTGATTGCAGGTAAAATAGGTCTACAGAAGTGTTGGGATAAAAATAGAAGAAAAAGACCTAGAAAGACCAATTTTGATCAAGATTCAAGCTACCCCTGAGTCGTCAACACTCGATACGGCTCGTAGGCTGACTTGTAAGAACAAAAGAACCCAAAGCCAAATTGAGAAACTAAGTATGGACAGTATACAACTGGAGAATTTGAGTCGTAAGCGAGGGTATGAGACATATCATGAAGCCGTAAGCATAACATAATCTAAAGCTGCCATCCAAAGTTGAAGTCTTAGAAGTACACGAGTTGGAATTCAGAGTACAAGTCGTATAGGGAAACTGTAACCAAACTAGTATTCAAAGCTTGAAAAGACAGAAGTCCCAGATGGATACGAGTGAAGGACATGATTCTTATACTCGTGTACGACTCGTGAGAAGAAGTCGTATGAACAAAAAGTTAAAGCTTTCGGAGATCAGACACTGGAATGGATACGAGAGGCATAAGTACGACTCGTATGATAACGGTACGAGTAAAAGACCAAGTTGTACCAAGTGCCGACATAACTTTACTTTTCCCATTTTTATTAGGATTTCTATGTTATTTTGAGATACTATAAATACCCTAGGGTTTATCTTTTATTAGGTTACATACTTTAACATTATTCTTATTACTTTTCACATACTTTACAGTTATACTTGAGATTTTGGTTTTTTATTCAATTCAAGACTTTGGAGTTTATTCATCTTATTCTTGTGCAATTAAGTACATGTTTTCTTCATTGATAATTATGGATTCTTGCATGAATATGAGCGGCTAATCTCCTTGACTAGGGTTGTGGAAACCCTGGTAGATTAGCTATGTAGAAAAAGTGTCATATTCATCTATTTTAGGGTTTATTCATGTATCTTAATCTTCTTCACAATAATTAATCTCATAGCTACTGCAAAAGCTTGAGTAGCCTGTATTTGCAAATGTTTTCACAAGGGAGCTTGTGATTGGGAAAAGGATATTAAGACAATAATTTGAGATTCACCTGCACCTTATAATTCTTGCCATATCATCTAATCACTTGAACTCAAAAGATGATAGTGAATTGAGGTCGGAACAAGGAGCAACAAGGCAACACCCTGACACTGAACTGGTAAAGGGTGAGATTTATCTTCACGTTCACAAGATGGTCGATAATAACTATCTTGTAGACTTTACATGAAGAATAATAGAATAGTCGAGTTGATCATGAGAAATTTCCAGAGTTAATAAACCAGGGGGAGCACAAACCTAGTGTTCATCTTCTATTGTTTACAACTCAAAATCACTCAAGACTTGGTTACTACTTACGATTGATACTAAAATACCCCTATTTACTTTCCTGTACTGCTCCTGAATTACATCAAACCAAGAAACTATTCAGTATCTTCCCCATGGGTTCGACCCCAACCTAGTTGGGTTACTATATTTGACATCAGTCGTAGCATACTTCTTCTAAGGAGGTTAGTTTTGGGCAGCATCAAATTTTGACGCCAACCCCGGAGAAGACGGTATAATTTGTTGATTGGATTTGGTGAAGTTCACGGGTTTTATTTTCTATTTTAATTTAGCATACGCCAGTATATGTCAAACACTAGGAGAAGAGGCAACCCCTTACTCCCTTTTAATCCAGAGCCAAATAGAATTCTTCAATCACCACAATGAATAGTAGAACAAGTTTATGATGGTGTTCTTGCTACGGGTCAAGACCCTTCACCTATTGATCCAAATGCGACAATCCCGCTTGCTTCACTTGATCCATATAATATTGCAGACATACAAATGCAATAACTTCTAGAGAGAGAGAGACGAAAAGATGAAGAGACTAGGTTAGCTGAAGAGGCTCGGAGAGATCAGAATAAAGAACTAGTCAGGATGAGGCAAGTGGGTGATAGATTTTAGAGAGGTAGAGTTTCGATGATCCCTGCATATCATCCTCTGCAACCATACGAGAAGGATAATGGGGATATAGTATATGTTGAATCGGCTGAGATAAGAGCGATTATTTCTCCATTGCTACCCCTCAATGTCAAGTTTGACATTACTAGTGCTATGATCGAACTATTAAACTTAAAGGGTGTGTTTTTAGGAGCAACAACTGATGATGCGGATCTACATCTTGCTATCTTTACTGGGATCTACATATTTTATACCATTCCGATGGTGGACTAAGAAGATTTGAGGTTAAGGTTGTTCCCATTTTTGCTTATTGGAGAAACATCAATATGGTTGAGGAAACTTCAAAGAGGCTCAATCATTTCTTGGCATGAGTTACGGAAATAGTTTCTTAGCAGATTTTTCCCTTCTGCAAGGATGTTACAGTTGAAAGATAAAATTTATAACTTCAGACAGTTATTTGCAGAATCCTTGTATGAGGCATTGTTTAGATTCAAGAAAAAGCTAAGCATGGTACCTAATCATATAATCAGAGGGTCAAATTTGCTGGGAATCTTCTATAGATCACTAAATGTCAGTTCAAGAGCAATGACAGATACTATTTCAGAAGGTACATTTATGCAACTTCGGTGGGAGTATGCGCAAGAGATGCTAGATGATATTTCATTGACCAATAGAGGATAACATATGAGAGATTCTGAACATGGTGCAGGTACACATGCTATTGGAGCAGCTGGTGCTTATAGAGAAAATAATGATTTAGTCGCATAAGAGGTTGCTCAACTTTGGACAGATATTGGGCTTCTTACTAAGCAATTTATAGTAGTGGGTGCTGAGAAAGTGAATTCAGTTAGGGCTCAGACATCTACCTCAAATTTTTTGAGATTTAATCTGAAGAGGAGGTAAAGTATCTTGATCGTAGGTTGGCAGATTTTCGTGACCAAAGGCAAGGGAATCGATGTCAGAACTATTATAATGATAGATACAGATATAAAAGTAGAGAGAGATTGTGATTGACATAAAAAAGGTGAATACAAGGAGAAGAGTGATAAGTATGTTCCACCTGGCGGTCGTGATTCAAAATACAGAATAGAGACACTTTTGTCAAAATTAGTCAAAGAACTAGAAAGTCAAGAAAGCTGTCTTAAGGACATTAAGGCAATCTGTCAGGGCTAAATCAAAAAGTTAAATCACATGCTACAACAATCAAATAGTTAGAGCAATAATTCAGTCATATGTCATCCACAGTGAATATGAATCAATCAGGGACTCTCCCTAGTAATAGTTCAGAATCCAAAGAATGATGCTCATTCCCATGCCATTACCACTCGGAGTGGTAAAGCCACCTTAGACCCACTTGTTACCACTATAGATAAGCATAAAAATAATTATGATCTGATTGATGCAGAGAGCAGTAGTAAAGAGGATAAAGAAAAATACAGGGTTGAGGAGCCTATGTTGAAGCCTATTCTGAGACCTTTTCCTTCCTTTCCTCAAAGGCTGAAAAATAAATAAGAAGAGGGTAAGTATCATAATTTTTTTTTATGTCAAAGAAATTGTAAGTCAATATACCACTTGTAGAGGCATTGGAGCAAATGTCAAGATATGCAAAATTCATGAAAGATTTAATCACCAATAAAAGGTCAGTGAGTTATAAGCCAGTTGACAATATTCACCATTGCAGTGCTGTAGTTACTAGATCATTGGTAGAGAAGAAGAAAGATCCTGGCGCTTTCACCATTTCTTGGACTATTAGATCTTTTAACTTTACTTGGGCATTATGTGAGTTGGGGGAAAGAATCAACCTTATGACCTTTGCAGTATTCAAACAGTTGGGGGGTTAGAAACTCCCAAACTAACTACCATGAGACTAGTGATGACAGATAAAACAGTGAAGAAACCAGTTGGTATTCTATATAACGTACTAGTAAATGTGGCTTCTTTCATCTTTTCTGCTTATTTTATGATCTTAGACTACGAAGTGGATTTTTAAGTCCTAATTATTTTGGGAAGACCATTCTTGGCTATAGGTAGGACGTTGATTGATTTGGAGAAAGGACATCTGATGCTTAGACTCAATAATGAACAGGTGATATTCAATGTATGCAAATATATAAAATAACCTGATGAGTTGAGAGTGATATTTGTAATTGATGTGTATAATGATAAGACATATTCATTCTATGATATTGATGTAGTTATTCTTTGGGATGATGGTTCTGAAGTTGTTATTCTTATTGAAGAGAGGCTAGGTGTTGAAGCTCTTACAACTGTGATCATGAACTTTGATAGTGATGGCATTGAAGAGTATGGTGAGATGGTGTGTGCACTTCCTGGGAGTGGTTCGTATACATATGCACCAAAGAACCTTGATCTAGATTTGTAGAATAGAACTACTCCACCTGCTTTCCCATCCATTGAGGAGCCACCTATATTAGAGTTAAAAGCCCTTCATTCTCTTTTGCGATATGTATTTTTGGAGGCCAACAACACTTTGCCTATTATTATTTCAGCTGATATGATACATTTAGAAGTGAAAGTATTATATCAGTATTGCAGAGATTCAAGAGGGCCATAGGTTGGTCCATTGCAAATATTGTGGGTATTTTGCCTGGTTTGTGTACTCATAAATTTCAACTTGTGCTGGATTGTATTCTAAGTATAGAGCATCATCACCGACTCAATCCTCCTATGTAGGAGATGGTGAAGAAAGAGATAATTAAGTTGTTGGTTGCTGGTGTAGTGTATTCTATTTCTGATAGTAAGTGGGTCAGTTCAGTATAATATGTTCTAAAAAAGTATAGTAATACTATTGTGCCTAATGAGAAGAATTAATTAGAGCCAATGAGACCATTCACAGGATAGATAGTATGCATGGATTACAGAAAATTGAATGCATGGACTCAAAAGGACCATTTTCCCATGCCCTTCATGGACCAAATGTTAGATAGGTTAGCGGGTAGAGGATGGTACTATTTTCTTGATGGTTATTCAAGTTATAACTAGATTATTATTGCACTTGAAGATCCAGAGAAGGCCACCTTCACATGTCCTTATGGGACATTCACATTCAGACTTATGCCATTAGGGTTATGTAATGCTCCAACAACATTTCAGAGATGTATGATGTCAGTCTTCACTGACATGGTAGAAGACACCATCAAAGTATTTATGGATGATTTTTCAGTCATTGATCATTTTTTTGATGGTGCTTAGTTCACTTTGAGAATGCTCTTAGAAGGTATGAAGAATGTAATTTGGTACTTAATTGGGAAAAATGCCATTTTATGGTCAATGAAGGTATAGTTCTAGGGAAAAAAATTCCAAAAAAGGTATTGAGGTAGATAGAGTGAAGATTGAAGTGATTGAGAAATTACCTCCACCAATTTCTGTGAAGGGTGTTCGAAGCTTCTTGGGTCATAGTGGGTTTTATAGGCGTTTTATCAAGGATTTCTCTAAGATTGCCAGCCCTCTTTGTAGGATTCTTGAAAAAGAGTTAAAATTTGAGTTTAGTGAAGCATGCTCTAAGGCTTTTGAATGTTTGAAAGAGAAGTTAATGACTGATCCTATCATTATATCTCTAGATTGGTCCTTGCCATTTGAAATTATGTATGACGCGAGTGGTTTGGCCTTAGGAGTTATACTAGGTCAACAGAAAGAAAATATCCTTTATCCCATCTATTATGCTAGAAAGGCACTAAATCCTACTCAAAAGAACTACACCGTGGTGGAACAAGAGTTGTTGGTAGTGGTTTTTGCCTTTGAGAAGTTTAGATCTTATCTGATTGGGACAAAGGTGATTATGCACACTGATCATGCAACATTGCAATACTTGATGATGAAAAAGAATGCAAAGCCTACACTGATTAGGTAGGTGATATTGCTGTAAGTATTTGATTTTGAGGTTAAGGACAAATAGGCACTAAGAATCAAGTTGTGGATTATTTCTCTAGACTAGAGGAGGAAAATATGTAGAATCTTGAAGATGGTCTTGAGATTGATGACAGTTTTCTATATGAGCAGATATTAGCAGCTTCCTAAGATCTAATTCCATGGTTTGCAGATTATACAAATTATCTAACCAGTGATCTAATCCCAGAAGATCTTTCCTTCCAACAATGAAAGTAGTTTATGCAAGAGGTAAGGAATTTCTTTTGGGATGAGCCTTGTTTATTCACAATTTGTGAGGATTGGATTATTCGTAGATCCATACCGAGGTGGAGATGATGAGTATACTTGAGGCTTGTTATTCTTCGCCATTTGGGGGTCATCATGGAGGAACCCGCACAACCTATAAGATCTTGCAATGTGGGTACTATTAGCCAATAATCTACAAAGATGCACATGAGTTTTCTTCTACTTGTGATCAATGTCAACGACAAGGTAATATCTCTAGACTCCATGAGATTCCTATGAATCCTATCTTAGAAATAAAATTGTTTGATGTACGGGGTATTGACTTCATGGGTCCTCTTGCGAGTTGGGCATAAAGTGTATACTTATGACTGTAGATTATGTTTATAAATGGGTGGAAGCAATTGCCCTTCCCAACAATGAAGCACGTAGTGTCATTGCATTCTTGAAAAAGAATATTTTTTCTTAATTTAGCACGCCCCGTGCTAGAATTAGTGATGGAGGGTCACATTTATGTAATCTTCTATTGAAACGTCTGCTTGAGAAGTATACAGTGAAACACAAGGTGGAAGAACCTTATCATCCATAGACTAGTGGACAAGTTAATGTGTCCAATAGAAAAATTAAGTCCATCTTGGTGAAGACAGTAAGTGCCAATAGGACTGATTGGGCATGAAAGTTAGATGATGCATTATGGGCTTGCCGAACAGCATTTAAGACCTCAATTGGTGCTTCACCTTATAAGTTAGTGTATGAAAAGGCGTGTCACTTGCCCGTTGAACTTGAACATAAAGCACTTTGGGCTTTGAAAAAGCTAAATTTTGAGTGGCAAAATGCAGCCAGGTCAAGGGTAAAGAGTATGAATGAGTTGGATGAATTCCGACATCGGGCATACAAAAGTTTTGCACTTTACAAGGAAAAGATAAAGATGATTCTTGATTGCAAAATTGAGAAAAGAATATTCAAAAAAGGTGACAAAATATTGCTCTACATCTTAAGGCTTTGACTGTTTCTAGGTAAGTTGAGGTTTAGAGGGTATGGTCTATTCATGGTTACAAAAGTTTATCCCTATGGTGCTTTAGAACTGAAGAGGGTGGTGAAGCCCTATTTTAGGTAAACAGGAAAAGAGTAAAGCACTATATGGGAAATTATGAAAAACTGAATGAAATTTTTGAAATTGACCTTGGTGAAAACTGAGTAACTAAGGCAATTACGTCGTGCCGCGACGTTAAATCAAGCACTGCATGGGATGCAACTCATGGACTAGTTGGTGAAATCTGAGTACCCAACTTAGACATGTCGTGCCGCGATGTTAAATCAAGTGTTGCGTGAGAGGCAACCTTTATTTTTGTACTTATTTATTTATAGGTTAATATGCTTGTTCAGTGTGCAGGAATAAGAAGTGTTGAAGACACCCAGAAAAATTCAAAAAGTTTGGTCATATGGAGTCTTTATGAGTTGTATATAGATGGTAATAATCATGAGTAGGAGTTGTATGGACCTGGGAGACTAAGCAGAATAAGGTAAAAGTTTCTAGAGTGGATACGACTCTTATAACTAGTCATACCCTCAAGGCATGACTCGTCACATTGGATCGTATTGACTAGAACCCAGGTAAGGTTCCAGGTCTACACGAGTAAAAAAAGACCCATAAGCCTGGGTACGAGTCGTACACAAGAATCTTACCCAAGCTTACCACGTCAGGGTCGCAGGTCAACCCAACCCAGATAAAGTGATGTAAAAGGAAATAGTGTACCCGACGGGCACCCGATAGCCAAAATTCATACCCACCTCTATTTTTGCCTAAATTTCAAGATCCTAACACACCAAATCACTTGGAAACAACTTAAATTAACTACCATCTTGCTCGGATTCTTCATCTTTCTCAAATTTAAGCACGAATTTGGAGGAATTTTTGAAGAATTAAAAAAAATCCTAATTTTCTCATTAAAGTAAGTATTTCGAACTTAAATTCATGATATCTTGCATAAAATGGAAAATGTGAGATTGCTTGAACTTATTTTGAGTTGATTTTGCATTTGCATTGAATGTTGATACCATAGTTCATGGGTTTTATGTTGAACATGGGGATTGGGGACATACTTGAATTTTGGTGTTGATTTTTTATGATATTTTGACTGGAAATGAGTAATATTGTTGAATAAATTAGTGGGTATTTTGGGAAATTTTATATGGAGTCAAACTTTAAAGTTGGACTTCTATGCTGTAGTGGATATTTGACTCCTTACGAATCGTACCCACTGGTAACGGGGTCGTAATGGGACTCGTACCCATTGACAACATGGAAGTCTAACAAATTTAAAGTTCTGGAATGGGTTCAACTTGCCTAAATGAGTCGTACCCAATCCATACGACTCATATGCTTTAGTTGTACTGACCCGAGAGGAATAAGATTTTATAAAAATATTTCTTATCTGCTTACGATAGTTAGTAATGCGTCGTACCTAGTCGGTATGACTAGTTAGGAGGAGTCATAAGTAGACCAGTGAGTAATTGTTCATTCACTATGTAGGATACAACTAATTTATACGAGTCGCACCCAGTCGATAGGACCTGCATCCCCCACTCATGCCCTGAACAGAACATGCACATTGAACTTTTGTTTCTTATTTTTGCTTTATTTTATTTATTTATTTACTAACTAATGTGTATTTGCGGGTACTATGCCTCCTAAGAACACATTAGCTGCTAAGCAAGTGGCTAAGAAGGGAAACAAGAAGGCACCGACTACTAGTTTAGAATCAACTGATTCTGAGTTCTCTATGTCATCCAATAGTAGCGGTGACCTATATGAAGGCACAACAACAGGCAAGGATTCCCCAAAAGGAAAAAAAGGCTAACAAGGGGAAGAAGATTGCACCCTCGGAGGAGACACCTCTACGAGGTCCAAGAAGAAAAAATCCAACTACCTCTCCTCCTTATATACCAAAACCTGATATTGATGATGATGCTCAATCGAGTATAGAGAAAGCCAGTTCTGAAAATGTCCACAGTACTGAAGAGGTTGATTCCACCCCGATTGACCGACAAGATCCTCCACTTACACTTACCACTGCTCCGGTGCCCATCATTGAATGATAGGGGTAACCCAGTATGTAGGATACTTTTAACAGTGGGTTGAGGGTGTTATATATAAAATGAAGATTGATGACTACTGGGATGTCGTAGATCCCCAGGTATGAGGAGCGCTTCAGGCATATGGTTTTGAAAGTACTTGAAAAATATAGTGAGGTACTGGTACGAGAAATTTATGCGGCCTACAAAGGTGAACTTCAAAGACAATATCCACAAGGCCAATTATGAAAGAGTGGTGAGCCTATTGCTTTACTTGCTATTTAGGGAGTATGAGTAGACATTTTTCCGCATACCATTGGTCGGTTCTTATACGAATTGGAGTATCAGCCTTTGGCAAACACTAAGGAGATGGATTATCAGATAGAAGAAATAAGAAAAATAACTTAAAAGATGCCAGGTTCTGAGGAGAATATAGAGTTATTTAGATGGATTGTGGAGAGAATATCTTTGAACGGGTAAAACACTGTGTGGGTAGTTGGAGGCCCAGGGGTGGTCTCCCAGAAGATTAAGAAGAATACCCTTAACTTTGAGGGTAAGGCATGATGGACATTGGCCTGACATAGGCTTTGTCCAACCATGGGAGATAATGTTCTAACCCCAGTCTGGAAAGCTATGATAGTCGGATTCATAGCCGATTACTATTTTGATATTGGTGAGTTCTTAGCTCGGGAGTTGAGAGACCGAGCTATAGGAGGTGAGAAGTCTCTTTTGGCATATACTTGCATAATCACATAGATGTGCCTGACTTCGGGAGTACAAGAACTCCCAGGTATCAATGAGATGTTAGAGGCGACAAACACCACTAACTTAGGCCTGATTAAAGATGCAACCAACTCTTTGGCCCAACAGGCAAGGTAAGCAGCAGACTTAATGGCTGATATGTTTCTACATGGACTGTCGAGGGAGCTGAGATAGACAGATAGAAAGAGACTACTTAGACTAATGCAAAAGGTACATCTAGTGCTCCACCTCTAATACAGTCTGTGCCACCCAGGCCACGAGGTATGCCTTCTGGACTTATCATGATTTTGCAGGCGATGTGGTGGAGGCCATAACTATAATAGCCTCACTGGAGGCTAAGGTCAGGCACATAAAAGGAGGCGTGAAGCCCTAGCTTGATACACAGTTTATGAACCAGGACAGATGGGTCCAAGGGCGGCTTGATAAATTTAAGTCGAGGATTACTCGACAGTTGAGCAGACGACTGATATTACTAAGAACAGATTAGAAGTTGATAACATAAAGAAGATGGTATCTGAGTTGTATAATAGACCGGTGATTTCAGAGCTCGTGATTGAGACAGTGGTGCCCACTATCCATGTTCCTAATATTTAGGCTATTCTAGAGCCGAAAGTTGAGAAAACCCGAGATTAAACATGAGCAAAAAAGAAAAAAGGTGCGAGGGGAAAGAGGCTTTGAATAAAGCTAAGGCAGACTGTCTTCAGGATGAGTAGGATCGGGAAATGAGGGTCCGTGAGATGGCCGCTAGAGCTGGTGGTTCGAGACCACCTGTTATTGGTGCAAAATGGGAAGACATTGTGCCCCTGACTATTATTGATGATTTTATCTCGATAGTTTATGGGATAATTACTGATGACAGTGGGACCCAATTTGAGGGCCCACATGCTGATATTGTTGACTCGGCGCCTTGAGCACCTAGGTATGACCTTTCATCCTTACTTTACATTTTTTAGCACTAGGGACAGTGCAAGGACTTTCAATTGGGGGTGGGGGTATATCTGATTCCAAATTTCTAGGAGTAGCTAAAAATAATTTAAGTAGCTAAAAGTCTATTATGACTTGCAAATTCGATGCTGACGAGGTGCTGAGATAGGGAGAAAATTGGAACCTATGGCAAACGATTGTTTTTATTGATTTTTAATAGATTTTGAAAATGTTTGTAATGAATTGTGATTTTTGAACTAATTTAGAAATTTGGAAACAATTGTGGATTTGAAATGATTATGCTGAGTGTTTGTGTTTGATGAAATTGTGTTGAAAAGTTGAGACCCCTCCTAAATTTTTTATATTGTGTGATGCATATGTGTGTGAAACCGTTATGACTCTGATAATGGAATTACGATTACGAATGGAACAATTAGGGTAAATAGTTGCATAAATGGATAAGTAGTACTTAGCAACATAACCATGTGCATGTGTGCATGAGGTATTACTGAGTTCTCGGTGTAGAGGAATATAGAACTTGCCCGGTTGCTTTTACTTAGGTCTAAATAGTCAAGTAGGAGATGATCATAGGCTCCTTTTGTTGTAAGTCCACTTCAGCCTAAATTTAGGCCTTTTTTGATTCAGTCTAAGGCCCCAATATAGTTACACCATCAACCACAATCACTTGTTCATCACTTTTATATTTGCTGGCATGTACAGAGAAATAAAAACCTATATTTTGATCAACATTTTGACATCTATTTGAGGTGGATTTTCTTCAATTATCTAAAAATATAGAATACACTATGTCATATAAAAATATGAATACAATATGTCTAAAAAAGTTATACATTAATATGAATATACCTCTTTTTTCTTTGACACTTTATTAAATTGTATGTCATCATCCGTCTAAATAACAAAATATGATGGGCTAATTGATACTTCATGCATTTCCTTAGATAATAAATACATAAATACAAACATACATAAATATTAATACATTGCATATGTATGTAGTTATATAATTTGAAATATAGTTATACATTGGTACCTGTTGTAGCTCGATGGTAGAAATATCACCCTGATTCAAAATACTAGAACGGTTATTGCTAATATGTTGGGGTGACGATTGAGAAAGAATTGGTGTATCTTCTATAGCTTCAACATTGCGACCCTATAAAAGAAGGACTAATAGATGCTTCATGTATTTCTATATTCTAGAAAAATATAAATACAAATTTCCTTGAGAAAATTAATACATTGCACACACATATATATATATAGTCATACAATTTATTGATTTGGTACCTATTGTAGCTCAACCATAGAAGTATCAGGCTAATTTGGATTACGAGAATGACCAACGCTAATATCTTGAAGTGATGGTTGAGAAAACGTAGGTATATCAGCTGCAACTTCAGCATTAAAATCCTGTCAATGAAATTTATTATACTGGCATATGCACTATATTTAAATATATACAATAATGAAAGTAAATGTTGTTATAAATACATTTTCAATAGTGTTGTTTTCTTTGATAGCTTTCATAATACTTTTAAAGTTGTCTCTTATCAAATTACACAAATCATCGATCTTGATCTTCACCTTTAAAACAAATACTCCCTCTGTTTAAAAAAAAATGACCTACTTTCCTTTTTAGTCCGTTTAAAAAAGAATGACTCCTTTTTTTTTGGCAATACTTTAATTTCAACTTTCCACATGGCATGTTTAGGACCACAAGATTAAAGAGAATTTTGGTACATTTAACACAACTTTAATTTAAGGTCACAAGATTCAAAAGTCTTCTTTATTTTCTTAAACTTTGTGCCAAGTCAAAGTAGGTCATTCTTTTTGAAACGAATGGAGTATCAAGAAGGAATATGTGAAAAAAGGTAGAAAAGCTTTCAAGAAAATTAAAATTGTATGTACCAATTATTGAAAAATGGATAATTATTTAGCCAAATTGGATTATTCATATGACTTGCTACTATAAGGTACATTTGTAAAGACATTGAATGATTTGGTTTAACTGTAGGCTTGACCACAGATTTTTTTATCTGTAGGATGGCGGCTGCTTAGAAAAAGTCCTTCGAGGAGCAGTCTTTCGAGTCACAATCTTCTTTGTTTGATGTTTTGCAATAGGAGATAATGATCTCTTGTTTGGTGAGGTTTTTTAAATAGAAATGAGAGGGCTTTTTTTAAAGTTTCAGGGGATTTTAGTTTTATTGGTGTATTTCTTGAGGATGATCTGGTAGAAATATTTGAAGGTAAAGGTGCAGACTTTACTATTGTGGAATTAATTTATTGAATATTCATGTGATTTAGATGATGGGTTTGAAATTGGGGTTGAGGGTTTTGGATTGTTACTTCTTGAATTACTTGTCCCATGTTTTAAATTGATTATTCATGCTTTAAATTGATGTTTTTGGGACTGAATTGGGGCATTATTTAAATGGTTGGAATAGGGGACATGGTTTTCCCCAAATTGATGGAATTTTGGCTTCATAATGACATTAACCTCAACTCACTTTGTAAACTTGGTTTTGAATATGGATAATTGCATGGTTTAACTTGTTTTTGAACCCATTACGCTGCATCAAAAGATAAATGGATAAAAAAATTAATTTTGAATGGCCTTGATCGCCATGGATTGGATTTTAAATAGAACGTGGGAGTTAATTTGGTTATATGGATTTTTTTGGATAATTGATTTGGCTTGCAAGCATAATAGTATGGAGATATCAAGTTGTAAATGTCTTAATGAAGGGCTCATTCTTAATGGTTGGCTAGTTATGTGTAAATTGTTTTAATTTGGGCTTAAAGGGAATTGTGTTGCTCACCATGAAGGTATAGGTCCCAGAGGGATCAATATTGAAAACCAGTTTTGCCGGTGTTGGGAGTCCATGTAATGTGTGCTTGGTGCACACTTTATATATATATATATATATTAGGAGGGCTATAGTCTTGATGTCTTTAGCCTTTCTGCACATTTTCCTCGATTCGTGTGGCTAACACGTACTAGGGCCCTTCCAGTAAGGGAAGTTGGACCCACATAGCCCATGGGTGCCTTTAGGACGGAGTGAGCTACACAGTTAAGGATAATTTTTTGAACTATCATGTTAATTAACCTTTGTCCCTACCTTGACATCCTATATATATATGTATATTAATGTGGTACATATGGGTTATGACTGAATTTCTGTAATTGCATTATTTTATCCCTACTCCCTGAGTTACATGCTAGTGCTCGCCTCACTAATTGTCCCTGTGTAATGTTAGGTTATTTAGTACTCTTGTGGATCTGCTGTGAAGTGGTGAGCTTCTATATTTTGGAAGGCCTTGTTATGTCATTAGTTTTCTTTTTATATTTTTAAAATTGTGGATTTATTTGGTCATGATGAAAGTTCCATGAAAGAAACCAAAAATCCAAAATATAAAAAGAAAACTAATAAAAGATAAATAAGTCAAATGAAAGTTCTAAGAGTCAAAACCAAAAATCCAACCCGTATCCATGATTATTCTGGATATGTTGGACTTCGATGTAATTTTTGGTATGACTTGGTTGTCTCCCTATCATGGTGTTCTAAACTGTAATGCTAAGATAATGACTCTATGTATTCCTAGGATGGATAAACTAGAGTGAGAGGGATCATATAAGGCCAAATCAATGAAAATTATATCACTTTTCTAGGCTAGAAAGTTAGTAAGGAAAGGGTGTTCAACATTTTTAGCTCACCTCCAGGATGTAAGTGTGGGGTCTCCTTTTATAAAGTCATTTTCGATGGTCTCCAAATTTTAGGAAATGTTTCATTCATACTTATAGGGTATGCCTCCAGCTACAGACATTGATCTCTGCATCGAGTTAGAGTCGAGCACTCGCCCTATTTCTATTCCTCCCTACCAAATGGCTCAGATAGAGCTCCAGGAACTAAAAACTCAATTACAAAAATTACTTAATAAGGGATTGATTCATCTAAGAGCTTCACGTTGGAGTGCTTTGGTCTCTTTTGTTAAGAAGAAAGATGATAGTATGCGGATGTGCATTAATTATAGAAAATTGAATGAGGTTACCATAAAAAATAAATATCCTATGCCTTGCCTTGACGATCTATTCAACCAGTCACAGGGTGCAACAGTATTTTCCAAAATTGAATTGCAGTCAGATTATCATCAGTTGAAAATTAGGCCAGAGGATATACCAAAGACAATATCTAGAACCCTATATGGCTATTATGAGTTTCTAGTGATGTCCTTTTGGTTGACCAATGTGTCAACAATTTGTATGATCTTGATAAATGGTATCTTTAAGTCATATTTGAATTGTTTGTGATTATGTTTATTAATTTAAATTTTGGTTTACTCCAAGAGTAAGGAGGAGCATACAGGTCATCTTCACAGAGTGTTGGAGATTCTAAAAGAGAGTAGTTATGTGTCAAGAATGGAGTCTACTGTATCTCCATACACCACCTTATTTTGGAGTGCATTTAGCTCAGTTCAGCTCCTAGTTGCATATATAAGAGGCTTAAAGCCTGAAAATTTCATTTAGTGTTGGGGAATTAGTCTTTTTTTGGTCTCTTAACTTTGAGGATTTTTAAACGAGTCCATCCAACCCCGACACGTAGGTTTTTGAGTTAATTCATGTTCAGGGGTGTAAGAAGCATGTCTCAAGGAAGTTTCAGATTTTTTGAACAAGGATTAGGGAACGTTTAGGTTTCGATTCTAGAACCTCACCGCAATAGTGGCGTGTTGTGGTGGGTATAACGCTGGGGGCCTTGGCGCATCACGGTGCTCCTCTAATCAGCATTCCAGTTATGAATTTAAATGTTTAAGAGGCAGTAACATCTTTTCCCCTCAATCCAAGTCGTCATAACCTGACTTATATCAATAATTTGGGCATTATTTGCCCATTCTTCTCCAATTTTCTATCAAAGAAACCCTAAACCTCTCCCAAGAACATCAAATTCAATCACATTCTCTTCAAGAAAACTAAGAAATCAAGCTTCCAATCTAAGAACCTTCAAGGAAGCTTAAAAATTTGTGTTTCTCTTTAAAAATTTAAGGTCTAAGGTATGTGTGATGTTCATCTACGGTTTCCTTTCACCAGGGAGTCCAAGAATCTCTTTTAAATGTTAAATTATGAGTTTTCCATGTTTTAAATAAATTATCTCCATGAATTACTTGTTATTTTGATTTAAAGTTAAGATTACAATTGTTTTCAAGTGGAATGGATTATAATATGTTTTGGATATTGAATTTTCTATGTCATGTTCATGCAATTTAGGATAAATCCTTAAATTATGGTTTTTTCATGTAATCATGCTATCTCATCATGTTTAAAAGCATCACCATGTTAAAGCCTTAATCCCCATGTGTTTGATGAAATGCCAAAGAGAATGATTTTGTAGAGTGATTCCCCATTATGATTTTTGATGCTTTTACATGCCTTTGTTGTTATTTTCATTTAGTGTTGGGGGTTATGAATACCCGATATTTAGCTATTTCCTTAGTTTTTGTATTTACAGAATGGTTTAAGATAAACCATGAGCACTGTCATCCAGTTAGTTACCATGATCAGTTGTTTGGTTCAGTTACACTTAGCTAAGTCCAAAAATTAGTGTCAGTTCAGTTGGGAGTAGGATTTAGAACCGAGTGAACCCAAGGATGGGGCTCACCAGCCAGTAGAGGGTGTGACCTTTAGTAGAAGTCCCTTAGTTCTAGAACTATGTAGCCAGTGTAGGTTAGAGATATCAACCTGCCAGTTAAGGGTTGATAAAGTATTTACCTGCTAGTTGAGGACAACATATATCTCTTTATAGAACTTTCCAATTGATGGTGACTCTTTAGTGGATCCACACAGACAACGTTAGTACCCGTGGCATGGTACTGACTCCCTTCCAACTGGGGTTACAGGTTGGACCTGGATTAAATCAGATTGGGGCATGTCGATTAGATGATACCTCCTACAACCTTAGTTCAATATTCAGTATTGATATCAATTCAGGTTTGCGTGACCATAGCATACAGTTCATCAGTTATTTAGTTACCAGATTTCAGCATTTTAGTTTATAGACTACTTCAACATCATGTTATATGCTTGGTCATGCATTCTCAGATTTTACAGCTTTCACACATATTATGCATCAGATATCTTATGTTATTCAATCAGTCATTATCTCATGCTATTCAGTCAGTCAGTATTTCATGCACATGAACCTATGCATTTTAGCCTGACCTCATCTCATATTCCAGTACATTCAAAGTATTGACCGCATACTTTCTTCGTGCTATGATGTTTTATATCATAAGTTTGGATGCTCAGTTTCCTGACTGCGCTTAGATAGTTTAGTATTACAGCAACAGTAGTAGTGGTGAGTCCTTATTTTTTTAGGACATGTTTATCCTCATTCAGTTATTTCAGTATTCCTCTATTTTAGCCAGTTGGAGTTAGTTGGGGGGTTTGTACTATAAATTCTATAGTTAGTCAGTTAGAGACTTTTTAGACATTTAGATAGTTAGTCAGTTTATCAGTTGTTTATCAGTCTTTTCAGTATGTCTTTAGACATCCAGATTTATGATTCAGTTGTATTTCAGTATTTAAAACCTTATGGAATTATCAATTGTTTTTCTGTATTTGTCTCTGATTATTAGTTTTACTCAGTGCTCACAGTAGGTACTAGCTTATGGGTTAGCTTGTGGTCACTTGTGACCGTAGGCACCGTTGGCGCAACTAAGGGGTAGCCTCAGTTCGTGAGAAAACTTGGTATTATAGCCTAAGGTTTTAGAGAGTCCTAGGGAGTCTGAAAAGCCGTGTTGAGTAGAATCTTGTGCATGGGTGTACAACACGCTATACTTATGGATGAGAAACTACAAGATGTTTTAGGAAAAGTTTCCCTTCTTTCAGTATTCATGTCGTGCCAGTTAGCATGAGGTTTATTTAAACTCTCTTTCTAATCCATTCTTTATTACATTAACAAAAATGCCTCCCAGAAAGAATAACAGAAGAAGGAATGGGAATCAGCCCATACCTCCGATCGTTCAGGAAGATCCCCTGAATGAACATGTCTCTTATGCCGAGTTCAGAGTTACATTCACTACCTTAGCTCACTCAGTAGCATCTCAGAATAATCTGCAGGTTGTTTTCCCAGCTAATCCAGTGGCAAATACAGCTGGAACTAGGATTTAGGATCTCACCCGAATGAATCCTTCTTTATTTTTCGAATCCAAGTCTGAGGAGGATCTGCAAGAGTTTCTTTATATGGTTTAGAAGGTGACAGATATCATGGATGTCACTTCGAGTGAGAGTGTAGAGTTGGCTGCTTACTAGTTACAAGATATAGCTCACACCTGGTATAAGCAGTGGAGAAAGAATAGAGGTGTTAAGGCAATGCCTATAGAGTGGGAGGAGTTTGCCATAGGTTTCATAGATAGGTTCTTCCCATTAGAGTTGAGGGAAGCTATGGTGCAGAAGTTCATAAACCTAAAGCAAGGTAGTATGAGTGTGAAAGAGTATTTGCTTAAGTTTACTCAATTGGCGAGGTATGCTCCAAATGTGGTATCTGATAATAGGTCGAGAATGAGTAAGTTTGTTTCTGGTGTATCTAATAGTATAGTCAAATAGTGTAGAACCGCCATATTAATTAAGGAGATAGACTTGTCTAGACTAATAGGTCATGCTCAACAAATTGAGGAGGAGAAGTTTAAAGAGAAAGAAAGAGAGAGTAAGAGGGCTAGGAAAGGTAGCTTTAATTTTTCTCAGCCTAGGTCAAAGAATGGTAACCGTTATTAGTTCCGTTGGAAGTTTTCAGCCCAAGCTCCATCTTCAGCTCGTGTGCCAGTACCAAGGCTTAGGAATGACAGTCGGGATGGTTTTCCAGGATCTAAGACCTAAGGTAGTGTGAACGGTATTCGTACCAATCCGCTTTGTGGAGAATGGGGTAGGAACTATAAAGGTGTGTGCAGAGTTTGCAGTGATGTATGTTTTGGATATGGCAAGCCAGGCCACATCGTCTGAGATTTCCAAAAGAGAGGTCAGAAGGGTTAGTCTAATCATCCTCCAGTTCCATTCGGTCGCCCGACTTAGTACAGTTCTGCATCCAGTTCAACCAGTGGTCAGTGCCAGAACAGATTGTATGCACTTCATTCCTGATAGGATCAGGAAAGCTCTCTTGATATGGTTACGAGTATGTTACTGGTCTTTTATTTTTATGTTTATGCTTTGTTAGATCCCGGAGCTTCACTCTCCTTTGTAACCCCTATATGGCAGTCAATTTTAGTGTCAGTCCCGAATCTTTAGCAGAACCCTTCTCAGTGTCTACTCTAGTAGGTGTCTTTATTGTGGCCAGGCAGGTATATTGGAAATGTTCGGTCGCAATACCCCAAAAATTCACCTCAATTGATCTTGTGGAGTAAGAGATGACTGATTTCAATGTCATTCTCAGTATAGATTTGCTCCTGCCATGCTATGCTTCAGTTGACTGTAGAACTAGAGTCGTTCATTTTTAGTTTTAGAATAAACCAGTCATTGAATGAAGGGGTAGTACCTCAGTGCTTAGGGGTCAGATATATTTTCAGATCCCTTCTCGAAATCTTATGACAGTATATGATCTAGAGTTAGAAGTATGAATCTAGAAGTTTAGCAGTAGTAAAGTGGGGATAAAGTTTATCTAGATTTAGTAGGCTTGAAATAGTGTATGGAAGAATTGATGTTTATTGATTCAAAATTTAGTATGGTGATACTCATGAAGATTCTAAGTTAGGCAGTGTTTAAAGCTATTATGTAATGACTATTGGGACTATATAAAGGTAAGAGTTGTATCTCAAAAGGGAGTATTAGCAGCAGGTTTTGCATTTTCAAGTGTAGTCTTTCAGGGTGACTTTATTTTTTATGAGTATTGTCATGTCCGAACTTTAGAGTAAAGTGGCTTATAGCTAAGGGGGAGATGATAGAATAAGTAGCCAAGTTAGGCTCTCAGATTCCAATAGTGATGTCAGTATGATGTAGAATGTCAGTAGGGGAGAAAGATGCCCGACCTATTCTTATCTCAGTGCAATTTTTTGTACTTTAGCCCCCACGATATATATACCCATACTTTACATGTCAGCCCGATGATCATAGCTCATATTCGTGCAATTTCCATAGAGTCGTGTACGCTTATAGTTCTTAGTATAAGAAGTTTCAGTTTGCTCAGTTGTATGAATCATATTCCATGAAATTTATGAACTTCAAACTCAGGTCATGTAGCTCATGACTCAAGTACTCATGCTTTACAATATGTTCAGTTTTTAATACTCATGCTACTCTTTTAATGGTCAACGAAATTCAGATTGTGTCATGAATATCCTAAGTTTTTATCTCTATAATGAATCCAGGATGGGGATACTCTATGTTTATGCATCAGTTTTAGATTCCAGATATTCAGTCATTATTTAGTCCGTAAGTGTCCCATGCATCATCTCCATATTTCCTTAGTATTTTAGCCAAGTCAGTATCATTTGGGGGAAGACTATCCTAAGGGGGGACATATTGTAGTACCCCGAGCTTTCATGTACTAAATCTCTCAACCTTTTTTTATGAAAAAAAATCCATCATGAAGTAATGGGTACTCATAAGTGGACTTTCTTATTTCTATCTCAGCCTTATAATCATCCTCGTGTCATTGCATATATTAAAGGAATCAGTCCAGTTCATGATATTCAGTTCACGTATCATGTTTCATACTCGGTCATGTAATCATGCTTTCAGTTATGCATGTTCAGTATATGATCTTAGTTTCTTCAGTACTCTCAGCTAAATCATTCTTATTTGAGGATGAATGTGCCCAAGGGGGAGACATTGTAATACCCCATGCTTTTCTTAGCTCAGTTCAGCTCCTAGTTGTATGTATAAGAGGCTTAAAGCCTAAAAATTTCACTAAGTGTTGGGGACTTAGTCTTTTTAGACATTCAGACAATTAGTCTGTTTATCAGTTGTTTATCACTCTTTTCAGTATGTCTTTAGACGTCCAGATTTATGATTCAGTTGTATTTTAGTAGTTAAAACCTTATGGTATTATCAATTATTTTTCCATATATGTCTTTTATTATCAGTTTTACTCAGTTATCAAGCCGGTACCAGCTCATGGGTTAGCTTATGGTCACTTGTGATCATAAGCACCATTATCGCGACTTGGGGGTAGCCTCGTGTCGTGACACTTATGAAGGAAGTCATGAGGTTCGACAGGAAAGACAAGCTCAACCCTCGGTATAGTGGTCCCTTTGATATTCTAGAGGATGCTGGTCTGGTTGCATATAGACTAGCATTATTGCCAGAGTTGTTAGGAGTCCATTTGGTATATTATGTATCTATCCTCATAAATTACCATGGAGATGGAGATTACATCATCAAATAAGACTCGGTTCTATTAGATAAGGATTTGGCTTATGACGAGGAAAATATATCGATCCTAGATCTGGATCAGAGGTTGAAAATGAAGGAAATTTATTTGATCAAGGTTCGATGAAAGCATTATCCAGTTGAAGAAGTCGCTTGAGAAATCAAGAAGGACATGCGAAATAAGTACCCTCACTTGTTTGAGGATACAAATACTTTTTTTCTTTCCTTATTTTAGCCTAATTTCTCTTTCGATTGTTCATAGATTAATGACGGTTAAATTGGTATATCTTGTAATGACCCTTTCCATCATCACATATAAGTCACTTGTTTAAAAATTTGGGCTAAGATTCTTCTCAAATTTAAAGTTATAAATCTTAGGATAGGGTAGTTTTGAACAAAATCTGAGTGAGGCGTGGTTTAGAGCAATTCAGGAATGAATTTGGTAAGTGTGGTGGTGTTTGACTTAATTTCTAATTATTTAATATAATAAGGAACCCGTGGGATCTTATGGAATTGAATTCAAGTATGTAGAATGCTCAAAATTGATCTTAGTGTAAAGGGTATTGTTTGGGATATATTGGATTTAAGGTGTGTTGTGAAAAAGGATTTTTTTTTTTAGAAAACTAAACATTTTGTCTTGTCAATGTCACTATATAGACATGCCTAAAAGAGTAGAAGTCCTTCTATAGCAATCTGTCAATTTGGTCAAATGCCGCTATAGCGACATGTGTCGTTATAACAATGTCGCTATAGTGACAAAAATTACCATTTTATCCTAAAAACTCCCAAAATTATTTATTTTCTAAGACATATATTTGGAAATAGAAGAGGCAATTTTGGGAAAAAATCATCAGTTATCCTTCATTTTTCTCCGTTAAGGTAAATAATTCATTCTCATTAACAAATAAATTAATAATCTAGTCCTAAAATTACTAATCAATATATTTTAGGAAAGGTTAAAGTCTTTTTTTAGTTGGTGTTCTGGTGAAAGGGAGTAAATTGGGTACAAAATTCTTAGGTTCTAGTTAATGTTCATTAAATTACCGTTGCATGTTGCTAATCCACTAAATAATCTATGAAATGGGTAGTTTTAGGTGGATTATGATAGAAAAGCGCTGGAATAGTGATGGAATGATCATGAACTTGGCCTTAGGGGTTGGGATTGAGTTATAATTCCTAACATGATAGGTAATTTCATTGATTATGCATTTTGTATGTATTTCTAGATAAAAATCAAGCAGAAATGACATGAAAGGCAATGTTTTGTCTTAGTTGGGTTGTGCAAGCATGGATTAAGGTAGTAGATGGTTGTGTGGTTTTATTCAATTTGTGTTATATATGCATGTTAACTATTCTTAGTATTTCTTGTTAGTGCACACTAATTTATGTATGGTTATTATTCAAATGAACTTAAATGTAAAATTAGTGGATATTGCAAGTGTTGGTTGGTATTTTGTTTTATATGATTTTGTCATAAACTATGGCTATTTGTGGAATGTTCCGCTAATTGGACATTCTCATGGTTTATTGGTGGAATAAGGATGGCAGGCACTTGTGTCTAGGATTAGGTAAATAAATGTAACTTGTCCTTTGCAAGTCATGACTATAAAGTGGTTATGATACCCTTAGAGTGTATGTACAAGGTACAGGTGAGTTTGATTGCTCCATGAGTGAATTGGGTGTTGAACTTATATGTGTGGTATTTGCTTGACTTGTATTGAGTTTACTTTACTGATTTGCATACTTGTAGATGTCTTTGATTTTTTTCTAGGAATTCTAAACTACTTAAATGTTGTGTGTTGCTTCAAGGTGTAGTTAGGACAAACATGTATCAACTTGTTGTACTATGTTATGGTTGAGTGTTCTTATTATCATCTTGGGTTGTCCAAATGACTCCACCAATACAATATTATTTTCTTGTGTGTTGATACTACACCTGCTTTTACTTTTGATGAGTGCAACATGTATTCCAGCAGCTCCTATGAGACCTCACTTATGATTATAGTATCAGACTCTGAACTCAAGGGTGAGCAACATGTTTTGAGCTGCCATGAATCCCTCTTGGATGATTTAGTCCTTTATCATATATGAATCCCCCTTGGATGATTTAGTCTTTTATTTTGTACTTAGGTTTCCTTTTAATTTTTGGGGTTTCATCCTCTTCTTAACATTCTTTAGTAGTTATGATACATTGATTTTTAGGTATTAGGGATCATTATTTTACTTAAGAGTATGTTCCACAATTCTCTTAGTTATTTTAAACCTTGAATTTATTTTTGGATTATTAATGAAATAGTTTATTTTATTTTTTTAAGTGCAGATTAATACTTCTGGGGTTATTGTTTCTTCCACCGGAGAACGGGGTGGGTGCCACTCACGTCCATTTGGGTTGTGACATATATGTTATTTTTTCAACAATTTATAGTAGTATATTCAATAGCTGTTATATTCATTTACAATAGTTGGTGGATAGTTTCCACTACTGTTAAAATTCGTTTCAATAGATAGTCACCTGTTGTAACAAATGGGAAATCCGCTTTCACATGTGTCTTAAGTGAATCTAATAGATTAGTAATCCATTGCAACATACCATTTAGCTGTTGGATAGCTTCTATCAAAGTTGGTAAAACAAAAATTTGAATCCAACAAAAAGTGATATCTACAATAGGTAGGTCATCCGTTGCAGTAGATGACCCATTTGTTGCAACACATGACTTATTTGTTGGATACATATTTAGAAACAAAAGATGGATCCAATAGGTAAGTTATCTATTGCAAAAGATGAGTCATCTATTGCAATAGATGAGCCATGTAACACTTCAAAATCTGAGCTCCCGGGATGCCACACGGTGCTCCGAACTACAAGTAGTCCTGAGCTAACCCTAGCTTCCTTCTACTAAGTTTAGATCTCAAAATAGGAGATATGAATGTAAAATCATAATATAAGCGGAAATCTTATCTGAAACAAACTAAAAGGTCTGGTAAAACAATACTGAAGGATTCTGAATACTGAATCAAATGTCTAAAACTGAATGTAGTAGTCCAACAAGCCTCTACTAACTGAATCAGAGAGTCACTAGGACAGGACCTAGCTGACTCAAATTGTCTGAAATAAATACGGAAACATCTATTAATAAACTGAAAATATGAATAGCTAAGTCCCCGAACAATGAGGATTCACCAACTACAGAGATGTAGATGAGATGCTCGAAAATCACTCGTGCTGTTGAGACTGAGCACCTGAACCTACATTATAAGATAATGTAGCACATAGACATATATGTGGATCAGTACTTTGATGATGTACTGAGTATATGGGGTAAATGAATAAGTCAGCAATATCATCACAAGTTATAAAATCATGCATGCTAATTGTAAATGACTCACATAGGCTTGAGTAAATCTGAAATTTAAAGATAATAAATCATAAATAATAAAGCATATACTGTAAATCTTATGAGCCATTACACTTAGTTCTGAAATCTGCATTCTGTTCTTAATCTCAAATCATATAGGATAAGTGAAATCTGAAAACTTATTCTGAAAATCTTTACTGTTAGGAAAATACTTTTTCAAAAGCTTATCTGTAAGGGAGGTTCTCTTAACCAACATAAACCATGTGAGCTACATGGAGTCCAATGTCTTTACCTCCTAAGGAAGAAATCTCACGGTGGGGAGAGGTGTCATACTCTTGCCAGGGAGTATAACCTAATCCATGTGATTGATCACAAGCTAAATTTGTCATCCATATAGAAATAAAAATAATATGATAATCTGTACCTACATTGGCTATGCCGTTCTGTGAAAGATAGGGCACGCTAATCCCACACTTCTCGCTCGGTGCTAAATACTACTCCCTCTTCAATCTGTATGCTCAAACCATTGGAAATCTACTTTTTAAACTAGCATAAGGGTTCATATGGAAAACCAATTATGCATTTATATGAGTAAATCTATAAATAAAGCTAATCAAAGTTCTGTAAACTATAATAATCTATAAAGTGAATTCCAAAGCTAAACCAGTGATTGAAAGATCAAAGTTTTACTGAAAAACTATAAATAATCTGCTCATAAGATGCTTAAAGCATCATCTTTCTTGAAGTAATAATACTAAATCTTGGGATAAATAACCCATGCATCAATCTCACGTTAAATCTATCCTAATAATCATTCTTGATAATGTAAATATGGATAAGACAACTCAAAATCTGGAAATTTCAGCAATATGCATGAAAATCTGAACATAATCATGGAATTCAACTTTTAAATCATTGGAAATATCATTAACTTGAAAATAACAATGATGGGTGTAAACCCTAACTTGAATTTCATGAGAAATCATATAAAATCCAGTAAGTTTGAATTTAAAATAAATTTTGGGAACAAGGACGAAAAAATTGTCCTTGTTCATAACCCCACATACCTTAATTGATGATCTTTGATGAAAAGCTTGAATCTTGGATTCCTATAAATGCTTTGAAGATGAATTCTTAGAGTTCTTGTGTTGGGGATCCTCATTCTTGAATTTCTTTGGAGAATTAATGGAGGAATTTGGATTTCTTGGGGAGAAAGTTTGATGAGCTAGGGTTTTGCTTGAGAGAGATTTGATGAAAAGTGGATGTAAAGTGCTTTGGAGGGTTTTAATTCATTGTTTAAGATGGATTGGGGATGAGTAAGTTACCAAAATACCTCTTTTGTCTTTTAGACGGAATTGGAAAAATGAACTTTTTTGAACTGGGTGGCCACCGCGATGCCCCACTATCGTGGTGGCTCACTGGAAAATGGACGAGCGGTAATTAGGATTTCACCGCGACATGCCACGATGGTGGAGCCCTTTAGTTTTTCAATTTGACCACTGGCGCGATGTGCCAGTAATGCGAGGTCTCAATGGAAATTGCAAAATGGGAAATTGGCCCTCTCTGCGATGTGCCAATATCATGGAAGTCTATTGGAATTTTATAATCGTCATTTTACGCTTCTCCACGATGCGCTAAGGGCCCAAATCACGTTGTTTAATGACTGGAACTTAAAATAGCCATAACTTCTAACTCGGTTATCGGATTTAGGCGAATCTTAAATCATTGGAAAGCTTATTCAATTTTCCAAACAATGGGAGGTCTAAATCTGAAGAATTCCACACTAAATAAATAGTATTCATTTTGGAAGCTATCCCTTAACATTCTACAGAAAGATTTAAGCTAAGAAAGGTACGAGGTATTACAATATCTCCCCCTTGGAAACATTCATCCTCGAATATTACTAGTTAGACTAAGAATACTAAGGAAATATGAGACTATAAGCTATCATGCACAACTAAAATAAACTGAGGAACTTAATCTAAATCATTCTAAGCTTCTAAGTAATTCTGTGAGTGCATAAACTTACATGAGGATAACTATATAGCTGAATATATGAATAGAAAATAACATTATCAAGGGTGAGTATTACCTTTGGATAAATCTGATTTTGCGGAGAAGAGGTGAGTGTACTTGGCTAGCATATCTGCTTCTGCTTCCCAAGTGGCACCCTCAACAGACTGATTCCGCCAAAGAACTTTGACCAAGGGAACTTCTTTGTTCCTCAGTCTACGGATCTGATGATCTAAAATCTCAAATGGAATCTCTTCATAAGAAAGGCTATTCTGAATATCTGAGCTTTCTAAAGGAACTACAATGGTAGAGTCACCGCTGCACTTCTTAAGCATAGCGACATGGAAAACATGATGAAGGACAGACAAGTCTGCCGGCAAATCAAGCTCATAAGCTACTTTCCCAACATAACTCATAATTCTATAGGGGCCAGTATACCGGGGACTAAGTTTCCCCTTCTTTCCAAATCTCTTCACCCCTTACATGGGTGAAATCTTTAGAACCACTAAATCACCAACCTCAAATTCAAGGTCCTTTCTTCTCACATCTGCATAGGATTTTTGATGACTCTGAGATATTTTCAATATTTCTCTAATTAATTTAACTTTGTCCATATCTTCAAATACTACATCAGGCCCAAGAAAAGTGGCCTCACCCACTTCAAACCTACCTATGGATGATCTACATATTTTCCCATAAAGAGCCTCAAATAGGGCCATCTGTATGCTAGAATGCTAAATGTTATTATATGCAAACTCAATCAATTGAAAATGCTCATCCCAACTATCTTTGAAATCAAGAGCACATGCCCTCAACATATCTTCTAGAGTTTGGATGGTCCTCTCTGCTTGACCATTTGTCTAAGGGTGGAAAACTGAATTAAGATAAACTTGGGTACCAAGGCCTTTTTGAAAAGCTCTCCAAAATTGGGAAGTAAACTGAGTACCCCTATCTGAGATGATAGACAAGAGAACTCCATGCAATCTGACTAACTCTCGGATATACAACTTAGCATAATCCTCAGCTGTATAGGGCGTATGAACTGGCAAGAAATACGCTGACTTAGTCAATCTATCTACAATAACCCAAATCGAATCATGCTGGTGACGCGAATGGGATAAACCAGTCAAAAATCCATATTCACCTCTTCCCAGTTCTAAGTGGGGATACCAAACTCTTGTAATGTACCACCCGGTCATTGGTGCTCTACCTTAACCTATTGATAATTTGTATACTTAGCTACAAACGCTGCTATATCCCTCTTCATACCACTCCACCAATAGATTTCTCGTAAGTCGTGGAACATCTTGGTAGCACCGGGATGAATATAATAATGCACACCATGTGCTTCAGCCATAATCCATTGTCTCAGCCCATCAACACATGACATACACAATCTACTTTGGTATCTCAGCAAGCAATCTCTCCCTTGGGAGAAAACCTCTACTTTTTGGTATTTAACCGACTCTTTTAGTTTGACCAAACTAGAATCCATATCTTGCTTCTCCTTCACTTCCGAAACTAGGGAAGATTCGAAACTACTCTGAACCCATACATTCCCTTCAGCTGAATCAACCAACCTAACACCCAATCTAGACAAACGATGAACTTCTCTAGCTAACTCTTTCTTATCATTCTCCACATGAGCAACACTACCCATAGACAATCTACTAAGGGCATCTGCCATTACATTAGCCTTTCCCGGATGATACAACACACTCATATCATAATCCTTCAGTAACTCTAACCACCTTCTCTGTCGGAGATTCAACTCCCACTAGGTAAACACATACTGCAGGCTTTTATGGTCCATGAATACATCAACATGAACACCATATACATATTGTCTCTAGGTTTTCAAAGCAAACACCACAACAGCTAATTCCAGATCATAGGTTGGGTAATTCTTTTTGTGAGGCTTCAACTGTCTAGAGGCATAGGCTATGACCTTACCTCTCTGCATTAACACACAACCCAAACCAACTCTAGAGGCATCACAATACACCACAAAACTGTCTGTACCATCAGGTAACGCTAAGACTGAGGCTGTAGTGAGTTGAGTCTTTAACTCCTGAAAACTCTTGTCATAGAAATTTGAACAATGAAACTTAACTTTATTTTAGGTCAATATAGACATAGGGGATGCAATAGATGAGAAAACTTCAACAAAATGTCAGTAATAACCAGATAGACCCAAGAAACTGCTAATGTCTGACAGAGAGATGGGTCTAGGCTAATTTCTTACGACTGATATCTTTTGGGGATCAACTCTAATGCCATCAGTGGAAATAATATGATCGAGAAAAGCTACTGACCTTGACCAAAACACTTATTGAATTCGCTGAACAATTGATGATCTCTAAGAGTTTGCAAAACAATCCTAAGATAATCTATATGGTCATCCTCACTACATGAGTACACAAGGATATCATCTATGAATACTATGACAAACATATCTAGATACTGTTTGAACACTCGATTCATGAGGTCCATGAAGGCTGCTGCAGTATTGGTTAGCCTGAAGGACATGACTAGAAACTCAAAATGACCATAACGGGTTCTGAAAGCTATCTTTGGAATATCACATTCCCTTATTTTAAGCTGATGATAGCCAGATCTAAGGTCTATTTTTTAGAAATAACTTGCACCTTGAATTTCATTAAATAAGTCATCAATCCCAGGAAGAGGGTATTTTTTGTTGGCTATAACCTTATTCAACTGCCGATAGACAATGCACTTATACAAAGAACCATCTTTCTTTCGCACAAATACGACTGGAGCACCCCATGGAGAAACACTAGGCCTTATGAAACCTTTATCTAAAAGATCTTTGAGTTGTTTCTTTAACTCCTTAAGCTCTGTAGAATCCATTAGATAATAAGGGATAGAAATAGGCTGAGTATCTGGGAGAAGTTCAATACCAAATTCTATATCTCTATCGAGAGGTACCCCTGGGAGATCTTCTGGGAAAACTTCCGGAAACTCATTAACTATTCAAATGGACTGTAGTGTTATAGTCTCAGACTTAGAGTCTTTATCTCAAACTAAATGGTAAATGCAACCTTTCCGACCAGCTAAACATTCACCAGGATGACTCTTACCACACCTAGCATACTGAGGATAACTGGGCCTATTACTTATGCTATTCTGAGATCTGGACATAGAAGACTTACCCCACTGTTCTTGTATGGTTCTGGGTGTAGGAGCACTAGCTGAAGATGGTGCAGGCATAGATGAACGATTCTAAAACTGCGAATGATTTCCTCCTCCAAACCTATTCTGACCATGATCAAACGGCCTTGTTCTAGCCTTCTTATTTCCTCTCTCTCTTTCCTTAATCTTCTCTACCTTGATCTTCTAAGCATACATTATCAATCTAGGAAGATAAATATCTCTAATGAGTATAGCATTCTAACACTCATTAACTACCAACCCAGACACACCGATCACAAACTTACTGATGCCTGACCTAGGGTCAGCCATCTGTTCAAGGGCATACTTAGACAACTGGTTGAACTTGAGGTTATAATCCTTCACTTTCATTGAGCACTGTCTCAGGTTCATGAACTCTTCTATCTTAGATTCCCTCATCTCACACGGGAAGAACCTTTATAAGCCCGCACCCTAAAATATCTGCCAAGTCATGGAGGCTGCATTCCCCCCTCTACTTTTCTTCCATATCACCACCCAATAATATGAAACATCCTTCAGTCTATTAGATGCCAATTCTATACTTTATTCTTCAGAAACATGCATAATTTGGGTGATCTTCTTTATCTCATCTAAATACAACTGTGGGTCCTAACCTACTTTTGACCCAAAGAATTTTGGCGGGTTCATCCTCATAAAATCTTAGATTCGGGATGCGACTAAGTCTCCATCTTACTGAGGTGGGACTATGGCCTGACGGTTGCCCTGAACATTAGCTGTTACAGCTTGGGCCAGTGCCTAAAAGGCAACCCAAAACTCTACATGTGACACATTCTTGTTCAAAGGATCTGCGGGCTGAGGTGGCTGATTATCATTTTTGCGTGCATTAGCTTGATGAGGAGGCCTTTTTAACTATCACATAAAAGTATGAATTAGAAGCAGATAGAGATACTTAATGCACGATAGATCATGAAAGAAGAGTTGTTTTCCTGAGAACGCTCCATAGCCTCTTGCTCATAGATATGGCACTCTTCACACCGATGATCAAGACTCTATGTAATACGGCTTGTCTGACTCCCTAGGACTCTCTAAACCTTAGGCTCTAATACCAAGTTATAATGCTTTGAAATCAGAGCTCCCTGGATTCCACACGGTGCTCAAACTACAAGTAGTCCTGAGCTAATCCTGGCTGCCTTCTACTAATCTGGATCTCAAAATAGGAGATATGAATGTAAAATCATAATATATGTAGAAATCTTATCTGAAACATACTAAAAGTTCTGGTAAAACAATACTGAAGGATTCTGAATACTGAATTAAATGTCTAAAATTGAATCTAGTAGTCTAACACGCCTCTACTAACTGAATCTAAAGAGTCACTAGGACGGGCCCCAGCTGATTCAAATTGTCTAAAATGAATATGGATACATCTATTAATAAACTAAAGATATGAATAGCTAAGTCCCCAAACTATGAGGACTCACCAACTGCAGAGAAGTAGATGAGAAGCTCAAAAATCACTCGCGCTGCTGAGGCTGAGCACCTGAACCTACATTATGAGATAATGTATCACATAGACATATATGTGGATCAGTACTTTGATGATGTACTGAGTATATGGGGATGAATGCAATAAGTGAGCAATATCATCACAAGTTATAAAATCATGCATGCTAAATGTAAATGACTCACATAGGCTTGAGTAAATCTTAAATCTAAAGATCATAAATAATAAAGCATATACTGTAAATCTTGTGATCCATTATACTTAGTTCAGAAATCTACATTTTGTTCTTAATCTCAAATCATATAGGTTAAGTGAAATCTAAAAACTTATTCTGAAAATCTTTACTATTAGGGAAATACTTTTTCAAAAGCTTATCTGTAAGGGAGGTTCTCTTAACCAACATAAACCATATGAGATACATGGAGTCTAATGTATTGACCTCCTAAGTAAGAAATCTCACATTGGAGAGAGGTTTCATACTCTTGCTAGGGAGTAAAACCTAATCAATGTGATCGATCAGAAGCTAAATCTGTCATCCATATAGAAATGGGAATAATCTGATAATCTTTACCTACATTGGCTACGTAGTTCTGTGGAAGATAGGATACTCTAATCCCACACTTCTTGCTCGGTGCTAAATACTACTCACTCTTAAATTTATATGCTCAAACCATTAGAAATTCACTTTTAAAACTAGCATAAGGATTCATATGGATAACCAATTATGCATTTGTATGAGTAAATCTGTAAATAGAGATAATCTAAGTTCTGTAATCATTAATAATCTATAAAATAAATTCCAAAGCTAAACCAGTGATAGAAAGATCAAAGCTTTACTGAAAAACTATAAACAATCTGCTCATAAGATGCTTAAAGCATCATCTTTCTTGAACTAATAATACTAAATCTTGGGATAAATAACTCATGCATCAATATCATGTTAAATCTATCATAATAATCATGCTTGATAATGTAAATATGGATAAGACAACTCAAAATTTGGAAATTTCAGCAATATGCATGAAAATCTGAACATAATCATGGAATTCAACTTTTAAATCATTGAAAATATCATAAACTTGAAAATAACAATGATGGGTGTAAACCCTAACTTGAATTTCATGGTAAATCATATAAAATTCAGTAAGTTTGAATTTACAATAAATTTTAGGCACAAGGACGGAAGGATTGTCCTTGTTCATAACCCCACATACCTTAATTGATGATCTTTCATGAAAAGCTTGAATCTTGGATTCCTATAAATGCTTTGAAGATGAATTCTTAGAGTTCTTGTGCTGGGGATACTCAATCTTGAATTTCCTTGGAGAGTTAATGGAGGAATTTTGATTTCTTGGGGAGAAAGTTTAATGAGCTAGGGTTTTGCTTGAGAGAGATTTGATGAAAATTGGATGTAAAGTACTTTGGAGGGGTTTAATTCATTGTTTAAGATGGATTGGGGCTGAGTAAGTTACCAAAATAGCTCTTTTATCTTTTAGATGGTACTGGAAAAATGAAATTTTTTGCAAACTGGGTGGCACCACAATGCACAACTATTGCGGTGTCTCATTGGAAAATGGACGAGTGGGAACTGGCCTTTCACCGCGATGCGCCACGATCGCGGAGCCCTTTAGTTTGTTATTTTGACCATTGGCATGACGCGCCAGTATCATGATGTCTTCCTGGAAATTGCCAAACGGGAAATTGGCCCTCTCCGCGATGCACCAATATCCCGGAGGTCCACTATAATTTGACAGTCATTATTTTACACTTCTCCGCGATGCGCTAAGCACCCAAATCACAGTGTTTTACGACTGGAACTTAAAATATCCATAAATTCTTACTCGGTTATCGGATTTAGGTAAATCTTATATCGTTGGAAAGCTTATTCAATTTCTCACATAATAAAAGGAATAAATCTGAAGAATTCCACACTAAATAAGTAGTATTCATTTCAGAAGCTATCCCTTAAAATTCTAGGGATGAATTTAAGCTAAGAAAGGTACGGGGTAGTATAAGTCATCTACGGCAATAGATGACCTACCTGTTGGATACAGTCGCAGTAGCTAGAAAAGTTAGGATAGAACCAAAAATTGAATCCAATAGATACGTCTACAACAAATGAGTTATCTATTCCAACATGTAAGTAACCCTAATATAACATGTAACTCTAGTAAGAACGGTGGGAATCCTCATATAGCTGGCTAAGACACCTCATCTAACCTCTTATAGTAGGCTATGATGTCTCAACCTATGCTGGCTACATAGTTCTGGAATGCAAGGATTGCTTCTATGAATCACACCCTTATATAACAGGTGAGTTCCCATCCTTGGATTTACTCGGTGCTAATTTCTACTCCCATTTGAATAGACACTGAACATAATTTACTGAACTGAACATGGACTGAGTTACTGAATTCCGTTGACTGACGGAATATTACTGATATCTGATAACTGACTGAGTTCATGAGATCATGGAGATTTTCTGAGTCATAAGACTGTCTGAAGTCTAAGGATTCATAACTTTACTGAGAGTATCATGGAAACATGACATGGCTCTAGGTACACAACTAATATTTTAGGTATAAGTACCCCTAAGTCTCGATGGAAGAAAAACTGATCAAGCATAACTTACTTGAACGTATAACTAACATCATAATCTATAATACATTTATAGAAGCATTCCATCAAAACATGTGATAGGCATAACTTGTACATACATGGGGATTTCATGATATTATGCTAGTTGGGCATTGTTCCTTCATCTAGGTATTTAATCAAACACATGGTAGGCATAGCACATGTAGAAAACATTATACAACAATTAATCATCACGATTTATCTCTAATTTCATCATCTAGGGTTTATTCATAGGTTCACATGAACATACATCTATACAAATCAATTCCACATAAAATTGATCACCCAACATGGATTTGAATTCAATTGATCATTCTCAACATAAACAAAAGAAACCCAACAAGGGACAATATGTGAGTGGCCCTAATATAATATTTAACTCTAGTAAGAACGGTGGGAACCCTCATATAGAAGGTTAAGACACCTCATCTAACCTCTTATAGTAGGCTATGATGTCTCAACCTATGCTAGCTACATAGTTCTAGAATGCAAGGATTGCTTCTAAGAATCACACCCTTATATAACAGGTGAGTTCCCATCCTTGGATTCACTCGGTGCTAATTTTTACTCCTATTTGAATAGACATTGAACATAATTTACTGAACTGAACATGGACTGAGTTACTAAATTCCGTTGACTGATGGAATATTACTGATATTTGACAACTGACTGAGTTCATGAGATCATGGAGATTTTCTGAGTCATAAGACTGTCTGAAGTCTAAGGATTCATAGCTTGACTGAGAGTATCATGGAAACATGACATGGCTCTAGGTACACAACTAATATTTTGGGTATAAGTACCCCCAAGTCTCGATGGAAGGAAAACAGATCAAGCATAACTTACTTGAACATATAACTAACATCATAATCTATAATACATTTATAGAAGCATTCCATCAAAACATGTGATAGGCATAACTTGTACATACATGGGGATTTCATGATATCATACTAGTTGGGCATTGTTCCATCATCTAGGTATTTAATCAAACACATGGTAGGCATAGCACATGAAGACAACATTATACAACCATTAATCATCATGATTCATCTCTAATTTCATCATCTAGGGTTTATTCATAGGTTCACATGAACATACATCTATACAAATCAATTCCACATAAAATTGATCACGCAACTTGGATTTGAATTCAATTGATCATTCTTAACATAAACAAAACAAACCCAACATGAAATTCATAAAGAAATCCATAAACTTAAGCTTAGAAAAGAGATTCTTAGGCTTCATGGATGAAAGGACTCCATGAATGAATACTACACATACCTTAACTTGTGATTCTACAAAGATTGACAGAGAGATTCTTGAAATTTGATGGTGAATTCCCTTGGAATTGAACCTTCTATGAAAACCCTAGGGCTTGTTTTTGAGATTTTTTGAGAGTAATTAGTATATTTTGGGTGAAAAGTGGCCGAATCACGTGTTAAAGGGCTTAAATAGGGGTGGGAAGTTGACCCTTTTAACCCTGGATGCGTCACATAATTTTAGTAAAAATTTCCCAAATTGGACCCCTGGCGCGACTCGGCGCTATCGCGCCGTGCCACTGGAATTTGACAATTGGAAAACTGAGGGATGGCACGATGCAGAGCCATTGAGTTGCCCCTTCCTTTGTGAGCTGGAACTTTAACGTGATGCGGGAGAGATCGCGCTGAGACACTGGAAAAGGACAATTCTGAACTTGGACCCTGGCACGATGCGCCATATTTGCGGACTCCTACTAGAATTTGCCAAATGCCATTTCATCTTGTGGCGCGGCACACCACTAATTAATATGGCACTATTTTACGATGGGAACTTGAAATAGTCATAACTTCTTACTTGGTTATCGAATTTGGGCGAATCTTATATCGATGGAAAGTTTATTGAATTTCCCACATGACAAAATGTGAAAATCATGAAAATTTTTCATGGAATAACCATCATTCAATTTAGAATATAATACTAGAAATTCTTGGGATGAAATTAGCTACTACGGGGTATTACATCCTCTCTGCCTGACCATCTATCTGAGGATGAAAAGTAGTATTGAGATGAACTTGGGTACCAAGATACTTCTGTAAACCCTTCCAAAAGTAAGAGGTAAACTGAGTACCTTTATCTAAAATGATAGAAAATGAGACTCTATGCAACCTAAATAACTCTCTAATATAGAGGTTGGCGTAGTTATCGGCTGAATAAGAAGTATGAACTGGCAAGAAATGAGCTGACTTGGTCATTCTATCTTTAATCACCCATATCAAATCATGTTGATGATGCGTACGAGGCAAACCCATTACAAAATCTAAGTTTACCTCTTCCCACTTCCAAGTAGGAATTCTAAACTCCTGTAATATGCCACTAGGCCTCTGGTGTTCAACCTTGACTTGCTAAAAGTTAGAATACTTAGATACAAACTCTGCAATATCTTTCTTCATACCACTCCACCAACAACTTTTTGGTAAGTCACAGTACATCTTAGTGGATCCTGGGTGAATAGAGTAATGCGTACCAAGCTCTTCTGCTAAAATCTCTTATCTCAAACCATTAACACGTGAGACACATAGCCTACCCTAACAACACAACACACCATCTCCCCCTTGGGAGAAAATCTCTATTTTCTGATCTCTAATTGATTTCTTGAACTTAACTAAACTGAGATCCCTATCTTATTTCTCTTTCACTTTTGCAACCAAAGAATATTTTGAACTATTCTGAACCCAAACACTACCTTTAGCTAAATCAACCAATCGAACACCTAATTTAGCAAGATAATAAACCTCCTGAACTAACCTCTTCTTATCATTCTCAATATGAACAACACTACCCATAGATAATCTACTTTGGCCTTGACCGGGTGATACAACAGACTTATATCATAATATTTCAATAACTAAAGCTACCTTATTTGATGAAGATTTAAATCTTTTTGCGAAAAAAATACTGCAAACTTTTGTGATTCGTGAACACATCAACATGAACTCCATAAAGATAATGCCTCCAAATTTACAAGGCAAAAATAACTCAAGATCATGGGTAGGGTAGTTCTTTTCACAGGGCTTAAGTTGTCTAGAGGCATAGGCTATGAACTTACCTCTATGCATCAACACACAACCAAGAACAACTCTGGAAGTATCACAATAAACAACAAACCTATCTAAACCATCTGGCAATGTCAGAATTGGGGTTGAGGTGAGTCAAGTCTTTAACTCCTGAAAACTCTTTTCGCAAGAATCTGACCACTGAAACTTGACCTTTTTCTAAGTCAATAAAGACATGAGGGATGTAATAGACAAAAAACCTTCAACAAACCGTCTATAATAGCCAGAAAAACTCAAGAAACTCCTGATATCTAATGGAGAGATAGGTTTGAGCTAGTCTCTTACTGCTTCAGTCTTTTGAGGGTCAACTGTTATTCCATCACTGAAAATAATATGGCAAATAAAAGCTACTAATCTTAGCCAAAACTTATTCTTACTGAATTTGGTGAATAACTTATGGGCTTTAAGAGTCTACACCATAATTTTGAGATGGTCTGCATGACCATTTTCACTACGGGAGTAGACAAGAATATCATCATTGAAGACTATGAAAAACATGTCCAAGTACTGCTTGAACATTCTATTCATCAAGTCCATGAAAATTACTGGGGAATTTGTTAGTCCAACATACATAACTAGAAATTCGAAGTGACCATACCGAGTTCTGAAGGCTTTTTTCAAAATGTCACATTCTCCAACTCTGAGCTGATGATAGTCGGATCTGAGGTTTATCTTAGAGAAATAACTGCCACCCTGAAGTTGGTCGAACATGTCATCAATCCTGGGGAGTGGGTACTTATTCTAAATTATGACTTTGTTCAACTGATGGTAATCGATACACATTCTGAGAGATCCATCCTTCTTCCACACGAATAGGACTAGAGTGCCCTATGGGAAAACACTAGGCCTAAGGAATCCCCTATCTAAGAGATTTTTCAACTATTTTTTCAAATCTTTTAGATCAGCTAGAGCCATTCTGTAGGGAAGAATAGAGATTCGTTGGGTATCTGGAAGAAAATCTATTCCATAGTCAATTTCCCTTTCGGGAGGGACTCCATGGAGATCTTCCGGGAACACATCTGGAAATTCCCTTACTTTTGAAAATGACTAGAGACTGGGAGTTTCAGAATTAGTATTTGACATGAACAAGATAGTACATATACCCCTTAGATATCATTTTTCTGGCCTTAAGGTATGAAGCAATCTGACCCTTAAGCACTGAAGTACCACCTCTCTATTCAATGACTGGTTTATTAGAAAACTGAAATTGAATGACTCTATTTCTACAGTCAACTGAAGCATAGCATGAGTGAAGCCAATCCATGCTGAGAATGATATCAAAATCAGTTATCTTTAACTCCATAAGATCTACTGAAGTAATTTTTTAGATACTCTGATTGGGCAATTTCTATATACTCATCTGGCTATAATAGATTTACCCACAGGGGTAGACAATGAAAAAGTCTCAACTAATGTTTCTTGGCTGATACCAAAATTAACAGCTATTATTCTGGCCAACCCAGTGGCAAATACTGCTGCAACTAAAATTCGGGACTTTACCCGAATGAATCCTCCTTCCTTGACGAGGTCCAAGTCTGAAGATGATCCACATGAATTCTTAGAAATGGTTCAGAAGGTAACAGATGCTATGGGGGTGACGTCTAGTCAAAGTGCCGAGTTAGCTGCATATCAATTGCAGGATGTAGCCCATTCTTGGTTTAAGCAGTGGAAAGTTGATAGAGGTATTGATGCAGGGCCTATAGAATGGGCAGAGTTTTCCATGGCTTTCTTAGAGAGATTCTTTCCATTAGAGTTGAAGGAGGACAAGGTGTTAGAATTTATTAATTTGAGGTAAGGCAGCATGAGTGTGAGGGAGTATTCTCTTAAGTTCACTTAGTTATCTAGATATGCTCCTCATGTGGTAGCTGACAGTAGGTCCAAGATAAGTAAGTTTGTGTATGGCATATCTGATAGTGTGGTCAAGAAGTATAGGACCGCAATGCTTATTAATGAGATGGACTTGTCTTAGCTGATGGTGCATGCTCAAAAAATTGAGGAGCAGAAGATTAAGAGAGGGAGAGAGGAAACAAGAAAGCTAGGATAGTTGGTTTTAATTTCATCCAGCTAAAGTCAGAGGGTGATAACCGTCCTCCATTTCACCTGAGGTATTCATCCCCAGCGCCCTCTTCAGCTAGTGCCCCAATACCTAAATTCAGAAAAGACAATAGGGATAGGGCACCAGTCTCTAAGTCCCAGGTCAGTGTTAGAAGTGCTCATACAAATCCTCTATGTCAGAAAAATGGTAGACATCATTAGGGTAGCATAGAGCGGGTAGTGATATGTGCTTTGGGTGTGTCAATCTAGGCCATCGGATTCGAGAGTGTCGGGTAGTTGCTCAGAAGGGTAGGGATATGAGCCAATAGGTCCAGTCCTATCAGTCGTTAGTTCCATCCGGCCGCCCAAGTCAGTAGGGGGCCACTTCCAGTGCTACCAGTGGTCAGTATCCGAATAGATTATATGCTCTTCAGTTCTGCCAAGATCAGGAAAATTCTCCTGACGTAGTTACTAGTACGTTGCAGGTCTTTCACTTATATGTTTAAGCTTTACTAGACCCTGGAGCTTCTCTTTCTTTTGTAACTCCATATATATCCATCACTTTTGAAGTAAGTGCTGAAACTCTAGTAGAGCCTTTTTCAGTGTACATCCAGTAGGTGTTTCCATTATAGCTAGGCAGGTATAGGAACTGTCCGGTCATAATATCACAAGAAGTTACCTTATTTGATCTTGTGGAGTTAGAGATGATGGATTTTAACATCATTCTCAGCATGGATTGGCTCCACTCATGTTATGCCTCAGTTGATTATAGAAATAGAATAGTTTATTTTCAGTTCCCAAATGAACCAATCCTTGAATGAAGGGGTAGTACTACAGCTCTTTGGGGTCAGTTGATTTCGTACCTTAGAGCGAAAAAGATAATATCCAAGGGGTGTGTCTACCATCTTGTGTAAGTCAAAGACTCTAGCTCAGAAACCCCTACTCTTGAGTCAGTCTCAATAGTAAATGAATTCTCAGATGTGTTTCCTGGAGATATTCCCGGAGTTCCCCTCAAAAGGGAAATCAACTTCGGAATAGACCTTCTCTCAGATATTTAGCCTATATCTATTATGCCATACAGAATGGCTCCATCTGAACTCAAAGAGTTGAAAGAACAGTTAAAGGATCTCCTAGATAAGGGATTCATCAGGACCAGTATCTCCCCATGGGGCGCGCCTGTTCTATTCATGCATAAGAAAGACGGTTCTCTCAGAATGTGTATTGACTACCATCAGTTGAACAAGGTCACAGTCAAGAATAAATACCCATTTCCTAGAATCTATGACTTGTTTGACCAACTTCAGGGTGCCAGTTACTTTTCCAAGATAGACCTCAGATCGGGCTATCATCAACTTAGAGTCAGAGAATGTGATATTTTGAAAATAGCTTTCCAAACTCGGTATGGTCACTTTAAATTTCTAGTCATGTCTTTTGGTTTCACGAATGCCCCAGCAGCCTTCATGGACTTGATGAACTGAGTGTTCAAGTAGTACTTGGATATGTTTGTCATAGTCTTCATTGATAACTTTCTAGTCTATTCTCACAGAAAAAGCGATTATGTAGATCATCTCAGCATAGTGCTTCAGACTCTTAGAGCTCACCAGTTGTTCGCTAAATTTAGTAAGTGCAAATTCTGGCTAAGATCGGTAGCTTTCCTTGGTCGTATCATTTCTGGTAATGGCATTAGAGTTAATCCTTAAAAGACTGAGGTAGTGAGAAACTACCCTAGACCCATCTCTCCATCAGACATTAGGAGTTTCTTAGGTTTAACTAGCTATTACCATTAGTTTGTTGAAGGGTTTTCTTCTATTGCATCCCCCATGTCTAGATTTAATCTAAAGAAAGTTATGTTTTAGTTGTCAGATTCCTGTGAGAAGAGTTTTCAGGAGTTGAAGACTTGACTCACCTTAGCCCCAGTTCTTACCCTACCAGATGGTTCCGATGGGTTTGTTGTATATTGTGATGCATCTAGAGTAGGTTTGGGTTGTGTCCTCATACAAAAAGGTAAGGTTGTAGTCTATGCCTCCAGACATCTTAAACCTCATGAGAAGAATTACCCTACTCATGATCTTGAGTTAGTAGCTGTAGTGTTTGCCTTAAAGATTTGGAGGCATTACTTGTATGGGGTGCATGTAGATGTGTTCTCTCAGAAAGATTTAAATTTGCATCAAAGAAGGTGGTTAGAGTTACTGAAGGATTATAACATGAGTGTTTTGTATCATCCGAGAAAGGCCAATGCAGTGGCTGATGCTCTCAGTAGATTGTCTATGGGTAGTGTATCTCACATTGAGGATGGTAAGAAGAAGTTAGCTCAGGAAGTCCATCATCTTGCCCCACTAGGTGTCTAGTTACTTAATTCAGCAGAAGGTAGTGTATGGGTGCAGAGTAGCTCAGAGTCATCTCTAGTTTTCGATGTAAAGGAAAAGCAGGATAGGTATCCCAGTCTAGTTAAGTTAAAAAAATTAGTCAAAGATCAGAAGGTAGAGGTTTTCTCCCAAGAGGGAGATGGTGTTTTGCGTTGTCAAGGTAGATTGTGTATGCCTGGTATAGATGACTTGAGGCAACAAATTCTTGTAGAAGTGCATTGTGCGCATTACTCTATCCGTCTAGGGGCCACTAAGATATACCGCTATTTGTGGGAGATCTATTGGTAGAGTGGGATGAAGAGAGATATTATAGAGTTTGTAGCTAAGTGCTCTACGTGTCAGCAAGTTAAGGTTGAGCACCAGAAGCCTAGTGGTTCCATGCAGGAGTTCAATATTCCCATGTGAAAATGGGTGAAAGTGAAAATGGACATTATGACAGGTTTGCCTCGTACCCATCATCAGTATAATTCTATTTGGGTTATCGTAGATAGGATGACCAAATCATCCCATTTCTTGCCAGTACATACCTTTTATTCAATCGAGGACTATGCCAAACTCTATCTCAGAGAGTTGGTTAGGTTACACGGTGTTCCCTTATCTATCATCTCAAATAGAGGTACCTAGTTTACCTCTCACTTCTGGAAAGCATTCCAAAAAGGGTCTTGGTACCTAAGTTCATCTCAGTATCGCCTTTCACCCTCAAACAGACGGCCAAGCAGAATGGACCATTCAGACTCTTGAGGATATGCTGAGAGCATGCGTTGTTGATTTCAAGGGTAGTAGGGATGACCATTTGCCTTTGATTGAGTTCACATACAATAATAACTATCATTCCAGTATCTTTATGGCTCCATTTGAGGCTCTCTATGGTAGGATATGTAGATCTCCAATTAGTTGGTTTGAAGTAGGTGAGGTTGTAGTAGTAGGGCCTGACTTGGTGTTTGATGCCTTAGAGAAGGCTCAATTAATTAGAGAAAGTCTTAGGGCTACCCAGAGCCGACAGAAATCGTATGCTGATGTGAGGAGAAAAGATCTCAAGTTTGAGGTCGGTGATTTGGTGTACTTAAAAATCTCTCCCATGAAGGAAGTGAAGAGATTCGGTAAGAAGGGGAAACTCAGTGCCTGATATATTGGTCCCTTCAGAATCCTCAGTCGTTTTGAAATGGTAGCTTACGAGCTTGAGTTGCCTTCATATTTAGCCTCAGTACACCCAGTATTCCATGTCTCATTGTTGAAAAAGTGTATTGGTGATCCAGCTGTAGTTGTTCCCTTAGAAAGTGTAGATATTCAGAACAGTCTTTTCTTTGAGGAAGTTCCATTCGAAATTCTTGATCATCAAGTTCGCAGACTAAGGAACAAAGAAGTTCCACTGGTCAAAGTTCTTTGGAGGAATCAGTCCATTGAGGGAGCCACTTAGGAAGCAGAAGTAGATATGCGGACCAAGTACCCTTATCTTTTCTCCACAAATCCAGATCCAGTATAAGGTACCAATCTTCTTAAGATTTTTCTTTATCATGCTCAGTTTCAGCCGCACATCATGTTCATGTCAGTCGTGCATTCATGAATTAGTTCAGTCATGCATCAGTCATGCATATTCAGTGTGTAAGCTCAGTCTATCAGTTTCTTGAGCTTAACCTATTTTATTCAGGAATGAATGAACCCAAGTGGGAGATATTGTAACACCCCGTATTTCCCTAGCATAATCTAAGTCCCAATACATGAGTATTTGTATATGAAAATTATTAAACACTCATTATTTTTTAGTTTAGAGCCTGTCATTGTGTAGGAAATTCAATTAGCTTTCCAACAATATAAAATTTGTCCAAATCTAATAACCGGCTAAGAAATTATGGAGATTTTAAGTTTCAGTCATTAAACACCATTATTTTAACCTTTAGCGCGTCACGGAGCAGACCAATCTCCCATTTGGCAAATTCCAGTGAGGGTCCACGATCCTGGTGCGTCGAGCCATAGGTCAACTTGACAATTGTCCATTTCCAGTGTCGAAGAGTGATACCACCGCATCGCGGTGAACTTCCAGGTCTCAATCAGTGAAGGGCCACGATTTCCCCGCATTTTTCCACAGGACAGTTTCCCAATTGTCCGATTCCAGTGACACGGCGTGATAGCGCCGCATCACGCCAACCCAAAAAATTGAGATTTTTAGTCAGTTCCGAGTTTTAATTCCAAGGGCTTTTAAGTACTCTTCCCTTGTCCCAGTCATACCCAAACATGAAATTAAGTCCCTAATTGGGCATTATTCAAATCAATTTTTCCCCATAATCAAGAACATTCTCTCAAGTAACAAAACCCTAACCTTCAAGAATCAAGGTCAAATCTCAAGAACTCTCCATCAATCCATCCAAATTCATCATCCCAGTTATGCTAGATGTTCATCCATGGATCCCTTTCATCCATGGATCCCAAGTAACCTATTTTAATCACCAAGTTATAATCTTTCAAATTATTATGTTTGAAATTATGATTTCATCCATGAATCTCCATGTACTATTGATTTTATACTATGTTACCATGAAATTATTGTTATTATTCAATTCCCCATGTTTTAGTATCATCATTTATTGAACAAAACCATGATTTATCTCTAGTATGTCAGATTCATGCTATTTTTATATGTCTTAGGACATTCCTATAATTGCTTTGAACCATGAACTACAAGTGTGTGATAAAATGCCTACAAGAGTGATTTATTTAATAAGAGCCTTCATGTTTTGGTCCCTTAAGCTTTAGTGTCTTTTCAGTATTATTGTTTTGAGTCCTGGGGGTATTGAATATCCAAAAACCATAGCTTTTTATTTAGTCTAGTCTCAGTACATTACAGAATCGTCTTCAGATTATATTATGAGCATTATTAGAATAGTCAGATATCAGTCATTGCACTCAGAATAGTCTAGTATCTCAGTGTCTTTAAGTTGGGAGTAGGATTTACCGAGCGAGTACAAGGATGACGGCTTCCCCATTAGACAGGAAGAGTCATTACTAGTAGTCCCTATACTTCAGAACTACATAGCCAGCATAGGATATGTGTAGTCACCCATTAGATTAGGCTTGATTATCTCGTAGGGGTCACCTGTTAGTTCAGGCTTGACACCCTTAGTCTTTTGGACATTATATCAGTTTAGTGGATCCACACAACCATCATTAGTACCCATGGCACGGTATTAACACCCTTCCAACTGGGGTTACCGGTTGGACCCCGATTAGCTTAAATTAGGGAATGTTGCTTAGATGATCCTCCTACAGTCTCAGATATAGTCTAAGTTATAGTCCCAGCTCAATTATTCAATCTCAATATTGTTTGACCAAAGCATATTGATTTAAGTTATTTCAGTATTTTTGTTTACAAATTTTACTCAATTCATGTTATATGCTTGGTCATGCATCCTCAGTATTTACAGATTTTTATGCATTTTCAGTATCTACAGATTCCATGCTCTTTATTCATTACTCCATGCTTTACATGCATGTCCAGTTAATTATTATTATTCCTATTCATGAGACCATGCATATCAGCCTACCTCATTTAGCATACCTATACATTCAAAGTACTGATCGCATACTTTTCTTTTATGCTATGATGTATCATATCATAGGTGTTGACACTCAGTTCTTGGATCATACTTAGTCCCTCAAATCATCAACAATACAGTAGCAGTGGTGAGTCCTCATCATCCGAGGACAAATTATATTACTTCATGTCTTTATCTCAGTAGTTACTAGAGTTAGTTGGGGCCTGTCCCGTCAACTCAAAGTATTCAGTTTAGAGGCTTTTTAGACATTACAGTTAGCTATTTAAATTATTTCAATTTCAGTGTTATGCCAAATTCATAATTCATTAGTCATTTCATTATTAAAACCTTATGGTATTTCAGTTATTCTTCCGCATTTATGATTATATTATTCAGTGCTCACAGTAGGTACCAGCTCATGGGTTATCTTGTGATCCCTCGAAAGTGTAAGCACCGTGTAACAACTAGGGGGTAGTCTCAGGTCGTTACAGTAACATGTAAGATCAACTAGGTATCGGATGTTCATAACCCACCAGCATGGAAAATAGTATAATTAAATATGATGATTTCAATGTAATGACATGATAGGAAATTTCATGACTTAAACTCAAGTATCCAACAATTTCATCAATATAATAAGTTATCATGATTAGAGTATGAAAGAATACTTAACGTTATGAGGAAACACTATTTCATGGTTGAATTCAATAATTACATCGAGGAATCATGGAATTTATTGTCTTCAGGGAACCCTATATCAAAATAGAATTAGACTTGAGAATTTAGGGAATCTTTGGGACTTAATGGGTGAAAGGATCCCAGTGATGAATATGCCACATACCTGAATTTCTTGACTCTTTGAAGGGAACATGGATTTGGAACCTTGGGCATTGAATTTTTGGAAGAAACCCTTGCCTTTTGTTCTTGAGAGTTTAGGAGAAGGGGGATTGTGTATTAGGATGGTTTACGACGTCAATGACTAGTTTATCTTCAAAAAACTAAAGATAAATGCAAGTTAAAATTTTGAGGCACAGAGGGCGAGCCACACTGAAATCACGCACCCTCAATGGTTCCTCAAGAAAATGCTCATAACTTTTTGCTCGGGTATCAGATTAAGGAAAAATCAGATGCGTTGAAACGAGGACAAAATTATATATAATTTAGTGGGTCTTTATATCCAAAATTTCATATATTCCATAATTTATATATGCTTAACGTTGACCCTTGTAGGATCAAATACAAAAATTTGGCCGAATCAAAAGCTCTTAACTCAACTTTGCTCTAAGTGTTTTCTATGAACATTTTTCACCTCAATAGAACTTTTAAAACTAGTCAAATAGTCACTAAACTTATATTTACATAGGAATCATCAGTTTGAGATATTACATGTAGGAACGCCGGTTCAAATTCAAGTCCAAAAATGCCGGGTGTTACACTTTGAGCTTTGGGTTGAGAGAGTTTTGGATGATTTATTCTATTATTGAGATTGTGTAAGGTCTAAATCTCTATTTAAATTATTTTACTTTTATTTATGTCATTTAAAACTCTTTAAATTGGGTTTTTAAATTGGAATTTGGGATTTTTTGCTCAGGAGTCCTAAAAGATATTTCTTTGATTTAAACCTCGTTTTAACTTGATTTCACTTGGGTTTTCTTATGGCTTTCTTTAATCATGGGTAATATTTTTCCAAACAAAAAATTTGGTTTACCTTTTTGTTTTGGAAATCCATTTTTGTGGTCTGTTTTGACCCCAACTTGGAAATAGGCAAATGGGTATCATTGATTTTCTTTTAACATATAGATTCCATACTTATATGTTTTAATTGATTTTAAGGGCGTTTGAGAGGGGAAAGATCCACATTAAAAGGCTTTGGACTGAAATTTTATTAGTTCGAGGTAGATTATGGCTTAACTTTTTTAGACTGAGTTAGGTAGATAATATATATATATATATATGTATTTATGTATATATATGTGTGTGTGTACATATATATATGTATATATATGTACATACATATATATACATATATACATATATATATATAAACATGCTATGGGTATGGGTAATAATCATGAAAATTGAATTTTTATGTTAATATTACTGTTATGTGCCAGTATGGGGGCTTATATTATTGTTGTTGATGACTTGAGATGGTATTTATTGTGTGTTGCCCGTGTGGAGGCTTTATTTGACATTATTGGACTTGTATGTACATGTTATACCTGTGTGGATGGCATTTTCTTGTATGGGGGCTTAAACTGATAAATATTATATTAATGATGTCTTGCCTACATATTTTATTCTAATGGTACATTGTTTATACTAAATCACGGGCAGTAAACATATTGAGTATATTCTTAGCTCACGTGTACATGTATTAAATGGATTTAAGATTTTCATATTATTTTTGTTGTGAGCATGACCTCCTCATATCATACATATATTCATGAGACATTGGTACCATTGAGGAAATACTAATTTTGACATAACCAAGACACTTTTACAAAACCTTTTGTCGTAGCCCACGAGTCGAAGAGAAGTTATTGATATTGAAATTGGGATTGAGTATTGAGAAAGTATATGGGCTACGAATCTCCCATGGGTCCTACCTGGAAGTAACGCCGTAATTACATTTCATACATTATACATCTTTAGTGTTGTGTTCTGTTACTTATTTATTTCAATCTACTCTATTTCTTTTATGTACCTTTTTACCCATTTGTATTTATATATATTATTTTATACTTTGTTCAGTTAGCCTATGATACCTACTGAGTACAAGTGGACTGTACTCATCCCTACTGTGCACTTTTAATATAGATCTAGGTATGAGTATGTCGTGTGATAATTGAGATTGTGCGGCTGATCATTGTTATTTTTAAGGTATTGATCGCTCTATGCCTTTAGGTTGACCCTAGACCTCCTCCTATCCAATTAATTTCTTTATTTTGTATTTAGAGATAGACTTCTACTTTTTCTTTAGATTCAATTGTATTTCTAGTTTTAAGTTGTATGTAGATTGTTCATACAAGGTGACATCAGGTTTTGGGATGGTTTATGGTATCTTTAGTGTTTAGACTTTTACTATTTTCATATAGGTATGGTCTGACTTTACCCTAGAAGTCTTGCCTTGGGGAATTATTGTGTTTTTTTTTCTTACTTATCAGTTTGGGAGATTGGATTACTTGTCAAGGCTTAGCCACGATAAGTGTCATCATGACCCTGATTTTTGGGTTGTGACAAGACAATTGACCTTAGTGAAGTCTTGTTGGCTCAAATTATGGTTAAAACTCTATTGAATGACAACTTAAAGGTTGTGACAGGTTTTGGATTATGGATGTTTGCTCATCCATAAGAATGGTTTGGATAGATGAGATTGACTAGTTTAGTGATGTTGTTGAGATTATGGCTATGGATTGCATAATTTGGTTGTAGCACTATTTCAAAGATTTGTTCTAGTTGAGCATTTGTTGATAGGTTGGCTAGGCTTACTCATTACCTATCTATTTAATTTCTTTTAGTTTGGATATAGTGTACTTGATAGATGCTCAAAAGATGGTCCATCAGCATATGGTACCAAATTTCTACTAATTTGGGGCATTTAATTCTGTGTTTTCATCAGAAACTTTTATGTCGACTAAGTGGGACAAGTGTATTCTAGTTGGTCTTAGCATGGTTTCACCCATAGTCGGTAGGGTACTCTGGAGCAGATTATTCAATTTCGCAAGATTATACTTCAAACTCTTAACTGTTGGTTTTGAGGGTCATCTGAATCAATTAGTGGCTTAGGAGAGATCGAAGACATTGTCAACACTATTTGAGTATTCATGTTGAACCTCATAGGCCTTGTTCTTATGCTAGTCCACATGGATTTTCAGTAGATCAACTCTAGTCTTTTAAGGTTAATATGATATGATTGTGAAGACAGGACTTGGATGATGTTGGAGATATTCTGTACAGTTCAGAGTGGATAACGGTTGGAAAGACAAGAGAATTTTGTATTTGGTTTGGTGTTGGTTGAATGGTTCATGCTTTGGAATATCTTTATCTTGGTTTATTTATATCTTGGTTTCACTTGTATCAGTATGATGTTAATATGGTGTGGTTTGGGTTACGTACCTCAGCCATGCTCGATTTAGTTGGAGGCCAGTTGGTTGCTGAGGATGGCTTTTTAGTTATTTGGAAAGTAAAATAAGGATGTGACAGAAAAAGAGATACCTTGAGTGAAATCCCTTAGAATCTTTGGTTAGACTTGGAGGTTATATGGAGAGTTTTGCTAAAGAAATGTGCTCCTTGTACTTCATCCTTTTGAGCTTTTGAACTCTTTCTATCTATTGACTTTCAAGGATGAAAGTTCTTTTAGTAATGGATATTGTAATGAACCTCTAAGTTATTTTCTTGATTTCCACACACTTTTGGTGTTTTTTTCCCATTCCAAAGCGACTACAAGTTATTTATGACTTGTTGGAACCAACAGTTCCGTTATTGGGAAATTCATTGAAATTTTATGCTCATTTCCCTGTCTTGGAGCTTTTGGAGTGGAGAAATAGGTCTCAAACTAAAACTTCTACTAAACAGCCTCATATAAGAATTCTAATAGCATTGTTAGCTCTAAAAGTTGATTTTAAGCTAGGAGGATGCTTGGTCCAGGTCCCAAGGCTTTCAGACTCATTTTGGGATATTGGGTAAATTTGGTAAAAATAAAATTATGGGTGGTCCCTAACTTAATCAAAACAATCTCAAATGAAAGTTTTGATGGTTCAGTTGAGTCTTGAATGCCGAATTTGGTATGGTATCACAGTTTATTTATATGTATGTATTTCTAATTGAATCCCGTGCACCCAATCACAGTCCATATGGACTTAGCAAAAATCTTATGCCTGATATCTAGTGTGACTACTAAATCAGTCTAGGAGCTGATTTAGCTGCCTTGAGCCACTTTAGCCACCTTGGCTACTCGAATGAGGTCCACTTTAGTGGTCAAGTTCCACTTAAGTTGCGTCGTTTTAGCGGTCAGAGTCCGCTTTAGTGGACGTCTCTTTAGCATCTAGGATGCCACTTTAGAGATCCTCTCCTATCATTACCCAACCACTTTTGCGGTCATTTGCCACTTAAGAGACTCAATGGTCGCTAAAGTAGTCACTGCTGGTGATAAATCTCTCTTCTTCACCCAATATTCCCTCATTTCTCTAGGGTTTTCCCTCTATTTTGAGAGCTTGGGATGTGGAAAAGTGTGGAAAATCATCTGTTGAAGCTAAGTAAGATAGTTCAACGCTCTATGGTCATTTCCATTATTTTCCCATCAAATTCCATCCTTTTTCATTGTAAATTCCTAGGATTTAGGTAATCCCCAAAATTTAGGGGTCGATTTGAACTCCATTTGTGCTAAAATTTTTGGCACACATTTTTTTTCCTTCCAGGGACCTCGTGATGGATTCATTTTGAGATTCTGCTAATAAGCCCACATGCCTATTTTTTAATCAGAATTTAGGTTCAAAATTTTACATTGCAATATGGGTATCGTTTTACTCGTACTAATGCATATATTATGATTTTAATATCATGAAGACATTTCGTGATCATGGAGAAAATATGAATGATCCATAGATGGTTTAGGAATATAGTTTGGCATCGAGGTAGGTTACGGTCTACTTTCCACGACGAGATTGTGTGTCGTATAGATTGGATGCTAGGTAGGGATTATTGGATGGGATTATGACTAGTATATGATGACTTAACCTATTTTGAGAATTTGGGATAGAAATATGACCTGAACCTTAGGATAAAATACCCGTTATGGACATAGAATCTTATTATCTTTGATTATAGTCATGTTAACCATAGATTAATGTTAAGGATCATGTAATATAAGACATACTGTTTGACTTAGTGATTTGATTGTTTCTAGGATTATGGTGCTATTATTATGTTGTTATGTATTGTTGGGCCTGAGGCCATGGTTACAATACTAGATGGACTCCGGGTGAGTATTCTACCCTTAAAAAGGACCTGATTCTAGTTTATATATGCTTACGAACTTATGGTTGTATTGTTTGGATATTGGTGATGGGATGCATACTTTTAGGCATATTTATGCTCATTAGTATTATGATTCCACCCAAAACCTTGATTTTACTACAATTTTCTAAAAAATAAATTTATTCCCACTTTTCACTTTTAAAACAAATTCTTTTACAATAGAAGTCGTACCATCTTATTCAATGAATTATTAGATTTTGGAACTAAATATGGTATTTTGGAAAGTAGCCAAGGTTGATTCTGGTCCATCATTAATCCACTCTTTTGCTATTTACTTTTATCGAGGGAGATTCCATCCCTTTCTACACTATTAAATCGATTTAGTCTCAAACTCAATCTCGTTAATGGATTTTCAGAGTTATATTCATTTAGCCTTGATTCAAGTTCGATCATGTAACGCCCTAAAAGTACCCCCTGGACGTCATATGATACTTAGGACTACGAATATCCCCAAGCTAACCCATGATATCTTTACAACTCAGAACTCACCTAATAAGGATGGTAAACATGAGAAGGAAACAAAGATAAACAATCTCATAACTTGAACTAAATCTTTAACTCAGCAATCTTTCACAAACTTCTTGAACTTAATCTTAGACATAGTCTGGAAAGCCTTTACTATAGACTAGAAAGCCACTGTGATAGACCCCATCTAACCCGTACATAAACTGAAATCAATATATAAAACACTTCCATCAAAGAAAACACAAATCTAAAAGACTGGGACCTCGGACTATGAGGACTCAACAAACGCTGGGATGCAGGTAATGATGCCAAAGTGTGTTGCTGAAAACAAGCACTAGAACCTACATTATAAGATAGTGTAGCACACAGACGTATATGTGGATTAGTACTTCTGGAATGTACTGAGCATGTGGGGGTGAATGCATAAGTGAAATAATACTGAATATACATATATAAGCTTTAAAACTGTGCATGCTAAACATAAATGACTCACCTCAGACTTGAGTAAAACTAAAGACTATAAGATTACAAAACATGGATAATGAAGCATATAAATAAACTTAGTGAGTCATAAACCTTAGTTTCTTACAAATCTTTACTTTTAATCTCGCTTATGGGAGATTCTTCTAATTGACATAAACTGTGTGAGCTATCATGGAGTCCAATGTCTTACCCACATTGGGAAGAGTTGTTCTACCCTTGCTATCGAAATAGAATCTTATCTTAGTGATCACTATACCTTACTTCATTCATATTGGGAAAAATCTTAACCTACATTGGCTCGTAGTTTCTGAAAATTTAGGATACACTCATCTGCATTCACATCTCGGTGCTAAATACTACTCCCAAGGTTTATATATATGCTCATACTTAGGAATCCACCTTAAAATAGAATAAGGGTCTATATATGAGAAACCAATTATTCTTCTCTTTACTTTAAATCATAGTCAGGATGAACAATTGTGAATTTCAAGTCTTGTCATTGAATCGAAAGATCAAACTTTCTTATATACTTAATGCTTATACTTAATCCTTAAATCTCATACTTTCCTTAATATAACTTTTAATACAATACCATGATTAAAACTCAATTGGAAATCTTTAATCAATGTCTCACATGATATTCAAATCATAATAGAGAATTTTCAAGTCGAAACATAAATAGATGAAAACATGTATGCACTTTAATACTTCAATCACATGATAATTTCATAAACTCAAGACAAGATAATTTGGGTATGAACCCTGATTGCAAGTCATATAACTTTAACTTTAAAACAAGTTTTGGGAACAAGGATGAACGAATATTCTTGTTCATAAACCCCACATACCTTCAAGGTCTTGGCTTGGTGAAGCAAACTGGACCCTTATGACTTGGGAGATGGTCTTAAGAAGAAACCTTAATCTTATTTTTGAGAGTAGAATGAGGGATTTTGTGTTGTTTAAGTGATAGAAAATAGAGGAAAAGTAATTCCCCTTAGGGTTAAATATCGCGGGTTGGGAGTTATAAGGAGTAAAAGACTAAAAATCCCCTTAACTTAACTTCTTAGAATTTACTCGTCAGTTCTTACGAGTTGATCATATGACTCATATGGAAAGGTATTACTAGGAATCATAAATCATAAGATGGATAGAATCAAAAAAGGGTACACACTGATCAACTTACGAGCTCCACCTATAACTCGTATCTTCACCATACGACCCTTAGCTCCCCAATCGTATCTTGGATAGTATCTTAAGGAGTTTACACTAATGAACTTACAACCCACCTTTATATGACTCGTACCCCACTTGATGACTCCTAGGGTCAAGTCATACCTACAACATATTGTCTACCATGCCACACTACTTTGGATATGATTTTAACTTATTACTTGTATGATGTACATACGACTCAAGGGGTGAGTCATATGATAGACAGAAAACCTTCAGGGATGGGGTATTACAATATCTCCCCCTTGGAAATATTCTTCCTCGAATATGGAATCACTTAGGACTAGGAAAATGATCAATCACGCCAATAACCAACTTATAAACAAGCTTACATCTATCTTAAGGATCTAACCACACACTATATATGAAACGACTTAAGAATACTTAAACAGACTTAAGGAGAGAGAGTCTTGGCTAAAAATAACTATTTACCTTCGGTAGGAACTGAGTTGGAAGAAAAAAGATGAGTATACTTGTCCATCATATCTGCTTCGGCTTCCCAAGTAGCCCTTTCAACTAACTGGTTTGTCCAGAAAACTTTCACAGACGCTAATTCCTTATTCCTTAGCCTTTGGACTTGCCTATCAAGTATATCTACGAGAATTTCGTACGACAAATTATATTTGGCCCCTATGTTTTATATAGGAACTACCCAGGACAGACTTCCAATACACTTCTTAAGCATTGAAACATAGAACACTAGATGAACCATACCTAACTCTGATGGAAGATTCAATTCATAAGACACCTTTCTAACACGCTTCACTATCTCATACGGACCAATAAATCACCAACTCAACTTCCCTTTCTTTCCAAATCTCATTATTTCTTTCATAGGCGATACCTTTAGGAATACCTAAATGCCTACTTCGAACTCGAGTTCCTTTCTTCTCACATCGGCATACGACTTCTGATGACTCTGAGCAATCTTTAACCTTTCATGAATCAACTGAACCTTTTTCATGGATTCAAGAATAGAATTCGGTCCAATCAAAGACACTTCACCAACCTCAAACCATACGATTGGTGATCGACATCTACGCCCGCACAACGCTTCAAACGTAGCTATCTGAATGCTAGCATGATAACTGTTATTATAAGCGAACTCAATCAATGGTAATTGATCATCCCAACTCCCTTTAAAGTCTAACACTCTGTTTGGATAGTGGTTTCCCATGGTATGGTATGTTATAGTTACTAAGAGAACCATGTTTGTTTTGATTGTTTTTTAAAATGTATGGTATGGTATGGTTTAGTTTCATGGTTTTGTAACCATGAAAACTCTCACTTTATGTAACCAATAATTTGGTGGTATCCTATGGTTTGCTTATTTTTTTTCCAATTATGCCCTCACTTAACATTATATAATCCTATTTTACCTTTCACCTTATATTATTTAACTCCACCTCCTACCTCACCCCCACCCCACCAGCCCCCGCCCTCGCCTCCTTCAACCTCCCTCCCTTCCATTTTTAAAATTTTCTTTCTTAGAAATTTTAAAATTTTTGCTTATCCCATCCCTACTTTATTCAACCCCACCCTTGCCAAAACCCCCACCCTAATTTATTATTTTAAAATTTTTTCTTATCCCACCCTCACCCCCATCCCTCCCCCACCTACTAGCCCCCCTCCCTCACGAATTTTCTTTTTATTTTTAAATTTTATTTCTTAAAAATTTTAAGAAAATTTTCTTACACCACCCTACCCCTACCAACTCCCCCTCTCCCCCTCCCCATTACCTAAAAAATAATAATTCCCCCCCACCCCAACCAAAAAATTATTTTTTAAATAAATTTTTTTCAAAAAAATTAAAGTTTTTTTTGTTACCCTAGCTCCTACTTAGACCTCCTACTCCACTACCCCTACCCCTTTAAATATATTTTTTTTAAAAATTAAGTTTTTTCTTACCTCGACCCCTTTATCATATTCATTTTCATTATTTTGTGTTAAATAAATACAAATGCTTTTAGAAAATATTTTCCTACTTGTGTAATGAACAAGGAAAATAAGTAAGAAACAATTTATTTTCAAGGAATTTTTTTTTTGAATTCAGTATCGAACAGATCCGAAGAATACACAAAAGATGCATTCAAACTTTGTACTTGTTGTTGGTGTCATGTCTCAAAACACCAAAAAAAATGAAATTTGTTACTATAAAAAATGAATCCAGCTATATTTATTTTGATCTACTCTTTTAGTGACTGTTAGAATTTACATGAATTTAATATCTTAATATATCTACATGGCATAATTTATGATAAATTAGTAGGAAGAAAATTATTTTATTAACAATTATTGATAAATTTAATATTTATAATGATTAAGTGTATTTTAGTAAACTTATCATTTATGATACAGTACCATACTGTCAAATCAAACAATAAAACTATTATTAAACAACAATGAACGATACAGTCTATCCAAACATGGTATTGTACTATACTGTACAATACAATACCATACCATACCATACAGTACCGTGCATTATGAAACCATGACAAAACTCCATCCAAATAGAGTGTAAAACACATGCTCTCAACATGTCTTCTAATGTCTGGATTATGCACTTAGCCTGACCATCAGTCTGCGGGTGAAATGCAGTACTAATCTTAATCTTTTTACCAAGGCCTTTCTAAAAAGATTGCCAAAACTGTGAAATAAACTGTGTACCTCTATCTGAAATGATGGATTAGGGTATCCCATGAAGCCTCACTAGTTCCTGGATATATATTCTGGCATAATCCTTGTCCATTTATTACTACTATATCCTTCCTTCACTCTTCATTTATATATTGGCTAGTGATATATGGTATTTCACTTTAGTTACTGACTATATTAGAATAGGATAGTTTATCCTAATTTCTCCATTAGCATTATTATGTTTAGTTCCTTGGATAGTTGTCTGTAGTTTATATTACTATGTTACATATTATTTATGCTTACATTATCTTTGGAGCTCAGTCAGCCGATGTCTACTGAGTACCACGTATTTGGTACTCATATTACACTTATGTAGCTTGCAGATCATAGTATGAGTTCTCACTATTAAAGTATGCATCATAAGGAGCAGCCATGGACCAAAGATTAGGGGTGAGCTCCTAAAATTTGGAGTTTTCCTAGTCTCTCCCTTATTGTTGGACTGATCTCTATTTTATATTCAGAGACATCCACACACACACACACACACACATATATACATGTATTATGTATTTAACTGTACTCTTATAGTATTAGAAGCTCTTGTACTGACTTTACTATATTTTGAGATTTTATCTTTATATTAGTCTCTTTATTTGATCCTTTTCCACTGCTTTCTTTATTTCTCTTGATAGTCTGTTACAAGAAGTTATAGATTGAGGGTTGGCTTACCTACTGGTGCGTTATAGTAGGTGCCATCATGACCTACGAAATTGGATCGTGACCCAATTATCCATTAACAAGTGCTATCATATTCAACACATCTCTATTAATGAAGCTTCAAGGCTAAGCATTTTATTTTTATTAAATTCAAGGTCCACAACTATCAGTTTCATGTTTTAAAGTCACTAATTCATGCTAAGAATCATTAATTAACAATCTAGAAGTAATTCTAGATGATATTAACCAAATCTATAGGTTATTCCCAAAATCTCATGAACTTAGGTTTCGAATCCCCAAAACTTCCATGATTAAAGATCTTTCTAAGGATTCCAGGATGTTAAAGGATTGAGATACGAAAAATATAATGGAAAATCTTACCTCAACGGAGAATTATCACCCAAGAAGTTAGAAAATTTTCCTCCTAGGACTTTGAGATGAAGTTTTTGAGTTAAAACTCAAAAACCCATCAAAACCACTTTTATAAACTGCACAGTTACTATCGTGGTGGTTAATTTTCAGCCCCTACAGTGTTCATTGAAATAACCATAACTCTTTACTCCGAAGATAGATTAATAAACGATCAGATACATAGAAAAGAAGACTAAAATATCTATCATTTGGTGGATAGTTGGAACTATAAATCTTTATATAATAGAATATATGATCGTTTGAAGTTGACCCTAATTTAAACTAGCTCAAAACTCAGTTAGTGGGAACACTTTCAACTTAAATTTGTGCTAAGGGTATTGGATGACCTTAGTAAATTTTAAATGCACTCCCATACTAAGTAATTGGTCTTATAACTTAGGATGAAAAAGGTTCTCATGTTTTACTACAAATATTTTCAGTAACGATGAAACAGGTTGTTACAATATCTGTTGCAACCATTGTGTATATATGTTGCAATAGATATCTATATCTATTTGATTAGTTCAAAAAATTAAACATCTGGCACAACACAAGTAGATTATTAAACATATCGATTATAGATTATTCATCTGTTGAATTATTTTCAATAGATTATTCATCTATTGAAGTTAAACTTAGTGTTAAACATTTTTAGTTAGAATTCAGTAGTTTTCAAATCCAAGGATAAAATATAATTCATAACAATAAAATTGAACATCTATTAAGCATAAAATATTTTCCTCGCTAATTACATAAATAATTTACTAAAAATACTAAAAATAAAAAATTATTTTGTTTTCTAGAAAATATCAATTAAAAAAATAAGTCAACATAAATTACAACCCACATTAGGGCTCCAAACTCTTACATGCTACCCCAACAACCCCAAACCTTTTTCATTTCTTTAAATTGCATTGTCATTAAGTAAAGTTGTAGGCGTTTTCATATAGTGTCAGTCATCAAATGCATAATAAATGCAAATGAGTATGACCCACACTCGACACCAGTCTCATTTTTTGAAAGGTTTTGTTTTTGACTTTCAAAATCCCATTGTTCATTGAGCAGCAATTCTAACAAATGATTCATCATGCCACTTTGATTCAACAATCTTGGGAACAACTCCAATGCAGGTTCTATGAACAATAAAAATTTTCAATCTTCAAAAACTGGAATGTTGCAGTCATACCATTCATGACTCCCTCATTGATTATGATCTCAAGAGTCACAGAGTATTTTTTTTTTCAAGTTCATGATTGAAATAATCCTCTATCCCCTATCTAATCTATGGCATCAAGATATAGTTTTTTCCTCTATAGTAATCACCATTATTTCATTCAAACTCAGTAAGTAACTTTTTAATTTTTCTTTCACTAGGAGTTGTCGCTGCATCGCTGATTTTCTTGTACCTGTTTTTGAAGTTACTATAGAATTTAAGAATCATGGTTCTATCATCAAGATCATAGTACTTAGTGAATTTTATATGCCTCACCCATATGAGATGAAGAATTTCCTCAACATACTAAAATAAAAAAATAATTTATATAAGTTAGTAGTTTATGAAAAGATAATAATAATTGAAAAGATACAACAGAAAGGTAATTTGTTGTCTGTTGCAACAGATGGACAACCTATTGCAATAGATAAATCATTTTTTGCAACTTATCTATGAACCTATTAAAATATTACCCATCTACTGCAACTTATACAACTGATGGGTAATCTATTACAAAAGATGACTCATCTTTTGTAATATATTGATAATCTGTTGTAAAAGATAAGTCATCTCTTGTAACTTATTAATAGATTATCCATCTACTGCAACTTATACAATATATGGATAATATGTTGCAATAGATTAATAACCTATTACAAAAATAAGTCATATGTTTTAACTTATCTTTGAACCTATTCATCTACTACAACGTATGCAATAGATGGGGTAATTTGTTGCAACAAACGACTCATCTGTTGCAACAGATGTATAACCTATTGCAACTTATCTCTGAACCTATTAACATATTATCTATATAAATATTTACAAGTTTAAAAGCCTTACAAATTTATATAAATTGAAGGTTAAAAAACTTACCCAACCCTTACACTAATGTTCCGTACTAGTTATGTTCTTGAAATCTTTTGCGCCAAGTTTATGCATGGAGTAGACTTGTAGGGCCTTTTTTGATTTCAACACTCTACTTAGTTCAGCCTTTTATTGATACTCACCATCTTGTAAATGTTGACCTTCTTCAGCTTATGCTGCTCTCCTATAGCCCCAAATGCAAGAAAAAGGAGTTGTAATTTTTCTTTGTTTAATATTTGATTTTACTTTAGGAATTAATATTTTTCTCCTCTTAAGCTCCACCGAATTAAATTGATCTAAAATATTGTTTGATGGAATGAAACCCCTATAAGATATCAACTTTTTAACAACAACAGTTAATGCATCAAGAACTTTAACCACTCTATCATGTCTATCCTTGAATTCATAGCATTTATATGCAGAATATGATCTAGAAAAGGAAACACCGCCTCCACCACCACACCAAAAGAGGTGTATCCACCACTAAAATCAGTAGCATGCTCACTAAAAAGGGGTATATCTTCCACAAAATGAGCATCACTGGTATCTCTTATTTCAAAATTAGTAAAAATCCGAGCATCAACCGCCCTATAAACGCCGCCAGAAACACCAACATCAACACCATTAACAACAACATCATTGAGAATAAGTTCACCCGCCTCAAGTGCTTTTCTTTTGATGGATGTTGATCCAACCAATGTCTTTTTTATTCTATCAATTACCTTAGGATCCGATAAAGTTTTCATAAAAGTAACAAGAAATGGCATCTTAACTCTTGATTAGTCGGGACAACAACGAATGCACAATTTAAAATCAACAAGTTCATGTATTAGAATGGTGATTAAATCATTAAATTAATCATTAATTAAAGCAAAAACTTAAGGAAAGGTAGACTTACTGCTTCATTGGTGGGAGGTCGAAAATATCAAGAACTTTTATTTTTTATCGTTCTTAGACTACAATCATATCAGAATTTTTGGATGAAAAACCTCTTCTTGGTAGCCCTTCACTTGTTATCAAAGATAATAACTGATTTCAAATGCCCAAACCTATATAAGTTATGCCAAAAAATTTAAAGCATTATTCAATAAATAAATGAAACATAATAAAAGAAATATTTACCCAGAAAGCCCATGGAAAGCTATATAAGTTGACTGTGTTTGGCATTAATGAAATCAACAAGTATTTGACAGTCATTTTAAAGCTCTTTTGTCCCAAGGATAATTTTTGAATGCTTTAAGATACTCAGAGAACTTCATTAAATCAAGTGGTACATTTTTGTTAATCTCTCTGGCGTAAAAAATATTATGTACAAAACAAATTAAACAAAATAATTTCTTGTGCTTCTTTGAAAGTCATTTACTTTTTTTAACTCTTCAAGCAAATTTAATGAAGCTTGGACCAATAAGGGACACCAAGTCTTCACCATCAACTGACTTGCCTTTCTAAATTTTCTTGATTGTCTTAGTTGCTGACTTAGCTGCTTTTTTGTTATTTTTTTGGTGTGAGAGATGCTTTTTTATGTAATAATAGGAATAAGTTGAGAAGGAGGATAATATTTTAGTCCAGTAACTATGAAAAACTCTTTTCTACAAAAAAAAAGACATGCCATAGTAATTTATCCAGACCTCATCCATTTTATTTTTATTCTAATACATAAACCTACCTTGGAGAAGACCATTGACCATGGTCATATGAAAACTGTCATTATCGTCCACCGAGAAATTAAGATATTGACCAAAGTAGTTGTATTTGAAATAAACATCTATTTTTTATTCTAAATTTTTTTTCCTAAAGGTGTCAAAATATTTTCTCATGATCGACTTTACCATACAACCACCACTTAAATTTGTGGCAACATGTAACACCCCACGTTTTTGGGCTAGAATTCAAATCGTTGTTCCTACGTGTATAGACCTGAACCTAATGATTCTATGTCAATATGAGTGTAATGATCAATTCTCTAGTGTGGAAATATCATTGGAGATGATCAGAGATCATAAATATCTCCTAACTCAAAGATGAGTTGAGAACTTTTCTATCGATTAAGTTTTAGTGAACGTTTTAACTTGGGTCAAATTATAATGATCATTACTTCTTGAATATAGTGAGTTAAGGTGTACTAATATATACCAAATAAAATATCTTTGAGTCTTGTTTCCAACGCATATGATTTCACCTTAATCTGATATCAGAGTAGAAATTTATGCTCATTTTACTTGCGAGTCACTACAACATTTTAGTCCTATTGCCACTCTTGTAAAGTATGGCGTAAAATAGCAGAAAGTGTGGAGTTTGATCAAAGACTACACTTTCGGACTTTAGGCAACATTTTTTGGGGGGTGTCCTAAAGAGGCATAACCTTTGATCAAAGGCCACGCTTTTCAAGTGTTGCCATATAGCTACATTTAAAAAGCAAGGCCATTAAGATATAAAGACTACACTTTGCATCTTCTCATTGACAACACTTTTATTTGATAAAGCTACACTTAGAAGTGTTGCCTTTGTTTTTCTATTGGGCACGTTTTACAAGCGTAGCCTTTTGTAGCACCTCTATAACAACACTTAAAAAATGTTGCCTTTGTTTTACTTTAGGGACGCTTCACAGGCGTTGCCTTTTGTAGCACCTCTATAATAGCACTTAAAAAACATGGCATTTTCTTTATTACTAGCCACACTTAAAAATCGTAGCCTTTTATACATCCTTTGTGACAACACTTATAAAGTGTAAGTATGTTTTAGCCACAATTTTGAAGTGTAGCATTATTGCCTAAAATTTGATAGTTGAAGACACATTTTACAGAATGGCATTAAGCATATAAAATGACAGTACATAATTTCTAATTTAAAAGTAATTATTTTGGTCGAAATGTATACATCACTAAGCACATTATATAAACATACACACACACACACACATATATATAAATATACATACATATATATATATATATATATATATATATAATCTCACACACCAATTAGCTAATAAATAATTGAAGTGCATAGATTTGATTTGAAAAAAACATGTCTTTTACACACCAATTACAAAACAACATAGTAAAATTTTACCAAGTTCCACACAAAATCAAATGTATATAAAAGTAGATCAAAATATTTCAAATATTATTCATCATTCACTTCAATCTAGATCAAGTTGAGTTGTGGTGCCGACCAATAAAATTTGATCCGCCGCATTGATCCTATACATTCAAAATGAAACAAATAATTAGAAGTAAAATTATGCTTAAAAAAACAACAACATATCCAGTAAATTCCCACCAAATCGGGTCTGGGGAGGGTAAGTGTAGGTAGTTCATACCACTACCTTAATGTGAGATAGAGTTGTTATTTCCAATATTCCCCCAACTCAATATAAAGAAATCTACGATAAGATACGGAATAGTACTAGAACAAGATACAATTAAAATTAACATATTCAATAATACCAAAAGCAAGATACTCCAAGTATACACCACAATATACAACATCCTAGATTAGACTAACCTTCTACCCTAATTCGCCTCCTCCATAATATATCTACATATATATATATATATATATAGAGAGAGAGAGAGAGAAAGAAAGAGGTGCAACAACAAGATAAGAGAAAAAAAGAGACATGGTATCTCGAGTTACTATTATTTGAGCACCTACAAGGATACAACAATAATGTCATTAAGCCTTCCAATTGAGCTCTATAATGGAGCTCATAGCAGATGATAAACATAAGAGCCTTACCAAGCCAAGCTGACCAAGATAAGATTTTTGGATGTTACTAGAGCAGTGGCTTGTTATGTTAGTAACTAATGCTTGAAGTAGAGGGTTTTCTCATATTTATGGATTAGATTCAGGTTGAGAACATCCAAGTTATAAGACTAATTTGGTTTGACCAAACTCAAAACTTAACTAGTCTCTGCTCTTTAAAGAACTCAAATACAATAAACAACTTAATAACTTTCAACCGACTTGTACAAAATTTAAAATTTCTTTAGCTACATAAAAGAAGTGTCTTATTAAACCAACTATAGAATCCAGTATAATGTTTTTAGGCATACCAATACTTGCCACTAGCTGCCATTGCTTCAATTACACTCTTAATCTCCTTTTCAAATTCCATGCTCAATAAATATATAAATATTTTTTCAATCTTGAATGAGAAAGTATGTGAATTCAAAGTTTCTTTAATTCATGCAATCAAGTTAAAAGCTCAGGATTTAAGTTTCTTGTGAATTTGTAAGATAAAGTACGTTTTCATGAACCGAAGCATGAGCTGAGCCGAAAGAATTTGAAAGAATTTTTTATCTTACAACTTGTGCATTACTCACATCAGGGTAAAGGAATGTTAGATCCGTCACTCCCTAGTATATCTTGAAAATTCAATCCAGGATTGTTTTGCACCAATTGACTAAAAAAACTGTCACATTTATTCTCTCATTTCACGTATAATTTCTTCCTTCATAGAAGTGACTTCATTAGCATGCTTTTGTTTTAGCTTGTTCATTTTATCATCTTTCTCGAGAAGTTGTTGTGACTAATCTACCATAACCTCTAACTCGACCAGGCTTCTCCATTCCAAACACTACCAAGAATGCATCATCTGGTGTTTTCCCAGTATTTTTATGATTATGAAGTTTAGAATGTCAAAAAAGTAAAACAATAGCTGTCTGGAGAAGAAATAATACAGTATATATAAGATATATTTCAAAGAAAAATATGGCTCCTCCTTAGTACCAGGAAAGAAAAAAAAATGTTGTATAGATACCTCACTATTCCTCATACCACTCTCATGGGCTTTGAGAATAATGAAAAGAGATCTTAGGTTCCAAGAATTATGCAGGCTTCAGATAGAAAGAGTATAGATACAACTCTAAATGTTTTAGGATTGAATAACAATGGAGCAACATTCTTCGCATCAGTTTTATTAACACTATGCACTCTCATTGGAGCCTGGATGGCTAACAATACTATTTTTATGTAATGCCCCATACTTTTCCTAGCTTAATTTTTCTCTTAGAATGTCAAGGATTAGCTTTAAAAATGAATACATTTTAATGCATGTGGCATTTTCCAGATTTAGACCCCTCTTTGTGTAGATGATTGAATAAGCTTTTCATCGATACCAATTTTGTCCAAATCCGATACTCGGTTGAGAAGTTATGACGATTTTAGTAAAGTAGTGTGTCATTTGGACAAGCACTGCGTCACAGTGTAGGCTTATTTCCCGTTTTTCAAATTCTAGTGGACCTCCGCGATTTTCCCGTGTCATGGAGAGGTTGAATTTCCCAATTGTTAAATTCCAATAAGCCGACATGATTGTACCGCATCGCGTTGATGGACAAAATGGCATTCCAAAGAAGCATCGTGATTGCTCTGCGTCGCGGAGATCTTCCAGTTCCCACTTGTCATTTTACAGTGAGCCACAGCGATAGTGGCGTGTTGTGGAGGCCTGCCAATTCAGAAAAATATTGCTTTTTCCAATTTCGTTTAAAATATTAAAAGGGACACTTTGGTTAATTTCAAGCCCCCAATCCGTCCAAACATAAGATTTACGCCTATTCTAAGAACTTTATGCTTATTTTCATCCTTTCTCTCTCAAAGAAAACCCTGGAGCTCCAAATCTTCTTCTCCAAGAAATCAATTTCCTCCATTGTTTCTCCAAGAAAATCCAAAATAGAGGATTTCTAAATCAAAATAATTAAGAGTTCATCATCAAAAGCACAAATAGAGATTCAAGTTCAAGCTTTCTTAGAAATTTCATCAATTAAGGTATGTGGGGTTTATGAACAAGGATCTTTTTTCATCCTTGTGCTCAAAACCAAGTTTTTATTTCAAATTTACATAATTTTATATGAATATACATGAGATTTATATTAGGGTTCATACCCAATGTTGCTATTTGCAAGATTATGAAATTTCAAGTGATTTAGAAGTTGAATTGGATGTTTATTTTCATGCTTATTATAGTAAATTCCAGATTTTAAATTGAATTATCATTGTTTTCATTACCAAGCAGGATTAATATGATGTTTTGACATGAGATTGATGCATGGGTTATTATCCCTAGATTGAACATTATAATTTCAAGAAAGATTATGATTTAAGCATCAGATGATCAATTTATTTTCAAATTTTCAGTAAAGATTTGATCTTTTGATCCTCAAATAAGATTTGGAATCCACTTTATAGATTTATTACAGATTTCAAAAGTCATAATAGTTTTATTCACAGATTGAGTTAGATAAATGCATAATTGGTTTCGTAATAACCCTTATGCTTGCTTTTATAGAGGATTTCCAACAGAATGCGTATACAAATTAAAAAGAGAGTAGTATTTAGCACCGAGCTAGAGGTATGAGATTAGCGTGCTCTATCTTCCAAAGAACTACGTAGCCAACGTAGGTACAGATTATTAGATTATTCCCACTTCTATGTGGATGAAAAATAAGATGTGATCACTTAACTCAGGTTATACTCCTTGGCAATAGTATGACACCTCTCCCCATCATGAGGTTTTCCCCATAGGGCAACAAGACGTTGGACTCCATATTAGCTCACATAGTTTATGTCGGTTAGAAGAACCTCCCTAATAGAAAAGAATAACATAAAAGATTTTAGAAAACTAAGTGTAAAGGCTCACGAATTTATTTGGATTATGCTGTACAGAAATATATTAGCTACAGATTTCAGCTTTCAGATTCCAGATATAGAAGTGAGTCCCTTTACACTTAGACAATATGATTTACCGACAAAATATTAGTGCAAATTTTAGAACTAAGTATTATGACTCACTTGATTTATAAAGTATGTTTTGCTATTCATGATTACAGATTTCAATATTTTAGATATTCCATCTTATGTGAGTCATTTACATTTAGCATGCATTGTTTTACAAATTATGATGATGAGATAATATTTTACTTATGCATTCACCCCTATATACTCAGTATATCCTCAAAGTACTAATCCACATATACGTCTATGTGCTACATTGTCTCATAATGTAAGTTCAGGTGCTCAGTATTAGCAACGTGAGTAGTTCGAGCATCTCTATCTATATCTGACAGTTGGTGAGTCCTCAGAGTTCGGGGACTTATTCACAGATTTTGTAGCTTATTAGTCTATATGATTCAGTATTTCTTTTCAGACAGTTTGAGTTAGCTAGGGGTCTGTCTCAGTGGATCTCTAGTTATTACTACTAGAGGCTTGTCAGGCTGCTAGTTTCTATTCAGATTATTTAGTATTGAGATTTCATACATTACTTTAGATTATTCTCAGCTATCTCAGATAGTTTTTCGCATTTAGTATGACTTTTATGTCTATATTTCCACTATTATGATATTCAGGCTTAGTAGAAGGAAGACAGGGTTAGCTTAAGGCTACTCATAGTCTTGAGCACCGTGTGACGTCTCGGGATCAGATTTTGGGGTGTTGCATTTTAGTAGTATAATAATATATAGTGACACAAGTCTAGAAGAAATGCTTTTTTTTACCAGAAAAACATCTATTGTTTCTCTCGAGCTAGATACTTCCAGAAAGTACAACTTATAACTGCATTCTAGTAGAGACTATTTCTAATATTTGATGACTGATTATGCCAAATGTTTAAGGCCTATTTTATGACACTTCCTGGCATGATTCGTTGACTCCTAAAAATTCTAAGAAACATAGATCATAACTGTCTGAAACATTCTTGAAGCTAGGCAAGGAACACAATACAAGTAAAATGGGCAACTCTAAGGGGGAGCAATAGTTTTCCAGATTATACCCCATGGATATTTTTTAGGATTTCCTACCATTTTCAACATTAAACTTTTATGACGTACCTTGACTAAAAATTTCTCGCATGAATTTCCTTGCATGTTGTTTGTCCTCAAACATTTTTCTTCTGTGGCATCTCTAGATTGATGCAATAACTAAGAAATAAGAAACAAATATAATGAGTAATAAAATTATACGATCCAAGACATACCACTTGTACCACAATCAATATCCATCTCCTCATCATTATTTAACCACCCATCCTCACCAATTTCTTTTTGTTCCGTAGGATTATCCAATCCTTTAGTATGTTCATCTAGATCTTCAATGGGCAAAACTATAACACCATATGTTGTGTGAATATAATTCTTTTTTTCACGACTTATAAGTATCCCTTATTTTTTAAGAAACTGATCAAGACTACTTGACGGTAGGACTGACTTCCTCTTCATTTGTTTACAGTTTTCAAGCTTTTTAATAGCATGTTGTTTCTCTTGTTCAACTTGCGATCTTCCAATGATATCTGAAGTATTAATATCAACCTTTGAAAATCCTTGGAACATGAAGTTGTGCATAGGTAATTTAACTCATCTCTTTTTAATGGGATCTCCAAATTTAGATTAAAATAACTGTTGTTTGTTTTGTCCCTTTTCCAGTGATCATATGTGAAGCATTAATCTCTTCCCTTGAGGATGATTGGATCATTGACTTGTGAACAGGCAATGTACTCTTTCCTTGTGTGCAATGGACTCCTCAACATTTTTTCTTTTATGTGTCATCGGTGCTTGAGCTTTCCTAATTTTATCATTGCGTTCTTTTCAAGTTGTTCTCTCTTAATCTTATATTCCTTGACTAGTTCAACACTTGAATAGTATTAAGTATCAGAATTCATATTATTCAAAGGACTTTGAGCTTTGTTCAGATTTGAAACTTTTTTCTTTAGAGTTGTTGCCTGTTTCATTCTTACTAACTGCAAATAGAGGCAAAGAGTATTATTTTCACACAAATGATATAAACTTAGCCTTACCAACATAAGTACACATAATTATAAAGAATGGAGGCCCACTACTAGTTTTGAGGATGTGACCTTTTTGACAGAGGTAGATAAAGAGATGCAGGAAAAAGTCCGAGCAATATAGACAAAAAGTACAGTATGAAAGTATCACTAGTTATGAGCTAAATGTCATGTCTAAGCTAAATATGATGAAAACTAATTAAAAGATTGTTTATTACAAAGCTCGATCTTCAAAACATAACAATGAATTTTCTTCCCAACATCCAAAAAAGCCAGATGAGAACAAGAAGGAACAACACTTGAAATTGTGACTTTTTCAGGCTTTATCTCTTCTTGTATCATGACTCTAAAGTTATCCAATGCCTTTTGAAACTGGTCATTTTGTGAAAAAAAAAACTAATAATGGTATTCCATGAAATAATATCCCGATCAGCAAACAACTCAAAGACAGCTCTTGTGTCATCCACTCTTCCTAGTTTTGCATACATAGACATCAAAGCATTGTTTGTATATGTCCTCCTATCATCTACTCTCAAACTATACCTGTGCACTTTCTTGCTAAGCCTAAACCCATCAGTCCTAGGCAAATTACTACAATCAAGTGCCATACTCACCAAAGTAAATGAACTAGCCTCAAACCTATCTAACCCCCATCAACCTAAAAACCTCTAATGCAAACTCCCACTGCTAAAATTTACAAAGAGCATTTATCAAAGAATTCCAAGAAACTTGATCTCGCTGACTGATCCTATCAAACACTTTATAAACATCATGAATACTCCCACCACACCTCCCAAGTAAATGGATAACAGAGTTTTCCATGGTTATTGATGTCGTATCATACCCAAATTTAACAACAGACCCATGTATCTATTTTCCATGATTCAAGTCCTGAAGACCAGTAACAACTTTCAGAAGAGTAGGGAACTAACACCTTCAACATTCATCTGTATATATATATATATGTAACTATTACTTCTTTGAAGCATTTTAAGCGTACTTGGGACCGAAGAGTATCGATCCATAGAGCTACAGAGGGTGTTTTTGAGGTTCACTCCAAAAGACACCCAATCCTCCATAGTCTATACAAACAGAAACTACATAGGTGCACCAAAATAAAAGTACTACCGAATATTTTTAAGGCACAAAGCAACAAGAGCACAGATGAAAAGTTCAATTTTAGTATATCTACAATAGTGAAGATACCAGTTAACCACATTGGAGCAATATGAACAAAAATTATCTGCATAACATCGACTAATGTACAATTTCCATCAAGCAGCTACATCATAATTGGAAAATAGCATTCATTTGATTTCCTATCAGTTGAAAAGGAAATGATTGTGTGCTTAGATTGAAATATCAAAGCTGGAGTAATTGGTAACTATATACTGAAAGTGGCTTACAAATGTGAGGAAATAGGGGAGAACACCAAAGGATAGATGCTGCAAAAGCTCAAACGCACCAGTAACACATGACAATTCTTTGTTTTCTATAATAAAGAAAAATATATATACTTTATTTTTTCTTCCTTATTTGTTTTGATAAGAAAACTTGTTTATACATAAAGAAGGCATATGGGTAGCAACCTGCAAACCATGTAGGAAAGTTGTCTGCAAAAAATACAGGTATTACTAAAGAAGTCGAGAACATTATACCAATACACTACTGTCCCAACAGAAGTTCTCAGTTTTTATTACTAATCTTCAATTGCCATAGTTTATTCCATTTAAGCAATCAATAACATTTATTATGTTCACTTGAACTCTTCAAGAATGCACTGAACCCATTGAAAATCTAATTACACATATAGTCGTATACTAAACAGTAAACACACACATATACACTGAGTCACAGGCTCACAATAGATGTAAATTTGCAAATCAACACACACGTAAACGGTAAATTGGTTATTAACATTTCACATCCAATCAATAGTCAACACAACTATTGTATCTAAGTAGTCTTCAGAGAAAAAAATAAGTAAATGGATAAATGAAGGTATACCTATTTAGTATAATAGAGATACCTCAAAATTCGTTGGTCCGCTATCTTTCAAATGACTACTACCTATTAATAATAGAATAAAATAGGCATTTAGGAAACATCAGTGCACGGTACAACTAGAAAAGGTCCTTAACTAACATATATAATTGCATCATGCTAAGAGTAAGCAAGCACTATAGGGTTATTAATAAAATAATAACTATGCACATGAAAGATGCCAATAGGATACTTAAAGATTGTCATAATATCATGTGTCTGCATATTAAATATCCAAAAAAAAAGCCAAAAAAAATACATAAAGATTGTCAATCTCCTCAATGTTTCTGCATATTAGATGTCTAAAAGTTTTTGTACCAGCAAACAGTCAAACAACAGAAAGAGTAAGCTAACATTATGGGACATCAACAAAATAACAAAGTCATGGTTCATCCTCAAAATCAACATCGTCTTCAGGATCTTCTTCAGACTCGTCTACAAACTCCTCTTTATGCTTTTCTTCATACACATCTTCAGACTCGTCTTTAGACTCATAGACTCATTGTCATGCTCAACTTTAATTTGTTTAGTAAGAAATCCTTTAACATCCATATCAATAATTATTTTTGGAACATCATTCCTTATTAAGACAACTTCACCATTATCATCCGGTGTAGATGGGCCCATAAAATATTCAGAAGGCTCATTTTCATAACTTTCTAAGGTATTAGACTCAACCTAGTCACTTATGTTAAACAGGTCTCTTAGAATAATTTTCAAAACATAATGTCTATCTTGATCATATAGATCCTGCACATAGAAGCACTGGTGTACTTGAGATCCTAGCATAAAAGGTTCTTCTAAAGAGAACTTCTTGTTGAAGTAGACATAAGTAAGTCCATAAGTATCTTTTTCAACCTCATACTAGTCACACTTGAATAAAACAACCTTAAAATAGACATAATAGTCTAACTTCAGTGTATCAACTATTCTACCATCATAAGTCAAATCTGCATGAACTGGATTTTTATCCTTTGAGCTTGCAAAGTTTGTGGTTGAGACAACTAACGCAACACCACTATTTTGTGTTTTATGTCTTGCATCACACTACCTAATATGGAATCTATATCCATTAATGATATACCCAGAATATCTTTTAGCAACTGTATTTGGTCCTCTAGAAAATTCTTTTATCAGATCAGGCACATAATCTTGCAATGTACGAGTTTCAAACCATTCAGAGAAGTTTTGACTATGATTCTTAGCCTTGCTCTATTTAAATCTTCGTGGTTGTCTATTAAGCTCAAGTTCATGCTCTCTACACAATAAGTATTGTTATTCATTAGAATAATAAATACAATAAGATAAAAACTATTCATAAAAAGAAAATACTATAAGTGATTAAAGTGCCAAATATACTCTTGAACTTCATCACAATTAGCCAATGAGCATACATCCGTCCCATTCAGTGAGTTGTTATCTAAAAAAATATCTGCATTTTTCTTTTCTCCCAAAGGACAACCTTTGCAAGGGAACAAACTGAAAGTTTGTGCATCACTTGAGCCATACTCATCATCATTTTGAGGTCTTCTATTAAATCTGGCACGTTCGCCCCCATGCAAATATCTAGAGCATAAAGTTAAAAACTATTCAACCAAATATACCTCTGCTATAGATCCTTCTAGATAATTTTTATTGTGGATATATGATTTAAACATACACATATCTCTTTTCAAGGGATACATCCATCGATTCTGAATTGGACCTCCTAATGTCACCTCATTAGCCAAATAAAAAGGCAAATGAATCATTATATAAAAAAATATAGGAGGAAAAATTTGCTCCAGACAATTTATTGTTTCTATGATCTCAACTTTTAAGCAATCTATTTCCTCCATTGGGATAAATTTTTGACATAAACGACGAAATAAGGAACTCAAACAAATTAAAGCAATAGCAACATGATCCGGAAGGATGCTTTTAATTGGTATTGGCAACAAGTAATGTAACATGAAATTAGAATCATGAGTCTTATAGCCAGATAATTTTATTTCATCTAGTTGTACATACCTAGATCTGTTGGAGGCACTACCATCAGGTATCTTTGCTGTCTTTAAAACTCCACAAAAAATGATTTTTCTCCATTAGTCATTGAGCAACATACTTTTGCAATCTTGATTCTCTTGCCATCCGTAGTATCTTTTGGATGAAGGCCCTTCCTAATTTCCATCTCTTTCAAATCATAACGAACCTTTGCATGATTTTTTGTTTTGCTAGAAATATCCAAAAGAGTTTCAATTACAGCATCAACTACGTTTTTTTCTATGTGCGTCACATCAAAGTTGTTGGGTAATGCATTGTGCTTCTAAAAAGGTAATTCAAAATAGATTGACCTTTTTTTCCATGGACCATCATTTGTTCTCTTTCTCTTTTTCCAAAACGCATTGTTTCTGTTTCGCAAGCTGTTAGGCACATCAGTTCCCTTTAACAAATGTGAAGGATATCTAAATTTAGTCTTTTAATTGAAAGATCTTTTATTATATCTCCACGGATGATCCCTGGGTAGAAAAACACGATGATCCATATAGCACATCTTTCTACTATGTTTAATATAGCAAGAATTATTTCCATAATTATAACAAGGGCTAGCCATCTTTCCTTTTGTACTCCAACTAGATAACATAGCATCTGCAGGAAAGTCACTGATTGTCCATATAAGAGTTGCTCTCATTTGGAAGGTTTGATTTCTTGAAGCATCATATATTTCAACACCTATTTGCCATAATAAATTCAACTCATAAATCAATGGAAGTAAATAAATGTCAATGTTATTTATAGGTGAACAAGGCCCAGGAATAAGTAAGGAAAGCATAGAATACTCTATTTCATGTACATCTAAGGCGGAAAATTATACACCTTCATCATAACTTGCCATGTGCTATGAGATATACTCATGGTCCGAAATGGATTGAATTCATCAGTTGACAAGCCAAGTCTCAGATTACGAGAATATAGTGCAAAATCTAGATACAAGCTATCAAAATATTTCCATTCTTGTCCATCAGCGGGGTGCCTTAACTTTCCATCCTTAGAATGCTTTTCGACATGCCACCTCAATGAATCTATTTTATTTGAGCACATAAATAGCCTTTTGAGTTTAGGAACTAATGGAAAATATCTCAAAACTTTTGCTGGAACACAATAAGATTTTTTAGAAGGCTAAAAAATTTCACAATCTACTTCAGGAGGTTTAATATATCAAAAAACTCCACAAACATTACACGATTCATCATTCTTATGGTCATTCCTAAACAACAAACAATCATTAGGACAAGAACATGAATTTTCTCATAATCAAGACCGAGATCCTTGACCATAGACTTGGCTTTATTGTAGGATGGAAGAATGTTCAACTCTGGCATTACCTCTTTTAATAATTCTAAAAGATAAGTCAATGATTTATTGCTCCATCCATGCAGACACTTCAATAAATATAAACGGATTGTGAATGATAATCTAGAGAATCCTTTACAATCGGGATATAGCTATTGGCTTGCCTCATCAATTATGTTATAAAACTTCTTGGTATCTTCATCTGGACCTTCATAAGGTCCTTCAGCTTGTGCAAAATGTCTAAATTGATCATTCAACAACCCCTCAATATTATCATTCGAGTCATCCATATGATCATCACCATTCAAATCGATTTCCCATTCCCCGTGATTGATCCATCTTTTATAACCATCAACAAATCCATGGTCTATTAGATGATTATACACTACATCCCTTCGAGTCCAACAGACATTAACACATTTATCACATGGGCACTAAATTTCTTCGCCTTGAGGATCTTCATAAGTCTAAGCAAAATCCAAGAAAGATATAACACCTTTTTCATTCTCATTTCTATACCTAGGTAAATCCATCCAATCCTTGGACAGAATATTTATATTCCTAAAGAAAGTGAATATTAAAACTAGATCTCATAACATCCAAAAGATTTAATTACTTACTAGTAAATTCTAAAAGCCATGAGTAAGTTACCAGGATTATGTGTTGGTTGATGATAAGAATTTCTTACCTAGTCAATGCACTTGTGCTAAGTTGAACCCAAATTTAAATTGGCCTCTTCAGATCTTTCTGAATGTCTTAACAAAAAGTAAGTAAAATTAATAAGTGACAGTAACAAAGACAACTTGCAAGGAGTTAACATATTACAACAACAACAACATACCTAGTGTATTCCCATATAGTGGGATTTGGGGAGGGTAATGAGTGTGCAGACCAAACTATTACCTCAAATGAAGTAAAGAGGTGGTTTCTGATAGACCGTCGACTCAGTACAAATAATAGTATAACTAACACCAAACACAAAAGCACACAACAAAAAAGGATAACACCCTTTAAGATAATATTATAAACTATCTATTCAAAATTATAGACATCACCAAAATGACACTAACAAGAAACTCCAGGCACAGACAAAGCACTCTTCCTTACTGTTATAGACAAACTCCTAACCACTAACCCTCTACCCTAATCTGCATCCTCCATACCTTCCTATCAAGGTTCATGTCCTCCATAAATTGTAACTACTCCAACATTACGCAATTATCACACTTGAAGGACCATAACATATATAGAACATCACAATAATTGGAACATCATCCTACTACATTCGAAGGGAAAATATTACTTATTTATTAAACATAGATGCTTAATAGGGAAAATCAACATTAAAACTATCTGGAATTTACTCATAAATGTATTGGATCACTAGAGCATTTGGCAAATTTCTTGATCTCAAAATATGATCTCCTTCAAACTTTGATCTTAGAAGATTGTGGCGTAGAGGTACTCTCCATTAATTAAATCAAATGACATAACATTCTCTCATTGGTACACATTAATTTAATCAAATTGTTTTAAATAACCCATCCAAAACCCTAAACCCCCATTATATGACGCAACCTGGTGGATGAGAATAATATACCCCAACCCAATATAAGTCCTTGAGAAATCAAAACAATTTACTCTATACCAGACACACTGGTTGAGTTGGCCATTGTGAAGAAATCCATTCTTTTGTTTTGCTATTTGTGTATGTATCTACCTCTTTAATCCCCAAGGCAAGTTAGTTTATTCCTATTTTTCTATTTTTGGACTTCTATATAGTAGCTAGGAATATCAAAGTCTTATTTGTACTGGAAAGTATGAAATAGGGTGTGGTTAACTCCGTTTAAAAGTGCCAAAGTAGCAATTTTGGTGCTTCAGGACATTGAAATTAATGTGGACTTCATCCTACTATTACATATAGTGGTTTGGGCCATTTTTTTTCCCTTGTCCATTCTTTACACACACAAGGAAAATCAAACACACACATACAAGAAAAAGAAAACTCATTTGCAAAATCACTTCTTCGGAGAGAACTTAAGTTGTAAATTCTTACATTTCACATGGTCGCATGGGGTCAACAAAGAATAATCCAATTAAAAGATAACAACATACTTGATGGGAAATTCCATATAGATTTTGAAAGTAGTTTTTGAAAATTACCTTCATATATCTGTTTGAACATAAAGACGATATTTTCTCATGTTAAATTCTATTAAAGATCTATTAATTTCAATTTGGTCCGGCCTATTTTGATTTAACACAAAATTTAACAAAGTAGAAAAGTCTTTTAAATGTGGTATAATAAATGATATGTTTAATGTATTAAGAATAAAGAAATTGCAATGGGGGAGTAGTTTTTTTTTCAATTTCAATTCAAACATTGTTCAAACCCTACATAGTTCATTTTCCTCTTCTACCAAAATCAGGATCTGTCACATAAAGATTGGCTAAACTCAGAGTTCTTTCTCTATAATGAAAATCGTAACCCGTTTAAAGTGAAAGTCCAAGACAGTTTAGAGACTAAGAAGATAGGCTACAATTATGCACCAATACCCACCCCATGGAGTAGCTTTAAGCCCATAAAAAAAACCACAACAGGGAAAGTGAATACAGGTTCACTTCTACCATCCAGGCAGGTATTCCCACTGGCGAAGATAGACAATGCCATCTCATTTTCCATCAATAGGCCAACTTCATCAAGGACTCAACAAGAAAAAAATGAACAAGAAAAGATGCTAACGTTCTCAAGACAATGCAGTAAAGCCAATACATCCTCAACTTCCTGGCACAACAAAGGAACAATTTTCCATTTGTAAATGCAATAAGCTAACATATCCTTAATAACAAAGCCTATCAAGATTGGTTTACATCACGATTCAAGTACATAGTTTTCAAGAATTAAAAAAAAATTACTACTTCTCATCCAGTATGCATGCAGGCAACTATAAATAACTACCCACATTAATAAGACAAGTTTGGACCAATCTGTGGAGCCAAAACATTCTTTTGTTCTACCATATCAAGAATTACAATGTCAAGCATGAATAGTTGTAGAAACAAATAGTCTGATGTTACCATTGAGTCTCATAAAGAGCAAGAACTCACTGGCTAATAAATTTGGCTCATGACCAAAAATAGTTGTTGGAAAAATAATTTTGTTTTTCAATAAAGTACTAACTAGCTAGCTGTTTGTTTCTTTGAACTCAGGTTATTTATTTAAAGAAAAAATGAGTTTGGTTCCATTGTCAAGCTTGATTGATACAAAAGTTAAGCTTTAAGCTAGTTGAAGACAACACACACCATCAAATACAACAAATGGAAGCCACCTGATCAAAACTTCTTTAAACTCAACACCGATGACAATACTATTAATCAGTAACATCTATTTTATAGCGTTAACATGCAAAAATAATGCAGTAAGATATATTTGAAGGTATAGGGCTTAATTTTTTTTCACTTTTTGACAAATGTCTTGCTCATTTTAGCTTATTTTGGAGATTAATTTAAAGATGAGAGAACATCTAATGACTTACTACAATATGCACATACCACCCTCCTTAGACTCTACTTATAATGACAACAAACTCAAACGTCTCCACAAACATTAATGCCCCACACTCTATTCCACACAAAGAAAGAAACTATTTAAAAGTATATCGGGAAAGAACCATCTTGATTTATCCATTTTCTTTTTCATTGAACTTATGCATTATGTTTTTTCTTTCAATTTACCTATTTTGACCTGGTAGAATACATCCATATCAAGCAGCAGGTTAATGTTTAACTTGAAACAACATTTACATTAGTCCTAATTGCACACAATATTTAGGCTTTCGATCATATCAGGAGACTTGAGTATTCGAGGTTAACTTCAACTTCTCTTACAGTCTTAATCAACTCGCTATAAGCCTACCATCGAATTAGTGCGACATGATATATTGTATTGATCATCAGCAAGTCAATGAGTAAATAATGTAGCAGTGTCATCAATGACTAAAGAAAATTATAATGCATAAATCCCATCCCATATAAGCATGAATCACATTATACTTATATTACTGTAATGCCCCGTACTTTTCCTAGCTTAATTTTTCTCCTAGAATATCAAGGATTAGCTTTAAAAATGAATACATTTTATGCATGTGGAATTTTAGATTTAGACCCTCTATTGTGTAGATAATTGAATAATCTTTCCATCGATACCAATTTCGTTCAAATACAATACTCGATTGAGAAATTATGACGATTTTAGTAAATCAGTGTGCCATCTGGACAAGCACCGCATCGCGGTGTAGGCTTATTTACCGTATGTCAAATTTAAGTGGACCTCCACAACTTCCCCGCATCGCGGAGAGGTCCAATTTCTCAATTTTCAAATTCCAGTAAGCCGATGCGATTGTACCGCATCGTGTTGATGGCCAAAATGACATTCCAAATGAGCACCACAATTGTTCTGCATCACGGAGATCTTCCAGTTCCCACTCATTATTTTCAGTGAGCCACCGTGATAGTGGCGCATCGTGGTGGCCTGCCAATTCAGAAAAATATTACTTTTTTCAGTTCCATTTAAAATATTAAAAGGGGCACTTTGGTCAATTCCCAAGCCCCCAATCCATCCAAACATAAGATTTAAGCCTATTGTAAGTACTTTATATTTATTTTCATCCTCTCTCTCTCAAAGAAAAACCCTAGAGCTCTAAAGCTTCTTCTCTAAGAAAGCAAATTCAACCATTGTTTCTCCAAGAAAGCTCAAAATTGAGGATTCTCAAGGCAAGATAATCAAGAACTCATATTCAAGAACTCAAATAGGAATCAATAATTCAAGTTCCTTTATCTAATCATCAATTGAGGTATGTGTGATTTATGAACAAGGATCTTCTTCCATCCTTGTGCCCAAAATAAGGTTTTAATTACAATTTCATATGATTTTGAATGAATATTCATGAGCTTTGAATTAGGGTTCATACCGATTATTTCTATTTGCAAGATCATGAGATTTCAAGTGTTTTGAAAGATGAATTGCATGTCTATTTTCATATTTTTATGCCTATTGCAGAAATTTTCAAATTTTGAGTTGAATTATCAATGTTTTTATTATCAAGCATGATTATTATGATGTTTTAACATGTATTTAATGCGTGGTTATCAAGACCAAGTTCATATGTTGATATTTCAATAAAGATGATGCTTTAAGCATCTTATGATCAGATTATTTTTAAATTATTCAGCAAAGCTTAGATCTTTTGATACTCAGCTAAGATTTGGAATCCACTTTACAGATTTATTATAGATTATAGAATCAGATAAGCTTTATTTACAAATTTAATCAAATAACTACATAATTGGTTTTAGAATAAACCTTTATGCTAGCCTTTTAAAGTGGATTTCCAACAGAGTGAGCATACAGTTTAAAAGGGAGTAGTATTTAGCACCGAACGGGAAGTATGGGATTAGCGTGCCCTATTTTCCACAGAACTATGTACCACATAGGTACAAATTACTACCACTTCTACGGGGATGACAGTTACAGATGTGATCACTTAGCTCAGTTTATACTCATTGGCTAGAGTATGCCACCTCTCCCCATCATGAGGTTTTTCCCTTAGGGGAACAGGACGTTGGACTCCATGATAGATCACATGGTTTATGTCAGTTAAAAAAACCTCCCTTACAGATAAAACTTCAGATAAAGTATTTTCCCTAACAATAAAGACTTTTAGAAAAGAATAACAGAAAAGCTTTTAGAAAACTAAGTGTAAAGGCTCACAAATTTATTTTGATTATGCTTTACAAAAAGATATTAGCTATAGATTTTAGCTTTCAGATTTCAGATATAGAAGTGAGTCCTTTACACTTAGACAGTATAATTTACAGATAGAACATTAGTGCTACTTTTAGAACTAAATGTTATGACTCACTAGATTTATAAAGTATGTTTTGCTATTCATGATTACTGATTTCAGTATTTTAGATATTCTAGCTTATGTGAGTCATTTACATTTAGCATGCATTGTTTTACAAATTATGATGATGAGATATGTTTTACTTATGCATCCACCCCAATTTACTCAGTACATCCTCAAAGTACTGATCCACATATACGTTTATGTGCTATATTGTCTTATATTATTGGTTCAGGTGCTCAGTATCATCATCATGAGTAGTTCGAGCATCTCCATCTATATCCAACAGTTGGTGAGTCCTTATAGTTCGGAGACTTATTCATTCAGATTTTTGTAGCTTATTAGTCTATATGATTCAGTCTTTATTTTCAGACAGTTTGAGTTAGCTGGGGGTCTATCCCAGTAACTCTCTAGTTATTAGTAGTAGAGGTTTATTAGAATGCTAGTTTCTATTCATATTATTTAGTATTGAGATTTTAGACATTACTTCAAATTATTCTCAGCTATCTCAGACAATTTTCCATATTTAGTATGACTTTTATGTCTATATTTCCACTATTATGAGATTCAAACTTAGTAGAAGGCAGACATAGTTAGCTTAAGGCTACTCGTAGTCTTGACCACCGTGTGCCATATCGAGATCATATTTTGGGATGTTACAAACTTGGTATCATAGCCTAAGGTTTATTAGAGTCCTAGGGAGTTAGACAACTGCGTTGTGTAAAGCCTTGATCATGGGTATGAAGTGCGCCACATTTATGAGCAAGAGGCTACGAGACATTTTTAGGAAATAATCTCTTTCTTTCATGATATATTGTGCTCATAGTATATCTATCTTCTTTTAACTCGTACTCTTATGTGACATTTGAATTTGCCTCCTTTTTGAGCTAATTTTCACAGAAATGGTAAACAACCACCCCAACCCGCTGATCTTTTGAATAAGAATGTATCCCATGCTGAGTTTAGGGCTGCCTTTCAGGAATTGTCCCAAGCTGTGACTGCTAATGTTCAGGGAAACTATCATATTGCAGTCCCACTTTAGCAGAATAGGGATTTAGCAGCAACTAATATTAGAGATTTCATGAGAATAAATACGCCAGAGTTTTTTGGGTCAAAAGCATGTAAGGACCCGCAACTTTATTTGGATGAGGTAAAGAGGATCACCCAAATTATGTATGTTTCTGAATAGGAGAGTGTAGAGTTGGCATCTTATAGGCTGAAGGATGTAGCATATGATTGGGTAGTTATGTGGAAGAATGGTAGAGGTGAGAATGCAACTCATATGAGTTGGAAGGTATTTCGAGATGCTTTTCTAGGTAGGTTCTTTTCGCATGAAATGAGAGAAGCTAAGATAGAAGAGTTCATGAACCAAAGGCAAGGTTCGATAATAGTGAAAGAGTACTGCCTTAAGTTCAACCAGTTGTCTAAGTATGCCCCAGATACGATGGTTGATCCTAGGGAAAATATGAGTAAGTTTGTTACTGAAGTATCTAGCTTGATAATCAAGGAGTGTAGGAATGACATGCTTATTGGAGACATGGATCCTGCTAGATTGATAATTCTTACTCAGCAGATTGAGGCAGAGAAGTTGAAGGAAAGAGAGAGAGAAAATAAGAAGGATAGAACAGGGCAGTTTAAGTATGGCTAGGATAGGTCTCATGGGGAAAATCATTTGCAGTTTCAAAATTGTTCATCTATGCCAGTACTATCTTCAGCTAGTGCTCCCACTCCTAGAGCTAGGCAGAAGCAGTGGGGTACGTCTTCTATGTCTAGATCTCAGAATAGTATGAGTGGAAGGCCTAGTTATCCTCCATGTGCTAAGTGTGGTAAGAATCACCTTGGTGAGTATTTAGCTGGACAAAAAGGTTGTTATGGTTATGGTAAGTTGGGTCATAGAATTAGAGAGTATCTGCTTGATAAGCAGGGAAACCGGAATATTCATCCCCAGACTCAGGAAACTAGTGCACCAGCTCCTCTAGGTCGCCCAGTTCCTCCCCCGAGAGCATCATCTAGTACCGGTGGCGGTTAGTGCCAGAGTCGGTTTTATGCTTTACCATTCCACCAGGAGCAGAAGGATTCACCACATATCATTACTGGTATGCTTCGTGTCTTTTATCTTGATGTTTATGTGCTGTTAGACCCCGAGTCGAGTTTCTCTTATATGACCCCGTTAGTTGCTGTAAATTTTAAAATAAGTCTTGAAAGAATCCCTGAGCCTTTCTTGGTTTCTACTCTAGTAGGTGAGTCAGTTATTTCCAAACAGATCTATAGAAAGTGTCCTATCACTGTCCTTCATAAAATCATGTTAGAAGACCTAATATAGTTAGATATGATTGACTTTGATCTTATTCTTCGTATGGATTGGCTCCATTCCTGTTATGCATTCACAGATTGTCGAACCCAAGTGGTGAAGTTTTAATTTCTAGATGAGCCAGCCTTTGAATAAAAGGTAATTCCATATCTCCCAAGAGTCATTTCATATCTTATCTTAAAGCCAAAAAGTTGATTTCCAAATGGTGTATCTATCATCTGGTTCAATTCAAAGACACTAAGTCTGAGACTCTAATAGTTCAGTTAGTAATTTTAGTCAATGAGTTTCCTGATGTCTTTCCCAAAGATTTGCAAGGGGTACCTCCCGATAGGGAAATAGAATTCAGGATTGACCTTCTTCCAGATACTTAACCCATCTTAATACCTCCTTATCGTCTGGATCCTGTCGATCTTAAAGAGTTAAAAAAGCAGCTTAAAGATCTCCTAGATAAAGGTTTCATAAGGCCTAGTATTTCTTCATGGGGTGCTCTCATCCTATTCGTGTGAAAGAAAAATGGTTCTTTGCGTATGTGCATCGACTATTGTCAGCTGAATAAAGTTACAGTCAAAAACAAATATCTTTTTCCTAGAATTGATGACTTATTTGATCAACTCCAAGGTGCAAGTTATTTTTCAAAGATAGACCTTAGATCCGACTATCATCAGCGTAGAGTAAGGGAGTGTGATATTCCAAAGATAGCTTTCAGAACCCGTTATGGTCATTTTGAGTTTCTAGTCATGTCCTTCAGACTTACAAATGCCCCAGCAACCTTCATGGACTTGATGAACAGAGTGTTCAAATAGTATCTAGATATGTTTTTCATAGTCTTTATCGATGATATTATTGTCTACTCTCGTAGTAAGGATGATCATGCAAACCATCTTAGAATTGTATTGCAAACTCTTTGGGATCACCATTTGTTCACCAAATTTAGCAAATGTGAATTTTGTCTAAGGTCAGTAGCTTTTCTTAGTTATATTATTTCCAGTGAAGGTATTAGAGTTGATCCCCAAAAGATAGAAGCCATAAGAAATTGGCCTAGACCTATCTCTCCATCAGATATTATCAGTTTCTTGGGTTTAGCTGGATATTATAGACATTTTTTTTAGGGATTCTCATCTATTGTGTCTCCTATGTCTAGATTGACTTAGAAGAAAGTCAAGTTTCAGTGGTCAGATTCCTACGAGAAGAGTTTTTAGGAGTTGAAGACTCAACTCACTTCAGCCCCAGTTTTAGCATTACCTGATGGTATAAATGGTTTTGTGGTGTATTATGATGCCTCTAGAGTTGGTTCGGGTTGTGTTCTAATGCAGAGAGGTAAAGTTATGGCCTACACCTCTAGATAGCTTAAGCCTTATGAAAAGATTTACCCGACCCATGATCTTGAGTTAGCTGCTATTATGTTTGCTTTGAAAACTTGGAGGCACTATATTTATGGGGTGCATGTTGATGTGTTTATGGATCACAAAATCTTGCATATGTGTTTACTCAGAGGGAGTTGAATATCCTTCGGCGAAGGTGGTTGGAATTGTTGAAAGATTATGACATGAGTGTATTGTATCATCTGGGAAAGGCCAATGTAGTGGTAGATGCCCTTAGTAGATTGTCTATGGGCAGTGTTGCTCATGTGGAGAATGATAAAAAAGAGTTAGTTCGGGAAGTTCAACGGTTAGCTAGATTGGGTATGAGGTTGGTTGATTCAGCTGAAGGGAATGTTTGGGTTCAGAGTAGTTCTGAATCTTTCCTAGTTTTGGAAGTGAAAGAGAAGCAAGATAAGCATTCTAGTTTGGTCAAACTGAAGGAGTCAATTAAAGACAAAAAGTTAGAGTTTTATCCCAAGGGGGAAATGGTGTGTTGAGGTACCAAAATAGGTTGTGTGTACCATGTATTGATTATTTGAGGAAATGGATTATGGCGGAAGCGCATGGTATGGTTATTCTATTTATCTAGGAGCGACCAAGATGTACTGCTACTTGCGGGAAATTTATTGGTGGAGTGGTATGAAGAAGGATATAGTAGAGTTTGTAGCCAAGTATGCAACTTGTCAATAGGTTAAGGTAGAGCACCAAAGACCTGGTGGTATGTTGCAAGAGTTTAGTATCCCTACTTGGAAGTGGGAAGAAATGAATATGGACTTTGTGACTGGATTACCCCATTCGCGTCATCAACATAGTTTGATTTGGGCAATAGTAGACAGATTGATTACGTCAGTGTATTTTTTACCAGTTCACACGTCTTACACATCTGAAAACTATGCCAAGTTGTATATCAAAGAGTTAGTCAGATTGCATGGAGTTTCTATATCTATCATCTCGGATAGGGGTACACAGTTTACCTTTTAGTTTTGGAAAGCCTTTCATAAAGGTATTGGTACCCAAGTTCATCTTAGTTTAGCCTTTCATCCGCAGATAGATGGTCAGGCAGAGAGGACCATTCAGATTCTAGAGAACATGTTGAGGGCATGTGTTCTTGATTTCAAAGGTAGTTGGGATGTCCATTTATCGTTGATTGAGTTTACTTATAATAATATTTACCATGCTAGTATTCAAATGGCACATCCCTTATGTTATCAACCACATGTATTGGTAGATCAATGGTGTCTTCCTGCTTCCAGTAGTAATAGATAGACAATGACTGCCATTCTTAGGCTTCTAAATAGTGTTGCTTAGAAGAGTGCCTATTTGATATTGGTTTAATGTATCAGACATCTGCCCAAATTATTTCTCAAGCTAATTAATAGCGGTTGCTTATGACTCCACCTTCTGAGTCAACCCTGAAATATATGCCTTGATTTCCTTTAGGCAACTCTCTTGGCTTTCTAAACCCTTTACAAGTTTTATAAAAAAGGGTTCCATTCTTGAGTTTCCAGATTCAACATCTCAGTTTTTAATGGAACATAAAGGCCACTCTTTTACTTGTAGTCATCTTTCCTCCTTCAGTCACCATCACACTCTCTACTCTTGTCTCTATAGTAGTTTTAACCTTGATTTTTTTGCTTCGACCTTAGACCTTGTTCATGAAAACTTATTATTTCGCTATTAAGACACTTAGCTTCTTTCTCAAAATCCAACTCTTCATATTTAATCCATACCTCATGCACCAATTATATTTACCTTTTCTACTTAGACTGCCACAATTACTTCATAAGAAAGTAAATATTAGTCCTCAGTTGTGATACTTCTTGATCCCCTATCTCATCTAATGCTCTCTGCTCATTAAAGGAACAATTGCGTAAGTACCGAGTCATATATCCTCCTCCCACGTATGTCATTATCTATAGGTTTTAGTGGTCCGATCTAATATTTTAGAAGAATGCTCAAACCATAGAAACATGAAGGCTCCACCTGTAATAGTATCTTCCACAACCTTACTATTAGTATTACGAGCACTGTAGAATATCTTGAGCAAGTTTCTACCCATGATTCTGTGATTTGGGACATCCTAAAGCTTTTTTTAAACCTCAACTATGTCTTGTATAATGCCTCCAAATGAAACTATCAAAAAATAGAGATCTCATCTTTCAATTGCAACATTCTGGAGGGTGAGAAATTTTTTTCCAAGAACTGAGTCCTCAACTCATTTCAAGTGGTGATAGATTTAGGAGACAACTCACCCAACCACAAAGTCGCCTACTCTATCAAGAAGAATGGGAATAATCTCAGTTATAAGGCTTACCGACTCACTCCAAGTAGATTATGTAAAGTAAAAATCCCTACAAAATACATGATATGCATATTTGCATCATTATTAGGTAGGCCAGCAAACACCTCCTTCAAATTTAGCAACTGGATCATCACACTCGTAATATCAAACTTGGTACCTTGAGAAAATTTTGGAGAAATGATATCACCCATTTCAATCAGCTCAATAATGTGCAGTAGAACTATAGCACTTTTGATGCATAAAATGATGAAAATATGCACGTTTCTTAGGTTATTTTGTTATATATGATGCATTTTATGTATTTTTTTTTACAAAAAATTAGGTTTTCGATGATAAACTAAAGAAAAAGATTAAAATTAAAGTTTTGGCTACTTACTGAGGCTATTTTAGGCGTATGTTCCACTTACTTGGTGTATGTGACCCAAGATAGTGCAGAGATCAAAAGTCCAGAGGTTCAAAAGTAGAAAAAAAGACCCTGCGCTATTCTATGCCACATACGATCCATACATGGCACATACAGTCCCTATGTGACCTAGGATAGTGCAGAGTTTGAAAGTCCAGAGAGATGCAGGATCTACATTTGAAGTCTGCACTTACCTAGGTCCACATATGGTCTGTATGTGGTACATACGGTCCATATGTGTCCTAAGTAAGTGGCCACTGACTTTGTTTTTCCCTTTTCATTCAGGATTTAATTTTTAGGGGTTTTTTGTGTACTATATATACTTTTTTGACATTTTGTAATTAGGTTACACACTCTTAACACTTACAACTTATATTTTTATTCCAAGATTAGAATTTGATCTTGGGATTGCTCTTGTATTGACTTTGGTTGATAATTCAGTTTCAAACTTTGAGTTTTATTCAATTATTCTTATGATATTGTTTAATGGCTTTCATTATGAATTCTATTGATTGTTTCACAAGCATGAATGACTAAAACCCTTAGCTAGAGTTGTGGGAACCTTGGCATATTGATAAAGTTGGGGAAGTGTGAAGTTGTTCTGAACCAGTACTTGTGCATGTATTGTATTATCTTTGGTTTGATAGTTGTTCTAGCAGTTGCAAATGTTAGGATCCTACCTAGATTATTGCTACTTGCTCCAAAAGAGGAGTAGTGACTAGGAAAAGGTAATTACAATAGTAATTCAAAGATTAATTGTCGATCTAGAATAACAAGTATTATTTATGTAAGACTATTGTCTATGATCTGATAATTAGAGACTCAAAAGGTAATAGTTAATGGGGAACTAGGATAAGGGTTAGTAATGCAACATCCTAAGACTCAAAAGGTAAAGGATAAAATCTATCAGTGAGTCCACAAGATAGTTAATAGTACATAACTTATCATATTATGCATGCAAAGTACTAGGTTGGTTCAACAATGCACGATAAACCTATGGATCTGAGAAGCCAGGGGAACATAGCTCTAGTGTTCGGCTTCGACTATTTAGAACCAAAGTTACAAATGGTTACTTTTTAGATATTATCATTACAAATACCTCATTTACTTTTCCAATTCTACTTGTTGATTATAGTGAGTGAGAGCCAAAATTCCACGTATTCCTTTGGGTTTGACCCTAACTTGAGTTGAGTTACTATATTTTGACAACGACCGCAATAGCCTTATTTGAAGGTGTAGTTTAGGTGAGAGGGTCTTTGGGAAGATCTTTATGGAATACTTATGGAAACTTATTCACTATTAGAACTGACTTAAGACTTGGAGTTTCAGAATTTGAGTCCTTGACTCAAATGAGATGGTAAATATATCCTTGGTTATCATCTTTTTTTCCTTAAGATAGGAAAGAAACTGACCCTTAGGCACTGAAGTACTACCCCTCTATTCAATAACAGGTTCATTAGGAAACTGTAACTAGACAATCCTATTTCTATAATCAACTGAAGCATAGCACGAGTTAAGCCAATCCATGCCAAGAATGACATCAAAATCAGTCATCTTTAAATCTACAAGATCAACTGAAGTAACTCTTTGTGACATTGTGACCAATTAATTTCTATATACCCGTCCGGCCATAATCGAACTACCCACTGGTGTAGACACTAAGAAAGGCTCTTCTAATATGTCGGGACTGACACCTAAGTCTACAACTATATAAGAAGTCACAAAGAAAAGTGGAGCTCTGGGTGTGGAGCTCTAGGTCTAACATTGCATAAACATGAAGATGGAAGACTTGTAACATACTCATAACCATATCAGGAGAACTTTCCTGATCATGCCGAGTCTGTAGAGCATAAAGTTGGTTCTGACGATCCCACTAGTGGCACTAGGGGTGGTACCCTAATAAGTAGGGAGACCTATAGGTGCTACTAAAGAATTAGTCTGGCCCTACTAACAATCATTTCTACCCTTCCACATACCCAATGGGCAATCCCTTATCATATAGACTGACTTTCCATATCCAAAGCACGCATCACTACTTGCTATACACTCACCTTAATGATTCTTACCATACTTCCTGCAAAGAGGATTAGTGCAACCACTATTTATAGTGCCCTAGGACTTAGAGCCTTGTGCCCTATATCTATTTGACATGACACAAACTAAGGCCCAATCATGTCAGGCGCCTCATGCCCAATCGGTACCGGAGACCACCCCCAATACCCCACCATAACTGCCATACATCCCATATTAGATGAGTTCCAAATATATATACACATACCTATATATATATATATATATATATAATCCAAAACAAAATAGAACAATCATAAATCAAGTATAGTTAACCGATGATATCCTCAATTCCAATACCAATGCCAAGGATGACACCGATACCGACACCACTTATACCAACCTATAATAGTCCCATAAAGCCTCTATCTGAAATCAAAACAACATCTGGTTGGTACATGCACCCGACCATAGCCAAAACCAAAGTATAAGAAATATCCAAAGTATGAAGAAAAAACCATAACATGAAACGGAGCCTTCCAGAGTATGGAAGCTCTCCACTTCAATCCAACTCTAAGTTATCCCTTAATCCAATCACTAAGTAGGAATAGTATGGCCAGTTCTTGCTTTGCATGTTGATAAAGTATTTGAAGATGGGTTAGGGGGTAAACGCTAGCATGCACTCAGGATAAAGATAAAATAATGCCAACTTTTAAAATCAAGTAAACAACCTGATGCATTCACAACCATACATATATATATAATTTATATTGGGAAAGAGAATCGGGTTTAGCATTCCTTTAAAACCATTAACCTGGGTATGTGTAGCTTAACTATTCTAGAACCACCCATAGGCTATATGGGTCCAGTGTTACCCCTTGAACGGGCCCCGATGCGTCTAGCTACATGAACTGGAGATACCATATGGGTAGGGGATTCCCTGTACCCTTCATCTTCCATAATACATATTTACAAGTATAACTTAGGGGATTCCCATGTACCCCATAAGTGTATGGTCTCCATGACAAATCCTCATGTTGGAAAACATGAGTTTCCAGTGTCCATCCATTAGACTCACACCTTTACAGTTATCTACCACACCCTGCCATTATTGCCTAATTAAAACCATTAGCACACAACCAAACCACCAATTCAATTTATTATTAACCAAGGCTATAAGAAGTGGTATCATCATACCGACTATAGCTTGCATGCAATGTCCTTAGCTAACCTTTTTAAAGAATGGATTCCTAGGTACCCGTAGATCCCATTATCATTAAGTTTACTTGGGGGATTCCCATGTATCCCAAAAAATTTTCATTATTATATTTGCTTGGGGGATTCCCATGTACCCCATAAGACTTTTAATTAAAACAAAACTATGACCACCAAGACCTTACCATTTAACATTTTAAAACCATCCAAACCAATTTAGGGTTCTATTACCACTTTATACCATGCAAAGTTTTCAATAAAAGTTCAACAATGTAACAAAAGTCTTCTCATAGGCATTTTATCAAGTATATTGAGGGCATATAGTTTCCAAAACCAAAACCAAGTACCAATTAACCATTCCCATGCAACCACATATTCAAACCACCATTATAACATAAAAAACATACATAAAAACATGGGAAAACCATAACCAAACCATTTATAACCAAAAAACCCAACATATAATTCAAAACACAAAACCATACCACAATTAAGCAATGAAAACCATATATTAAATCATGACTTTAGTTGAAATAACAATGAGGGAGGATTAAAATGCCTTATATTATCAAGAAGACGAAGAGAAACCACCCTTATAAGCCCTAAATTGACCACCTTAAAGGAAACCGTAGCTTTTCTTGACCCAAGAGCATTGAGAAAGATTTGAGAGAGTTTAGAGTGTTTTATTTTGAAATAGTAGGGTAAATAATGTACCAAGAGAGTTTTACGTTGTAGGGTCATGAGGGGTTAAGAGGAAAAATATCCAGAATACCCCAACTTAAACTATACAAATTTTCTGCAGGAAGGTACGACCACACCCCCTCCAACCATACCCTACCAAATGAGTTGTACCAACTACTTATATCCTAGGCATCCCTCAGAATCTATCACTATCCAACGTACGACCACCAAGGTCTACTCGTACCCAAGCATACAACAAGTACCTTAGAACTGTACCTTAGTCAGAATAGAATCCTCTAGGCTAGACTTAGGGCATCATATAATTTAACATCATACTACTAGAACCCTAACATACGAATAGTATAATCCATTCGTACCTTGGATAGAAACCATCCATACCACATTGATTAACATATGACCATGATCCCCTAAACCGTACCCTATCATAAAACAAGTACCCACAAGTCATATAATGTCCAGAAGCTGAAAACTGAGAAATTTTCTAAGGACCAAAACCTAGGGTGTTTCACTATTATCCTGTCTGAACTTAGGCACTGACACACTGGCTGAAGATAGGGATGGAGTTAAAAATTTCTGGCATAACTAAGAATGATTTCCACCATCAGACCTCTACTGAGAAAAGTTGAAGCTAACTGTTCTGGCCCTCTTATTCTCTTTTTCCTTTTCTTTGAGCTTCTTCTCCTCAATTTGCTGAGCATGGACCAGCAATCTAGAGAGATCCATCTCATTTATCAACATAATTGTCCTACACTCCTTAACCACTTTATCAAAAGATTTCGTCATGAACTTACTTATCCTGGACCCAGAATCGGCCGCCATAGTCGAAGCATACCTCGCCAATTGAGTGAATTTGATCCAGTATTCTTTCATATTTATGCTACCCTATTTCAAATTGATGAACTCCTATACCTTAGCCTCCCTCATCTCAAGTGGAAAGAATTAGTCTATGAAACCCATGAAAAACTACTCTCATTCTATTAGTCCTACCTCAACACCTCTATCATTCTTCCAGTGCTTAAACCAAGTATGAGCTACTCTTGGAAATTGATAAGCTACTAAGTCAGGACTCTCACTCGAAGAGATACCTAAATGTCTATCACCTTCCGTACATATTCTAGAAACTCATATGGATCCTCCTCAGACTTGGATCCAAAAAACACCGGCGGGTTCATCTAAGCAAAGACTCATATCTTAGCTACAATTGTATTCATCATTAAATTGGTTGGGCCAATAGCCTACTGGTTATTCTGAGTAGCCACAAAATAGGCCAAAACTGTAAAAACGGCCATGAATTTGGTGTGAGAAATATATTTGTTCAAGGGATCTTCCTGAACAGGTGGTGGTTCGGGATGATCCCTACTTATTCTTCCATTGTTTGTTCTGGAAGGAATTTTCTGTAAATAAATGAAAGATGATTTAGAATTTGAATTAAATAGAGCCCATGATCTTTTGCATGAAATGAATAATGAAAAAAGGAAACTTTCCTAAAACATCTCGTAGCCTCTTGCACATAAGTGTAGCGCGCTTCAAACCCATGCACAAAACTCTACTCAATGTGGATTTTAGATCCCCTAGGAGACTTTAAAACCTTAGGCTCTGATACCAAGTTTTTTCATGACCCGAGGTGACCTTCTATCGTAACACGGTGCTTAAGGCCATAAGTGACCCCAAGCTAAACCATGATCTTGTAGTACTCCATGCCTGGAAGTTACTTTACATCATACAACTCATTTTCTTGAGTCGTACATATATCATATGAGTCGTGTATAGTAAATCATACCTAGGGTAGTGTGGAGTAGATGAAGTTTATTGTAGATACGAGTTGACCCTAGAAATCATCAAGCATGGTACGAGTCTTATGAAGGAAAGTCGTGAGTTCATCATTGTAGGCTCCCTAAAGTTCTGTCTAAGACATGATTGGTTGTTTCCAGTTTGTATAGATAGGTAGCGAGTCATATGTTACCACTCGTATGTTGAATAATATATACCATCTTTGATTCTATCAAGCTTACGAGTTGATAGGCCTAGTCTTACCCTCACCATACGAGTCATATGGTTGACTCATAAAGACTAACGATCAATTTCTGTGAAGTTCAGCTAAAGGGATTTTTGGTCTTTTCCTCTTTTATAACTCCAACCCACGAACTATAACCCCCAAAGAGGTGTTATTTTCTACTATTCCTCAATTAATTAACAACATCATCTCTCCTTCTATCTTTAATAACATGCAGATTAGGGTTTCTCACAAAAACTCATATTTCAAGTCCCAAGATTCAAACTCTCTTCACAAGTCAAGAAATTCCAAGTATGTGGGGTTTATGAACAAGGTTATTCTTCCATCCTTGTGCCTAAAGTTCATGATTTTTCTATTTAATATACTTGTTTTGAATTAGGGTTAGTATCCAAATAACCATATTCTTGAAGTATGATACTACTATGTGATTGAAAGCTTTAAGTGCAACAAGGTTTAGTACATTTATGTTTTCACTTATTTTACAAGAAGTTTATGCTCTTAAGATCCATTAATATGTTCTATAATAGGACTTAAAGAAAAGATTGATCTTTTGATTTAAAGATAAGACCTAAAATCCACAACTGTTCATCTTGATTATGATTTAAAGTAAAGAAAAGCATAACTGGTTTTTATTTTATAAACCCTTATACTATTTTAAGGTGAATTTCTTAAGTATGAGCATATAAGTATTCTGAGAGTAGTATTTAGCACCGATAAGGGAATGCAGATGAGCATATCTTAAATTCCTGGAAACTACGAGCCACTATAGGTTAAGATTTTTCCAAATATGAATAAAGTTCAGTGATCACTTAATCTAAGGTTCTATTCTGATGGAAAAGGTAGAACATCTCTCCCCAATGTGGGTAAGATGTTGGACTCCATGATAGCTCACATGGTTTATGTCGGTTAGAAAAATCTCCCATAAGAAAGAATAAAAGTAAAGATTTTAGATACTAAGTGTTGTTGCTCACTAAGATTAATCAAATAATTCATTATCATGTTTTGTAATCTTGTAGTCTTCAATTTTTCTCAAGTCCAACGTGAGTCATTTACACTTAACATGCATTATTTGAAAGTTTATATATATATATATATATATATTTTGTTTTACATATGCATTCATCCCCACATACTCAGTACATTCCAAAAATACTAACCTATATATATGTCTATGTACTACACTGTCTTATAATGTAGGTTCTGGTGCTCGTTTCGAGTAGCGCGATTGACCACGAGCATCATCACCTGCATCCCAATTTTTGGTGCATCCTTATAGTGCGAGGAACCAACTTATTAGACTTATGTTTAAGACTGAATATTATTTTAGATCCTTGGATTCTATTTTAAGTTTGAGTCAACTGGGGTCTATCCCAGTGGCTCTCTAGATAGCAATAGAGGCTTGTCAGACTGTTATGTTCTAAGTTCACAAAGTTTGTTTAAGGTTTCTGAATTTAAGGATTCATATTGAGATATGGAATGGTTTATCTTCATTTTTTATACATTCTATTTTATTTTTCATGTGAGTTTCAAGCTGAATAGATATCATAGGTTAGCTTAGGGTTATTCATAGTCTTAAGCATCGTGTGACATCCAGGGGTACTTTTGGGGCATTACAAACTGGTACCTGCTGAGTAAATTAATAATAACGTATCATGTGTAGAATCTAAACTAATAGAAATACCGTGAAAATGGAATACTAGAACATCACCCAACATGTCTGAACTAAAGGTAAAACTAAAAAGCAAATTTGTCTATTTGAAAGCCTCTAAAACATGAGGAGTTGATGGGATAAACCCCTAACTAACTCTGATTGTCTGAGATAAAATAAAATGCTGAAAGTAACTAAAAATATTATGTACTCGATGGAAGAGGACTCACCACACTGTTGTTAGGAGGTACTAAGATGACTAAGAGAGATCAGGGAACTAAGCATTTGAACTTGTGTTATAAGAAAATATAGCGCAAAAGAAAGTACGCAATCAGTACTTTGAATGTACTGGTATGTGCGATAGGGACAACTGAAATACATATAGACACTAGACATGGATGTATGGATATGTAAAAAGAATGCAAGACCAAGTTAAATATAGACGGAGATAATCTGTAAAACTAAATAACTAAATACTGATAAATTGTACACTTAGTCATACAAACCTGACATGATATGGTCTGAATATTATGTTGAGACTATGAGAGCTATGAGATACCCTAGGTTTTGTCCCTTGAAAATTTCCTAATTCTTTAACCTTCTGATCATCATACAACTAACCATACGTGTCATATAGTATGGGTATGGGTCAGGTGACCCAACTCGTGAGTTGTCCAATATGTGTTGGTTAGGTTTCTGTTGTGGTTATGGTTTGGTGGTATGAGTCATATGGTTTGGTAATGGTTTTTTGGTTTGGTCCTTCAATTAATTTAGAACTTGGTAACTTGACTTGGCTCTGAGTACGAGTGACTCACTATGAGCCGTGAGGATAGGGTATGAGTGGTATTGTGGAGTCGTACATTGTCCACTATCCAACCCCTTTGATTCTATCTTGGATATGACTTATGGGTACTACTCATATGTTATGGGTACGAGTGGTGCAAGGGGACTCATATGGTTGACAGTGTGTGGCTGTCCAACTTTCTGTTCTAGGTATGATTGGATGGTACCACTCGTATGATGTGGGTATGAGTGGAGGGATCCAACCGTACCCACCTACGGTAATTTTTACAGTTTAAGTTGGGGGTATTCTGGACATTTCCCCTCTTAACTTCTTTTGACCCCATGACTTAAAATACTCTTGGGACTCCATTAACTTACTATTCTCAAATCAAACACACTAAAATCTAACTCAAAACTCTTAGTTCAAAAAGAGGCTCGAGTTTCCTTAAGTTGGTCAATTAAGGGTTTTAAGGTGTTTTCTCTTAGTTTTCTTGGGTATGTAAGGCATGTTACTCCTCCCTTATTGTTATTTCAACAAAAAAAATATTTTACATAATGGTTTTCATGGCATTATTGCGGGTTTGTGTAGTTTTGGAATATATGTTGGGGGTTTTGGTTACTAATGGTTGGAGGATGTTTTCCCATATTATATTTATGGGTTTTCATATTGTAATGTTGGTTTGAACATATGTTTGCATGGAAATGGTTAATTGGTTCTTGCTTTTGATTTTGGAAACTATATGCCCTCAACATGTTTGTTAAAATACTAATGAGTGTTTTTGTCACATAGTTTGACTTTTATTGAAAACCTTGTATTACATAATATAGTAATGGAACCCTAAATGGTTTGATTGAATTAAATTATTTAGAAAGGACTTGGTGTCCATATTTTTGGTTGATTAGAAATCCTATGGTGTTCATGGGAATCCCCTAAGTATTGGATAATGGCATTGCTTGCAAGCTATTGTCGGTATGACGATACCACTTCATAATTCCTTGATATTGACTTTTGGAATTAGTGGTTTGGTTATGTGTTAAATGTTTTGATTGGGCAATAATGGCGGGTTGTGATAGCTAACCATGAAGGTATGAGTCCAATGGACAGACACTGGAAACTCATATTTACCGACATGAGGGTTATCTATGGTGACCATATCCTAATGGGGTACACGGGAATCCCCTAAGTTTATACTTGTATATATGTATCATGGAGGGCAAAGGGTACGCGGGAATTCCTAGCCCCTATGATATCTTTGGTTTGTGAAGCTACACGTATTAGGGCTCATTCAGGGGGTAACACTGGACCCATATAACCTATGGATGGTTTTAGGACGGTCAAGCTACACAGCCCAGGTTAAAGATTTTAAATGCACACTAAACCTAATTTCCTTTCCCATCATGGTATATATATGTACGTATGTGATTGCATATGACTATTTACTTTGAAGTTGAATAATGACATTATTTTATCCTTACTCCTGAGTGCATGCTAGTGTTCACCCGCTAACCCATCTTTGGGCGTTGTATCCCTATGTGATGCAGGAACCGGCCATACTACTACTACTCCTGCTTAGTGACTTGGATTTGGGGACAACATTTATGTTAGACTGATGTGGTGAGCTTCCATATTTTGAAAGACTCCATTTCATGTTGTGGACATGTTTTCACACTTTTGCTTATTTCTTGGACTTTGGTTATGGCTATGGTTTGGGGAATTTCCCAATCAGATTTTTTTTTGGTTAGAGGCTTTATGTGACTACTATGGAAAAGGGCGGTATCAGTATTAGTGTTAGCCTTGGAATTGGTATTGGGGTTGACACCTGTAGGATGTTTTGTTGGATGTATGGGTGGTTATAATTATGGATTTTATTATTGTCTTTGATTATTTATTATTCTATCTTGTTATATGTTCAGAATTCATCCGGCATAAGGTGTTAGGCAGTGATATTTGGATAGTAGGGGGGCCTCCGGTCCCAGTTGGACTTGAGGCATCTGACACGACTAGTCTCGATTTTGGGTCATGTCAAGCTAACTACAATCAACATGCCCTAATCTGAGCTAATCATGGTCCAACCTGCAACCCTAGTTAGAAGGGTGTTGGTACCTTTCCAAGTGTACCAACACATGGATGATAATGTGGATCAACAAGGATGATGTCTTGAATGATGAGAGTGTATTTCCTCTACTAGTGGGGAACCTCTCATAATCTATGGTGGTTTCGTAGGTCTAGAACTTAGGATTGCTACTAACGATTCATGCCTAACAAACGGGGGAGTCACCATACCTGCATTCACTAGGTGCTAAGTGTTTCTACCAACTGAATGATGCTGGTTTATTTTTCATTTAACATGATATGGTATTTTACTGATAAGTGCTCAGCATGTACATGGTAATCTGAATATGATAATAAAATCATGATCTTACTAACTTGGTACTTGAAAATGTAAACATGTAACGCTGTAAGGAAATTCATGATTCAAAGACCCAAAATATAGTACATTTCACTAAACGAAAAAAAAGATCCATGAATTTAAATATGGGAGTATCGAGGATCGAAGCATTATTGATAATATCTTAGTAAGTCATGAGATATTTAAAGGCTATGGAAGGAAGGGGCTTTCACCTAGATGTGTTTTAAAATTAGACCTGAGGAAGGCATATGATACAGTGGAATGGAGCTTCCTTGAAAAACTGTTGGTTGACATGGGATTCCTTGCAAAGTTCATAAAATGGATTATGGTGTGTGTTACCACTGTTTCATACTTCTACTTATCAATGGAGGCCTTACTCCTCCTTTCAAGGCTAAATGAGGATTAAGACAAGGTGATCCTATGTCACCTTACTTATTTGCGCTTGCTATGGTATATTTAGGAAGGGAATTAAATCAACTGCACTCAAATGGTGATTTTAACTATCACCCTAAATACAGGAAAATACAGAGTACTCATATTTGTTTTGCAGATGACCTATTGATGTATTGCAGTGCTGATCTAATATCTGTAAAACATTTGTATGAGGCATTTCAGAGATTCTCACAGGTTTTAGGGTTACATTCTAATAAAGCTAAGAGTTCTATATATATAGATGGAGTACAGGATACACAGAAGGAGAGCATCAAAAATAGTTTTGGCTTTGTAGAAGGAGCCCTGCCCTTCAAATATTTAGGTATGCCTCTGGATTCCAAAAAACTGCATATAAACCAGTACCTACCTTTAATTGAGAAGATCACAACCATAGTTACATGTTGGTCGGCCAAGCTTCTCTCTTATGCTGGGAGACTACAACTCATTAAATCAACCTTGTTTGGGGTTCAAGCATATTGGGCATAAATTTTCTTGATCCCCAAGAAGGTTATGAAAGCCATTGAGCAAATTTGTAGAACTTTCTTATGGACAGGCTCTGTGTCAGTCTCTAAAAAGGCTTCGGTTTCATGGAATAAAGTGTGAACACCTCCAGCTGCAGGGGGGTTGAACATCATAAATTTGTGTATTTGGAACAAGGCTGCCATACTGAAGCAACTTTGGGAGGTGGCAAGAAGAAAAGATTGTTTGTGGATTAGGTGGGTTCATAGTTACTATATCAAAAGTATGGATGTGAGTGCAGTTCAAATTCCTAGGAATGCTTCTTCGGTAGTGACGAAGATCATTGCATCCAAAGATGATATATTTCAAGGCCAGCAACCTAGAGATCTGCATACAGTGTTAGGAGCAAATCAGAAGAATGGGAAGTTCTCGATCCAAAAGATGTACTTAACTCTGCTACCTCAACATCCTAAAGCTGAATGGAAGAGTATTGTCATGCAACATTCCATTCTTCCCAAATTCATATTTACACTCTGGTTAGCTCTACAACAAAGGTTGGATACTATTGAAAGACTGCTGAGACTATGTATCAGTGTGCCCCTAGAATGTACAATCTATAGGTTACATAATGAAACTTTTCATCACTTATACTTTGGATGTGCTGTTACAAGAGAAATATGGAGCAGGTTGTGTGTATGTCTTGGAATGAACAGAGCTATCTAGGACTAGAAAAATGAGATACGGATGGCATGTCTTAAGGCATGGAAGAAGAATGCACTAAAAGAGATCTAATACTGTGTGTTTTCTATGGTTGTTGTTGTTATATGGAGGGAAAGGAACTGCATTAGGTTTCAGCAGAAGAGGTTCACTAGTGCAAAAGTACTGAAGGAGATAGCTATCCATGTACACATCAGGGGTAGGGAGAGATTAAATGGCATGAGATGTTCCAAAAGCTGAATACTTTTCCTTAGAAGAATGTAAATGCTTATAAATATGTATTATTCATTATTAGGTTCATTATTGAGGATAGTAGATAGTCCAAATTCTTCTATTGCGATGTAATGTTCAAATTTTAGGTATATTAATGAGAATGTTGTGTTCACCAAAAAAAAAACTTGGGAGGGCAATATGTTCACATGGTTTAATTCATGAATTGGTAAATTAAGTGGTGTCACCTGAATATGATATGGGTGATTTAAATTCAAAGCCTATAATAACATAATTCACATCGGGAAACATATTGGCTTGAATTCAAAACTTGTAAGAGAACATGGATAAATTCATACTTAACATTTAAATTTCATGAAAAGGGGGTAATGAGTTCATGCTTGAATAAAAAGGGATTTTTGGGACTCAATGAGTGAAAGAAACCCATTGATGAATACCACACATACCTTACTTGCTTGAGTTTTTTAGGAAAAATCTTGCAATTGGGACCCTGAAAGGTTGAATCATTGGGAAGATGCTTGAACTTACGTTATTAAAAATGGGGATGAGATTTACGTGTTAACTAATGAGGAATGGGGAAAATAATATCCCACTTGGGGTTTTTAATTCATGAATTGATGATTTAGGGAGAGAAGAAAGGACTAAAATGCCCCTCTGAACATTTTATAAGGCTATAGGAAGAACACAACCTTTGTGGCATAGAGGCTAGCCACCGTAACACGACGTGTATCACGAAGCATAACCTCTATGACACGTTATGTATCGCGGAGGTCCTGCCTCCATGACACGCCTAAATAGCGGAGGCATTCTACCTCTGAGGTCCAAAAATACCCCGAACCTAATCCAAAGATTTTGAAACTCTCTCGAATGACCCTTTTAACATTCCTAAACATATTTCAACTCAAAAATTGACGTTTCGAACTCGAGAAGGCAAAAAATAAAATCTTCAAAATCTTGGGGTCTTAAAATGGCTAAGTCCTTTGTACTTAGTGTGAATTAATGCTTTTGACACCTTTGAACATGTATTTGGTAGCTAGAAATGTGTCAAGAATTTTATGGGATATTACAATATAGACTCACAAAATAAAGCTTGAGGCAAAATTTATTCCCAACATTGAGAATCAACATAGATTGAACCCTCCTATGTAGGAGGTTGCGAAGAATAAAATTATAAAATGGTTAGATGCTGGAGTGGTTTACCCCATTACAGACAGCAAGTGGGTTAGCCTGATTCAATGCGTTCCAAAGAAGGGTGGTATTATAATAGTTCCCAATGAGAAGAATGAGTTGTCCCTAAGAGACCCATGACCTATTGGAGAGTTTGAATGGACTATAGAAAGCTGAACACTTGGACCCAGAAGGACCACTTCCTGATGTGTTTTATGGATCAAATGCTTGAAAGATTAGCATGTTGGGGTTGGTATTGTTTTCTTGAATGGTACTCGGGTTACAATTAGATTACTATTTCTTCCAAAGACTAAGAAAATATGACATTTACTAGCCCTTATGGAAATTTTGCATCCAAGAGAATGTAGATTGGGTTATACAACGCTCCTGCTACCTTCCAGCGATGCATGGTGTCTATATTTTTAGATATGGTGGAGGACACAATTGAGGTATTCATGGATGATTTTTTAGTAGTTAGAGACTCCTTTGAAGATTGTTTGGCCCACATGGATAGTGCACTGTAGAGATGCCAAGAATGCAACTTGGTGCTGAATTGGGAAAATGTCACTTTATGGTAAATGAAAGTATCGTTCTCGGGCACAAGATCTCCAATCAGGGTATTTAGGTAGACAAAGAAAAAATTAAGGTAATTGAAAAGTTTCCACCACCAGTCTCAGTAAGAGGTATATGAAGCTTTTAGGGCCATTCAAGGTTTTATAGTAAGTTTATCAAGGACTTTTCTAAAATTTCAAATCCTCTAAGAAAACTTTTAGAGAAAGAGGTGAAATTTTAGTTTGATGATGCATGCCTAAAAGCCTTCAAGTTCTTTAAGGAGCGGTTAATTTTGACTCTAATCATTGTGTCTCCTGATTGGTTTGCACCCTTTGAGGTTATGTGCACTGCAAGTGGAATGACATTGGTTATTGTGCTAGGCCAACAGAGGGAGAAAATCCTTTACTCCATTTACTACACCAATAATTCTTTAAACCCCACACAAAAGAACTGTACAGTTACTGAGAAAGAGTTCTATGTGGTGGCTTTTGCCTTCGAGAAATTTTGGTACTATTTGATTGGGACTAAAATCATAGTCCACAAAGACTATATAGCCTTGAGGTACTTTATGTCAAAAAATTATGCCAAGCCGAGATTGATTCATTGGGTGCTTTTGCTACAAGAGTTTGATTTAAAAGTGAAAGATTGAAAAGACACTGAAAACCAAGTTGCAGATCACTTGTCCAAGCTTGAAGTAAGGGCAATGCAAAATGTACGGGATGAGCTAAACATAAATGATACTTTTCTAGATGAGTGGATCTTGGCAGCATCTCAAGACTTAATCCCTTGATTTTGCCAATTATTTGGCATTTGGCAAATGATCTTGTCCTAGAAGACCTATCCTTCCAACAGTGAAGGAGATTTATGCATGAGGTGAGGAAGTTATTTTGGGATAATACATAACTTTTTAGGATTTTTGTTGATGGTGTGATTCGGATATGCATCTCGGGGTGGAGATGATGAGCATTCTTGAAGGTTATCATTCATCACCTGTTGGGGGTCATCATAGTGGTACTTGTACAACCTATAAAATTCGACAGTGTGGTTTTTACTGGCCTATGATATATAAGGATGCTCACAATTTTTCTCAATCCTGTGACCATGCTAATGTCAAGGTAACATTTCACGACGCCATGAACTCCCCACGACACCTATTTTGGAGATAGAATTATTTGATGTATGGGGGATTAATTTATGGGATTGTTCATGAGATCCTATGGTATGAGTTATATTTTAGTGGCGGTAGACTAAGTTTCAAAATGGGTGAAGACAGTTACCTTCCAGAAAATAAAAGTAGAAGTGTCATCGCTTTTTTAAAGAAAAACATATTTTCTCGATTCGGTACTCCATATGTAATTATCAGTGATGGTGGGTCTAACTTTTGGAATCAGTTATTTAAAGCTCTGCTTGATAAATACGGTGTAAGGAACAAGGTGGAAACACCTTACCATCCTTAGATGAGCGGGCAAGTTGAGGTCTCCAATAGAGAGATCAAGTCCATATTGCCGAAAACTGCAAATGCCAATAGGACTGACTAGTCAAAAGAGTTAGTTGATGCATTGTGGTCCTACATGAAAGCTTATAAGATTCTCATAGGTTCCTTCCCATATCATTTTGTGTACGTCAAGGCATGTCATATGCCAATTAAACTTGATCATAAGGCACTATGGGCATTGAAGAGGCTAGATTTCGAGTGGCGTGATGTAGCAAAATCAAGATTGGGCAAGGTAAATGAGTTGGATGAGTTCTGACTCCGTGCTTATAAAAGTTCTGCCATATACACAGAAAGAATGAAGTTGTATCATGATAAGAGAATCAATAAAAGGTTGTTTAAACCCGGTAACTCGGTATTGTTTTATAATTCAAGACTTAGCTTTTTCCCTAATAAACTGAAGTCTAGATGGTATGGAAAATTCACCATGGTGCGGGTGTTCCTACATAGTCCTATCGAAATAAAGTGTGATGTAGAAATCCTATTCAAGGTGAATGGGCAGCGGGTGAAGCACTACATGGGAAACCTTAAGAAAGTAAACGTCTATGTTGAGATAGACCTTGGCGAAATCAGAGTAGCCAAGGCAGTTGAGTCGTGTCACGACAGTAAATCAGGATTTGTTTGGGAAACACATTAAGGTAAATGGGCACCTAGGGCATCCCAGGTATGTTCTCACTCCCTTTTTTTTACATTTATTTAGTGTACTGGGGACAATGCATAGTTTTCAGTTGGGGTGGGGTATACCATAGTCGCAGTGAGTTTTGTTGTCGTGCTTCTTTTCATGTCGGCCATGCTATGATTGTAGAACCAACATGTCTAGGTTTAAAATTTGTGTCATGATGTGTTTTGTTTTGTGTTGTATTTTTTTATATAATTAGGACATTTTGAGTATTTAGGGTAAGTTATCCTACTTTTTATTGATTTTGAGAAAAATGATACCCCTCCAAAATTTAGTTTTTAGAGTTGTGTGAATTTATACATGTGTGACTTTTGTGGATCTTGTTACGACATTAGAATTAGGGACATGATAATCATAGATAACTTGTGCATGAACCAGATAGATCTTGTGATATGATTTTGTGCCATGTGTGTGAGAGATGCTACCTAATTCCCTTTGCATGGTAAATCCAGAACTTTCCTGATTACTCTTGCCTAGGTTGTAGGATAGTCAGTTATGAAAGGATCATAGGCCATATTTTATTTTAGTCTACTTTTAGCCTAAATGACCTTCCCGGTGTGAAATAATATCCCTTGATCCCATTTTGAGCCTTAAAGCCTATTTCTTAGTTTTCACCTTTCACCTTCGTAGTTTTATCATAATGAACTTGTTTTAGCTGTGGTCCTCCTTGGACAATGTGCACCTTAACTCAGGCAAATCGTCTAAGTTGAGGGTGTCTATCATAGGGATGCATGATATAGAGTGGGTATGAGAAGTGCAAAAATAATGAGAGAAAAATTTAGTAAGGCTGGGTGTGGTAATAAAAAAGGAAAAAAAGAAAGAAAAAAGAATGAATAAAAGAAACCGCACCCAATATGAATGTGCAATAAAGAATAAAAGGGAGAAATAAGGGTGGAATAAAATGAAATTGGTTAAAGTGTGGACCCCAAAGTTAGTGTAGTGCCAACAAGGCTTAGTCACTTGATATATCCATATGTACCATACCATCCCTAAGCCTACATTACAAGCCGAATAAAGTCCTATAGTGATCCTAACCTGACTGTCTGATGACCAAGGTAAAGAATATAAGGGCAAGCCTAAGGTATTTGATGCACATTGGTTGAAATTCTCTTTTGATTGTCAGTATCTATTGATCGTCCCTTCATTAACATGATTATTTCATATGAGTGAGTGGGACTTCTTTGATTGTGAGGGCACATGGATTGCATTACTAGCTGCTTACTTGTTCGTGCGGTGTATTTTATAGATATGCATGATTAGTTGTTGCTAATGTAACTGTCATATCTTAATCCCATTGTGTCACACTGTTGTGCTTCATAATCATATACAGTTTGTTTTTACTTGTTCAAAAAGGATGGGGTAATGTATTTGAGCTTAAAATGATGACTGTCTGCCTTAGATAGCTTAGATTCTCCTAGTTAAGTGTCATGTTTTTGTTTTGTTGTATTGTGTTACCTGAGGACATGCAAACGTTCTAAGTTGAGGGTATTGATGTGCTATAAAAATATAGAACTTTTGATGCTTAAAATGATGAAAATATGCAAGTTTCTTAGGTTGTTTTGCTACATATGATATGTTTTATGTATGTTCTTCAGGAAACTAGGTTTTGGATGATAAACTGAAGAAAAAGATGAAAAGTGAAGTTTTTGACTACTTAGTGAGGCTATTTTGGGCGTATGTGACCCAAGATAGCACAGAGATCAAAAGTCCAGAGGCTCAGAAGTAGAAAAAAGACATTGCACTATCCTATGCCACACATGATCTATTTGTGGCACATACGGTCCGTATGTGACCTTACATAGTGTAGAGTTTGAAATTCCAGAGAGCTACAAGATCTACACTTTAAGTCTGCACTTACCTAGGTCCACATATGGTCTGTATATGTTACATACGGTTTGTATAAGGCCTAAGTAAGTGTCCACCAACTTTGTTTTTACTTTTTTCATTCGGTCTTTGATTTTTAGGGTTTTCTTGTATACTATATATACTCTTTGGACGTTTTGTAGTTAGGTTACGTACTCTTAACACTTACTTATATTTTGATTCCATGATTCCAATTTAATCTTAGGATTGCTCTTGTATTGACTTTGATTAATAATTCAGTTTTAGACTTTGAGGTTTATTCAATTATTCTTATGATATTGTTTAATGTCTTTCATCATGAATTCTATTGATCATTTCACAAGCATGAGCATCTAAAACCCTTAGCTAGGGTTTTGGGACCCATGGCATATTGATGAAGTTGGGGAAGTGTAAAGTTGTTCTGAACTAGTACTTGTGCACGCATTGTATTATCTTCAGCTGGATAGCTGTTCTAGCGGTTGCAGATGTTAGGATCCCACCTAGATTATTGCTACTTACTCCAAAAGAGGAGTAGTGACTAGGAAAATATAGTCACAACAGTAATTTGAAGACTAATTGTCGATCTAGGATAACCACTATCATCTATGTAAGACTTTTATCTATCATCTTATAACTAGAGACTCAAAAGATAATAGTTAGTTGAGATCTAGGATAAGAGTTAGTAATGCGACATCCTGAGACTCAAAAGGTAAAGGATGAAATTTTTCAATGAGTCCACAAGACCGTTTATGGTACATAACTTATTATATTTTGCATGCAAAGTAATAGGTTGGTTCAACAATGCATGATAAACCTACAGATTTGAGAATCCAAGGGGAACACAACTCTAGTATTCATCTCCGATTGTTTACAACTAAAGTTACATATGGTTACTTGGTTGATATTATCACTAGAAACCCCTTATTTACTTTTCCAATTTTTCCCATTGATTACAGCAAGTGCGATCCATAATTCTACGTGTTGTCTTAGGTTCGATCCCAACATGAGTTGGGTTACTATATTTTGACAATGACCGCAATAGCCTTATGTGAAGGTTTAGTTTGGGCGTGATCACTCAACATACCCTAAATCTTCTTCTAGATTAATTTATACTAGCAGAAGAAGATCCATTTACTCGTCAAGTAGCTGCTTGCCAAGCATTTTCCTCAGCCATTAATCGAATAGTAACTTGCTCTGCAATTTCCTGAACATCATGCTGAAGTGGTCGATTCAATGTTGGTGGGTCATCATGAACCACTTCGAGCAGGGCTCCTTAATCATGAAATCCTTCTCTCTCCATCTTTTGATTCAGTCTCAAAGTTCTCTCAAGTTTAGGAATTAAATGGAATCATGGGATTTGATTGACTTTGAGAACTAGGCATACACTGGTGTGTTCCTTGGAAATAGAAGAAAAGCAAGAATCGACAAACAAAATCTATCTATTACTTTGTAACCATATTTTTCACGCCCCTTTTTTTACCACCAACCTCGCTAAGGAGTTGGTTTTAGCGAAAATGGTTTTTTTCAATTAAAGTGATGTTTTGAAAAGAGATTATTTATTTTACAGAATCGCCACTTGAAATTGAGTTTGGGTGTTCCAAGTCACCTTATTGAATCCACATTCAAAAGGAAATGACTCTTAATTTTTGGTTTGCAAACTAGAAATCCGGATAAAATTCTATTGACCAAGGGGAAGGTATAAGGCACCACCGAGTCCCGCGGTTCTAGCACGGTCGCTTTAATGACTTATGTCCGGCTCAAATTATTTTTTTTGGATTTATAATATTTTGTTAGCCTAAAAGTAACTTCTATCCTGCTTTTATTTTTATTTATTAAAAAATGTCTTATTATATGAATGTGTGGCTTGCCGGTAGCAGTACTTTCCAGTCTTACCACGAATTTTGGTATATTTCTCGCACCTTTGAGGCATTTATGGATCGGTCCCATTTTTTCCAAGTCTAAATAAGATTCTAACATGTTTAAAAATATACCAATCCTAATTAGATTGACTTTAAAATTGTATGTTAATTTTATTATAACGAATGGTCAGTAGCAGGCCTTTCCAACTTCATCATTAACTTTTAGTTGTATTAAAATTTTAATTTCTTTCGATCAAAAATCTAAACTCAATAAATTCTTTTGTATATTTTATAAATTAATATCAATGAAATAAAAATTTCTTAATTTAAACTATGTACAGTTATCTTAGTAGTAGTAATTAGCAATTTAAAATCTCAAGAGACCCAAAAATGAATTCACATGGACCCACATATAGTATTACAGGAAGTCACAAAAAATATTTTTTTTCCCTAACAACGTTTTTTTTGTTCTTATTATTTTTCTATTTTGTCTTCTCACCTTTTATTCTCTTTCCTCTCTTATTTGCAATGAGGTTTAAAATAAATCTGCACTCAATTTTACCCTATTCTCACATTTAATTAAAAGATCTTAGAATTTGATCTTGGCACAATCCGTTGAAGGCACAATTAAAAAGGTTTATTCAAACAAAATTATTTATTTTGTTGATTCTAAATGTATACAGAATTACTAATTAAAGTGCATGATTGATACTTGACTTCTACTCTTCAAACATTGTTAATTTTTTATTTTTTTTGCATTGAATTAAACAAAATCATTTCTTAATGTAAACTCAAATCAGCAAAATATGAATAAATCTATTAAATAGTAAGTAAAAACGACAACTTAAAGAATGACTTTTTACACCAAACATCAAGTGAAAACACATCAAACCCAATTAACTATTCCAAATGTGAGCCTTCATATTTCTATGTGAAATTGTAATAGTTCTATGATGAATTAACAACTAGATGATTTAAATATGTGTCTGACATAAAACTTTGTGACATCAAATTATATAAAGGCATATTTAATAAAAAAAGAATATATTTGATATCATAAATTTAAATATCCATCAAAATATGAGCAATTTCACAATATCAGAATCAAGTATCGCATAATTGCAATGTTAAATTATACAAGAAAAATTAAAAGATACCTTTTGAGAAGACCAATTCACAACAATAAAGTCATTACAATCTACTGATCTTAGGAGTCTTGAACTTAAAACTGCAAACAAAAACCTCAAACTTGAGTTGTGTGCTCTTGCTTTGTATGTTTTTTTTTTAGTCATGTGTGTGTATGAAAATTGTTGTTTACTATTTGCATGGTATTATGGTATTTATTTTTGTTGTTTGTGTATATTACATGTGTTGTGATTTTTTCTTTCTTGTCTTCTCCCTCAATTTTGTTTTTCTTTTATGATGTTCTCTAGAATGTTTTTCTTTTCCCTCTTCTTTTTTCCTTCTGTGCGTGTGTTTATATTGGTGTGTGCATGGGGAGTTGGGGAGGTTAAGTGGAAGTGGGATTTTGGGGTGATTTGGTAGCTTAGGATTTGACTTTATCTAACTCTTTTTTTTTTAAATATAAAAAAAATATATTAACTAATTTTATACTAATAAAATATAAGAAAATTATAACTAGCATAAGATAAAATATAATTAGGAGAATGATAAAATTACTAGTTTATTTATTGAAATTTAAATTAAAAGAAACTTTTTTTTAAAAAAGTTTTCTGAAAAAATAAAACAAAATGAAAATAATATAAAAAAAACATAACTTGTCTAATATGTGACTACATTTATTTGTACTTTTAAAATACTTTAAGATAAATTTAGTAAAAAGAAGATGATATCAAAATATCTAATTTAGACCTAAAAAAGTATTTAAATACTAAAATGGCGTAAAACCTTAGGTTTGGTCAAAATTTAAGTGTTTACAGAATGCCCCTCTTTGGTTGAAAACATGGAGAGTTTTCAAACATAGAAGTAAACATGACTAATTTTTAGCCTAACCAATTATTCAAAAGTAGAGAATAAATAATATAAAAGAGGTGTGACCCAACCCTGAGTTTGGGCAACCTACATATCTCAGGTTATAAGAAAATTAAGTCACGTGTAGTTCAAGTGGGTGTAGGAATGAAAGGATCGGTTAGAAAGTCGAGTGAGGTCCCATCGAGGTTTTGGTCTATGGCTCCTTTCATTACATTGGAGAAAAAGAAATGAAACTAGAAAGGAAAAATACAAGATCCTATGTATTCTACTTGTCTTGATTCTCTTGCTTCAGATCTTCATTTTGGATCTTCAGTTATCGCCTCACCTTCTTCTGGTTGTACATTGATATCAAATTTAATCTTGAAGTTAGGATTTCATACTTGAACTTGAAACTTGAATTGAGTGGTTGACACTCCTCCAAAGGACAACTCATAAAATATTGTTGGGTGCTTGTTATGTTGATCATAAGCTAAGAAGATAATTCTTAAGACGTTGTGCCGCTACATATTCAAAGATGACTCTAACTATCTTCAGGATTGAACATTCTTCTAAACTCTAATAGGAGATGGGACTCAAATTTTGGACATCAAATCTGTTCTTTGCAGAAAAACCTACATGTCATCAAAGAAAAATCAAACAAAGACTGGCAAAATTTTTCTGCCCAGTTTGTACTAGAAAAATTTTGTGAGTTATTAGCAAAACTATAAAATAATTTAAAAATATATAATAAATTAATGAAAATAATAGAATTCTAAATCAGGTACGCAATAAAATAAGATTCTTGTTCTCAATAATGCAGTCAAGGGATGTTATACCTTGCGAATACATTAAAAAGAATTAGGATATTTACTTTTTAAAATGCAACTAGGGAATGTTGTTCCCTATGAAGACATAAAGAATAAAAGAAAAATAGATATTTCTTCCCAAAATGGCAACTAGAAAATGTCGTACGAAGACTTAAGGAAGAATATTAGGAAATTTTATTCTTTAAAATGACAACTAGGGGATGTTGTACCCTGGAAGGACTTAACAAAAGAAATAGGGGATTTTGTTCATGAAATGAGGACTAGGAAATATCGTACCCTATGAAGATTTAATGAAGAAAAATAGGAGAGTTTGTTTTCTAAAATGACAACTATGGAATGTCGTATCCTATGAAGACATAAAGAAGAAAATACAAAATTTTGTTTCCTTAAACGATAACTGGAGGATGTCATACCCTGTGAAGACTTAAACAAGAAAATTATGAAATTTTATTTTCTAAAATGACAACTAGTGAATGTTGTACCCTATGAAGATGAAGAAAATAGAAAATTTCATCTCCAAAAATGTCAACTAGAGATTATCGTACCCTATGAAGATTTAAAGGAGAAACTAGAAAATTTTGTTTTCAAAATGGCCACTAGGAAATGTCATACCCTATGAAGACTAAAAGGAGAAAATATGGAGTTTTGTTCCCTAAAATGACAATCAGGGAATGTCGTACCCTGTGAAGACTTAAAGAAGAAAATTGTGAAATTTTATTTCCTAAAATAACAACTAGGGAATATCGTACCATATGAAGACGAAGAAAATATAAAATTTCATTTCCTAAAATGGAAACTAGGGAATGTCGTACCCTATGAAGACTTCAAAGATAAAATAGAAAATTTTATTTTCAAAATGGCAACTAGGGAATTTCGTACCCTATGAAGACTTAAAGGAGAAAATTATGAAATTTTATTTCCTAAAAGGTAACTAGGGAATGACGTACCCTATGAAGAACTAAGAAAGAAAATACGAAATTTTTTCTCCTAAAATAACAACTAGGGAATGTTGTACCCTATGAAGAATTAAAGGAGAAAAATAGAAACTTTCATTTTCTAATATGGAAAACATAAAAAAGAAAAGTAGGAGAGTTCATGTAACACCCCAAGAACCTATCCCAAGACGTCACATAGTGTTCAAGGCCACATGTGGCTTCAAGCTAACCCTCTAAGCCTGTCATCCCTTTCAGATATCATTATAGCGCAAATCATGCTAAGATAAAGAGGAATAACCATGTCATGAACACACTGAAACACGAAGTAATACTACCTGTACAAACAAAATACTGAAATCTCTGTACACGCTGGTACACTAGTCTGACAAAGCCTCTACTACATAGGACTGAGGAGCCATTGGGATAGATCCCCAACTAACTCGTACTAAACTGAAAGTAAACAACCATCTATTAACAAGATAAAATTGAAGACACAGGTCCTCGAACCATGAGGACTCACCAACCTCAGAAATATAGATGAAGGTACTCAAAGATCACTATCGCTGCTGAGACTGAGCACCTGAACCTATATCACGAGGAAATATAAAATACAAAAGAGTATGAGAGTCAGTACTTGGGAATGTACTGAGTATGTGGGGGTGGATGAAACATTTTAAATAATATCATAAATGTATAAGAAAATCATGCATGCTGACAATAATAACTCTCTTCGCTAGAATTATCTAAAACATCATTTTCGTAAGTCATCAGTAATAACATATGCTTCATAAATCTCATAAATTATTTAACTCAACTCAAACTCTTTGACTCATGACTTAGAGTGACTCGGTAACTCATGGTACTTAGATCATTATGGACGTGGGAGTTTCTTATAACCGACATAACTACACCATGTGAGCCACATGAAGTCCAACGTTTTGCCCTCCGAAGGAGAGAACCCCACATTGGCGGGGGTGTCGTACTCTTGCCAGGGAGTACAACCTCAATCTCGTTATCACAATCCCATACTCGGCCTCTGGCCCATAATTATCAACATCAATCCTACGGTGGCACGTAGTTTTGGGGAAATACCACATTTCCCGCTCGGTGCTAAATACTCCTCCCAGACTCAGCTCAGAACATGTTAGGAAATCCACCTTAATCAATATCAACTCATGGGTCTATTTTAAAGACCAAAACATAAATATACATCTCATCTGCAAATCATAAACATCTTGTGGATTCCTAACCTGACTCAACTCAACACAATCTTTCTCAACATCAAGTATATTTGCTTTTCGAACCATTTTCAAATATCAAAGCTTCAAGGAAACATCATAGGACTCATTCTTGACTTTCAATATCAAATATCGATATATATTCAATAGTCAAATTTCTCATGGAAAGGCATAACTCATGACACTTGTCTTAAATCGCTTAAAAATCATCAATACGTAATGAAAATATACAACTCATGGAATAAATTCTCAATTTAAGAAACATGATGGTGAAATAATCATAAATATCAAACGTATTCAACTCAAATCTCATAAATCAAAAATAAAGAAATTTGGGTGTAAACCCACTTATAAAATCATGTAAATCAATAATAGAAAGTAAATCTTTAGGCACAAGAACGAAAGGAGTGTTCTTGTTCAGGCTCCACATACCTTGGATTATAATTTTGGAGATGTAGAAACTTGTTTGGAACTTCTTCCTTACATTTTTGAGCTAAGATCCTTGAATTTCTTGGAAGGAGTTTTGATTTTTAAGTTGAGAGAAAACCCTAGTTTTCTAGAAAATTCTTGAAGAAATTGGAGAGAAATAGGATAAAATGATCTTCTCTTTACTACTTTGATGTATATATAAGGCAACAAGGATCGGAAATGACCAAAATTCCCTTTTGAAAAAGCTGAAATTCGCTGATCGGGGCCTGTGATGGTCGATCTGACGGTCCGTCAAGTCTCCTGACGGTCCACCAGATCGTCCGTCACTTGAGTGCAAAATTTGAAACGTTCTACCTCGACGTGATGGTCGAAGTGATGTTCCGTCAAGAAATTGATGGTCCACCAAGTCGTTCATCACTGGAGGGCCAGAAATGAGACATTTTGTCTCGACCTGACGGACCTCTTGACGGTCCGTCAACTTTTTGACGGTCCACCAACTTGGCTGTCACATGATGGCCTAAAAAATAAGTCACTGCCTTGGCTTTACGGGGCACTCAAAGGTCCACCAGGGACCTGACGGTCCGCCAGGTTGACCGTCAAACATGGACGATCCGATAACGTTTAGTAAAACGGCCATAACTCCCTCGTTCGATGTCGGATTTTGATGAAATTGATATCGATGGAAAGCTTATTCAATGCTCTACATGAAAAAAGTAGAAATCAGAGAAATACAATATGGTTTAAACATAAATCACTTTAGAAGTCATACATATCCACTCAAAAGATGAATTTAGGCTTAAGAAATGATCGGGGAATTACAGTTCATTTCCTAAAATTACACCCTGGGAATGTCGTACCCTATAAAGACTTAAAGAAGGAGATTAAGAAGTTTTATTCCCTAAAGTATAATCTGGCACCTTGTCGAGGTAAGTGAGATATATATATTTTTTAAAAAAATATGCCCAGTTTTGGATGAGAGGAACTTTGAAATTCTTTTTGAATTCTTTTTATAAAAAAATGCCCCAGTATTATACCTTTTAGGGATGTAAAAAATATTTATTTAGTGAGACTGAACCCTATTATAGGATTGCGTATGTATCTTGCATAGAAAGAATCAGGTCTAATGTAGTTCACAAAAATATTTTTTTTTTGAAAGTATGTGCTTAGTAAATATTCGGAGAATGAAATTAATTCATTTCTTGACTTCAATTGGTACCAACAATTAGCATCGTGATCAAATTATCTCTAATTACTTTCAAACAAAATCTAGATGAACTTAGAAGTAATTTCTATAGTGTCAAATGGTACCTCAAATGTACTTAAGTTTTGATAAGGTTTATTTATCTTTCCTCAATTAGGGGTATAAAATTCTTCTTATTCTCATGTTTCAAGTGTCCTTACCATAAATAAAGTCCTAATCAACTCACAATATAATGTATTTAGATTTTAGGATGTTTTGGAAGTCACTCACACTCAAAAAAATATTCAATGCATGCACTGAGATACCATAAGCTTGACAATCATGTAAGTATCCACTAATGTGAGAACACTCAAAATAGAATCATATAGGAATTTTCATTGGCTGATATTGTAAGTCTAGGGATGGGTAGAATATGTATTTGGGATAAAGTGACTATTCCCTCTTTAAGCATTGCACTTTGCTCACAATATCTTGCATTTTTGCAGTTGATCTTCCTTTGATTTGTTGCTTCCTCTCGTCATTTTTTTGGTTTCTTATTCTTTCCTTCAAAGTTAATTTTTTGAATTCTCCACTTTTTTATTATTTTTTACTCCTTATTGGATGTTTATCTTTCTTTTTTTCTCATTGTTTTTGGAATTTCTCTCCTTTTTTGGAGTAAAAATTTCTATTTTATTTATAGCTTTGCCTGAACATTTCCATCTCCAGTTTTTACTTCGTCATCTGACTTAGACCTTTAACAGTGCGCTTAAGGAGGTGAGGCCAAAAGAGGAATCGTACATTTATGCACTCGAATGATATAGGATAAGATTTGGGTATCTAATAAAAGGCTTTAGGCTCAAAAGGTGAAGTCTAAGGATTAAATTTTATTTGGTAAGCTTCAAAGGCACAATCGAATCAAAGAAACCCTACAATCCTCTCCCAAGTTAAGTGTTGCTAAAAATTTTGCCTTAACAAATATTCATTCCAAGTTCTAGATCCACAGAGCGATGCTATTGAATTTTCAATCAAAAGCTCACCACACCACGAATATGAAACACTGAGGTTAGATTCATTTTAAACTTGGCTTAGAGAGAGAAAAACTTATAAGTGTAACATAAGTACAATTAGAGGTACCAAAAGAATCTATAGCTCACTACCAAGGGGGTCCACTTTATCATGTCTTATAATTTAACACTTGTTCTTTGTTTTCATTCATATTTCTAAGTATGTTGGAACCAATTATCAAGTCAAGGATTTTTTTAGATGAGACCGAACCCAAAAATAAGAGTTGCCTACACATCTTGTTGAAATAAGAATCAGGTTACATATAGTTCATGGAGCTTAAAATATAAAGCAAGAATTTTTTTTCTTCCTTTTTGAATTTTGAATAAGGAGGAAAAACTTTTCTTTGTCCTTTTTATTTTTTTTCTTTTGAAATTTTAATAAGGACATTTTTTTTCTTTTGTATAAGAATTTGTTTTTGAAGAGGACTAACATTTTTTTATTTTAATTATTATTTTAAAAAAAATCAATAAGAATTTTTTATCAATTGAATAAGGATCATCAAATCCAAGAAGGATTGCCAATGTATCTCATTGAGATAAGAATCAGATGTGCATAGTTCCTGTGACTTAAGGTTTGAAGGAAGAACAATTTTATTTTTAAATAATGAGAATGATTTTTTTTAATTTTTAAAAATGAATTAAAACTTTATTTGAATACGGATCACCGAACCCAAGGAAGACTGCCTACATATCTCACTAAGATGAGAATCAGGTGTGCGTAGTTCGTCAGATTGATGCAAACTCGAATTATTTCCTTTATTTATGAAAGCAAACATCACACCTCATTTTGGTTTTGATAAAGAATAGGTATTGGAAAGTAATTTTAATCCTCTCTTACATTAGTGGATTCACTCTAAAGCCGGCTAACATTTGAAATAACCTGATATGCAACTAGTAGCATACAAAATGGATAGTCTTAAAAATGATCTCATTTTTTTAGACAGACTTAGACCTTTGTCGAGCTTCCACTAAGTCAAAATGCACGTGATGCTGATAACGTGGATTCTATTATGAATAGTTACAATCTGAGGCTTGTTCTACTAGGTTTAACATTCTGACGTATTAAGTGTCTAGACTAGTGTAAAACGAGAAGACAACTCGAGTCGAGCAGGGATAATTTACCGATAGCAGGCCTTTTTAGACTCACTGCTGGTCCTTTCCATCCTAAAATATGCATGACTATAGAATCCTTTCCAGGAGCATTGCCGCATCTCAGGTATCTCAAGGCTCGAAAGCGTATACTGTATCTCCGAATATAAAATATCTTAGAAGACCTAGATAGGTGCACGAGATAATACAATTTATATTGCGATTCAAATAATATAAAAACAATGAACAGGTAGGCAAATAACATACTTAGGCCGAAAAATACAAGATCGAAAATTTAGGAAAGTCAAATAAGTCAATATAAAAGCTCAAATTCTAGTTATCCCCAGCAAAGTCACCATCTGTCACGCCTCTATTTTTACCACCAACCCCGCTAAGGAGTTAGTTTTAGTGAAAATGGATTTTTCCAATTAAAGTGACGTTTTAAAAAAGGATCATTTATTTTATAGAGTCTCCACTTGGAGTTGATTTGGGTGTTCCAAGTCACCTTATTGAATCCTTATTCAAAATAAAATGACTCTTAATTTTTGGTCTGCGAACTAGAAATTTGGATAGAAAATTTTATTGACTGAGGGGAAGGTATGAGGCACCCCCCGAATCCTGTGGTTCTAACACGGTCGGTTTAATGACTTATGTCTAGCTTAAATAATTTTTTTTTGATATATAATATGTTGTTAGCCTAAAAGTGACTTCTATCCTTCTTTTTATATTTATTTATTAAAAACGGCCTTATTATATGAATGTGTGGATTACCGATAACAGTACTTTCTAGTCTTACCATGAATTTTGGTATATTTCTCACGCCTTTGAGCCATTTATGGATCTCTCCCATTTTTCCCAAGTCTAAATAAGATTCTAACATGTTTAAAAATATATCCATCCTAATTAGATAGACTTTAAAATGGTATGTTAATTTTATTATAACGAATTGTCAGTAGTAGGCCTTTCCAACTTCATCGTTAACTTTTACTTGTATTAAACTTTTGATTTCTTTCAATCAAAAACCTAAACTAAATAATTTTTTTTATATATTTTATTAATTAATATAACTGAAATAATTTTTTCTTAATTTAAACTATGTACAATTATCTTAGTAGTGAAATTAGTAGTAGTAATTAGCAATTGAAAATCTCAAGAGATCCAAAAATGAATTCACATGGACCTCACATATAGTACTAAAGAAAGTCACAAAAAATAATTTTTTCCCCTAACAACGTTTTTTTACTATTATTCTTATTCCTTTTCTATATTGTCTTCTCACATTTTATTCTCTTTCCTCTCTTATTTGCAATGAGGTTACCTTTTTGTTTTGTTTTTTTGGACAATTTTTTTAGATTCTATTAATCAAAAGTAATTAAATTCTTGAACAAGAATGGACCAACCCATACCATAATAGCCCAAAATGTAAATTTCCTACCCGGTCCATTTTAAAAAATAAGATAAAATAGAAATAAAGTGGACCATATATAATCCTAGTAGGGTTGCTAAATTGATATATTGTTTCCACTTTGTTACTTCTGCCGCGTCTTCCATTGTAGCTATGTATCCATTTGTACGTCATCAATTCACTTTGCTTCAGCTTTGGGTGGTTGATGAAGTGCCATGGCCTCCTTTGCATGAGTGTTGTTGCAGCTTGCACAAGTAAGCTTCTTTGTTCATTACCATTTTGCTCTCTGTTAGCTGCTGATGATCCTTGGACTATCTGTAACTGCATGACCTTTTTCTTGTTCAATTGTGTTCTCCAGTGGATGAGATGTTGCCATGAATTTTGAAATAAATTGAGGGATCTAGTAAGAGGAACAATGCTACCTCTTCCAAGTAAGTAATATTCTCCAATCTTCTTTGTAATACCCCCAAAATTTGATGTACTGAACTCCCTTCTACTCTGCAGACATAGTTGGTAGGGAGATAATGGGATTCTCGGAACCATAATTGTTTGGAAAGTGTGTTGTTCCGCAGGTTCTTGAAGTTGTATCTGACCATCAGATCCCCCCTTTACTGAGAGTCCTTTTTGGTTGACTGTTGTAGAGTAGGCTAATTAGATTTTTCACTATTTTTGTTCTTCTATTGATACGTAAATATAACTTCATGTGAAAAATTAGCTTAAGCCTTCCCAGCCCCTTCATCCTTTTGTTGGTGACAATCTCAGGTAAGGGCATTGTAGTTTATCACTATCAACTATTCTCTTTCCTGATGCATGTATCTGTTGGACTGATATGAATATGAAATTGCCATTATCCAGAGCCCAATTAGCAAAGAAGTCAGCTAACTGATTTCCTTCCTTGTGAATATATTAAAATTGAATTTGTTTGCCTAAAATCAATTACTATATTTGTTGTATATGCTTTGCTATGCTCCGTAGATAGTCCCAAACCCTTGTTAGCATCCTTTGCATTGCAAATGAATCTTTATGCATTATCACCTTTTCATAACTCATATAATTGCAATGTTTTGCTGCATTTAGAGTAGAAACTGTTTCTGCTTCCATGTTATTAGTGTCCTCAATCGCAGCTCCCTCGACATAAGTTAAATCTCCTGTTTCATCCCTCAGACAGAAGGCACGTGAACTTCTTCTAGGATTCCCTCTTTAAGCTCTATCAGTATTGTATTTCACCCATCCATTCTTAGGCAGTTCCCACAACACTATTGTAACTCTTTAGCAATGCAAAATCCCTCAATATCCCTGGCCAATCTAGTGAGAAAACCATCTTGGGTTTTCTTACCCTTAACAACATAATCATATTCCTTGTAATATTCAAAATTATTCTTTAAATACTTACTTCCCTTAATTAATGTTTCTTCCCATTTCTCCTCTTCCATAACTCCCAAATGATGAACTCTGGTAAAGCTTTAAAATACACTTTCTTCCTAGGTTTTACTTCAACTATCCACCATTTTAGAATTACGTCTCTTAAGATAAATCCATGAATATGAATACCTGCAAAATTAGCAAAGTGGGACCAAGTCCTATTAGAAAAATTTGATCTCCAGAACACATGAGACAATATCTCTTTTGCTGGAATAATACAACACCAACACCCAGATGGACCTTCAACACCCCACCTCATAATATTATCATCTATAGGAATCTTCCATTTCCATAATCTCCACATAATAAAAGATATTTTAAAAGGTAAACCTTTCACCCAAACATCTTTATAAGTAACATTAACCTCCTTATTTTGCCTAACATACTGCCAAACTATTTTAACAGTAAAAAGACCTTTAGGATCAATGCTTCAAATTTCTTTATCGTCTTCATTTCCCTAGTCAGACGAAAGTATCTTATGAAGAATGTGATAGACAATTTCTTCGGGAAACAAAGAATGCAATAATTCCTCATTCCATTCTCCATCTCTAGTTAAGCCCTTCACTTTTTTATATCTGTCATCCTCATCCACATTTTTAAAAGAGTACAAATCGCCTAGTCTGGTCTAATTATCATACTAGATGTTTGGCTCCCTCTTTTTAATCTGCCACAAGATATTATGATCAGTAAGGTCTCTAGCAATCAATATTTTCTTCCACACTTGAGATCCACCTCCACCAACTTTCCACATTATATCTTTGGGATACTCTTTTTTACAGTACTTATTATGTATATATTTACTCCAAATTAACTCTGCTATTCTGAATTTCCACCATAGTTTACAGAATAATGTATTAGAAATATCATGTACCATTCTGAAACCTAAACCTCCTTCGTCCCCAGGAAGACACAAGATCTTTTATTTCACCCAATGTATACCTTTTTCACCTATTGTATTACTCCTAAAAAACTGAGCAAAAGATCTACGAATTATGTTCATAACATTTAGGGGAGGATTCAAAACAGAGAGACAGTGAATAAGAATGCTTTGAAGGAAATGTTTGATTAGGACAACTCTTCCTTCATAAGACAATAACTTGCCTTTCCAGCTTTGCAACTTTCTAGTTATCCTATTCATTAAGGAATGACAATACTTCTTCTTCTTTCTCATGTAAAAGATTGGGCAACCCAAGTAGGTAAAAGGAAACTCTTGCCTCAGGATTCTTATTGCTACCTAAGCCATAACAATTGTGCCATTAGATACTCCCTTATCAAAATAAAGAGCACTTTTATCTCTATTTATCTTCTAACTAGACACATATTCATAATTCTCTAGAGTGTCTGTAATTATCTTCAATGTTCCCACTTCAGCTTTGCCCAATATAGTCATATCATCTGCAAAAGCAAGATGATTAATTCTAAGACTTTATCTTGACATCCCAAACATCTTAAACTTCTTCTGGTTAAGCAAAGATTTAAAGCTTCTATTTAACACCTCAGCTGCTAAAATAAATAATGTGGGAGATAATGGATCCCCTTGTTTCAACCCTCTTGAGGATTTAAGAAATCCTTTTGGCTAACCATTCAATAAGATAAAATACCAATTATTGGCAACCAATCTATACACCATGTCAATTATTTCTTCACAAAAACCTATCTTTCTTAGGCCTTTTGTGAGAAATAGCCACTCCACCCTATCATATGCTTTCATCATATCCAGCTTCATAACCATGTTAGGAGGCTTTCCCCTTTTCCTTATTTCTAATACTATATCCCGAACCACCAATATATTTTCTGCAATAGTTCTACCTTAAACAAATTTAGCTTGCTCTTCAGAGATTATATTAGGAAGAAATTCCTTAATTCTTTCATGAATTATTCTTGAAAAGACCTTATTTACAAAATTACTAAGGGAAATGGGTCTCATATCAGAAAAGGTGTATACTACTAACTTCTTTGGCAGAAGTACCAAATTAGTATGTGTAATGAAACTTGGCAACTCAAAGACACAAAAGAATTTTGTTATCATCAGATGAATATCCTTATCTATTATCTCCCATCAATCTTGATAGAATGTTTCTGTCATACCATCTGGTCCCCCTACACTATCCCTATTTAGTCCCATTACAATATTTTTCACTTTCTCTATCTCTGGTGGTTTTTTTATTTGGTTGTTCTTGTCATGAGAAGCTACTGATGGTAGTACCTCTAACATTGAGAAATAAACTTCATCTTCTTGCTTAGTAAACTATTTTTGAAAAAACTCTATTACAGTTTCTGTAATTTTAGCTTGTTCTTCAAACCATACTCCTTCATTATTTTGAATTCTTGAAACCTTCAATATATCCCTTCTGCCTTTCACTATATTATGAAAGAACTTTATATTTCTCTCACCATCTTTGAACAATTCAAAACCAGCTTTTTGTCTCCAAAATTCCTCATCCCCTGTAAGTTGTATGCTGAGTTCAACTTGAGTCGTTTGCAAGCTAGTTCTGTTAATTAGTGTAGGATCCTCCTCAAATTGCTTCTCTCTTACCTTTAAGATCTCCTCTAATGTATAAATCTCCTAAAATATATTACCAAACTTCTGCTTACTCCATTCGGTTAAGGCAACTTTAATTTTTTTAAGCTTCTATTGAAAGACTGTAAAAGGATTTCCTTCTTGTTGTTGCTAAATCTGTCTTACCATATCTATAAAGGACTCCTTTTCAACCAAAAATTTAAAAATATGAAAGATCTACCAAAATTCTCCTTGGTGTTACTGAAATTCAATAGCAAAGGGGCATGATTAGATCCACTTCTTACTAAATGCTCCACTTTCAATATTGGAAACACATCCATCATCTTTTCATTATACAATACCCTGTCTAACCTTTTAATTATACAATCTCCATCTATCCTCCCATTTCACCAGGTGTATTTTCTACATTTAAAAACACTCTCTTCCAAGTTGCAAACATTTACACAATGATTAAAATCAGCTATTTCTGCCAAAATAATTGGCAATTCACCCATTTTTATTCTTCATATCTAATGACATTAAAATACCTCCTACAAACCAAGGATCTTTAATTATATTAGATAAGTCTCCCAAGTATTCCCACAAGACTAATCTTTCATTAGGAGTATACTTTGCATATACCAGTGTAATATGTACTGATATTCCACCAGATTTATTCTCTAACTTAAGTGTGAGCTAGTTTTCTTCATTGCTGATTACACTATAGTCTACTGTTGAATCCATTAATGCCTATATCTTTCCTGAAATATTAGTTGTAGCATGATGGATCCCTAATCTTCTCTTATAATCCTTAATATTGAAGCTTTCCTGAAAAGGCTCCATGATTACTATAAAATAAAATTGGTATCGCCCGTGTATTGTGATTAACCTTGTGAATGCTTTCTGTGTATTGACAGATCTTATATTCCATATCAAAGCATTCATCTTGTTATTGATTTATTTATGTGGCTCCTTGTTTGCACTGTACTTTCTACTGGCTTTCTGTTCTTTTTCTTTTGATTTCCATGCTTAGCACTCAACTATTGTATCTTTTTTGGAGACAAATTAGCTTCATTAGCTACTTTCTCAATATTATCCTCCAAATACTCCTCATCCATATAAAATTTGTTAACATTTGAAATTTCAAGTTGCTTTCTTGCATCTATTGCAAGGGGCACTCTTTCCTCCATAATCATATCTTCTCTATTTTTATTCTTTTGTTCTATGATCATCAATCCTCCTACATTATTACAACTACTTGATTCCTTTTGCTGATCCTTGGCTTGTTTGCCTTGAAAATTACTCTTCTCTTTATGCTGCTATTGTTCTGCTTGTTGTTGCAATGTCAACTCTTCTTTGTTGTTATCACCTGCCCTTTGTTCTGTACCTGCATCATCTTGTTTTCTTTGATTTTGCTTAGGTACTATACTACCCCTCTTTATATTTTCCTGTTGTGACTCAGTGTTATCAAAACTTTTGTTAACCCAATCTTTTATTGATTCCTTATTGTTGTCTTTACTCCTATCAGTATCTTTGATCTCATCTACTTCATTCAATGCTTTAAAAGTATTGGAAGTAGGTATTTTCTTCTATGATTCTTGTTCTATCTCACCCACTGTGTGCCCATACTTGTCTCTTCTATATTTACTTCTCCTTTGCAGCCATTGATGTTTGTTATCTGTAATTGCTCTTTCAGTTTCCCTTTGCCTATTATATTATCCTTGCCTTCTTTTATTGTTTATCTCTTCTTTCTGATTCCGCACTTTATTATGTAATTTTGAATGAACATTCCAGCAGTTTGCTTCACAATGCCTTTACAATGAGCACTCTTTGTAATGTTTAGGCATATAGTCATACTGTCTATTGATCTATTTTAACCTTGTATCACCTGTGATTTCATAACTATGAACAGCTAATTCTTTAGGTAGGGTTGTGGTAACCATGACGGATTAAAAAAATTGAGAAAGTGTCTGGTCGTTCTTCATAAAGATTCTTGCATGTATTGGGTTTTACTCATTCTTATTATCAAAATATCTAATTTAGACCTAAAAAAGTATTTAATTACTAAAATGGTGTAAGACCTTAGGTTTGGTAAAAAATTAGGCACTTACAATATTCCCCGACAACAACACCAAAATTTGATGTGCCTAAATTACACCGCTCAAAAAGTATAAAGTGGTTGCTGAATCAAATATAGATTCCAACAGGGTTGGGGTCGATCCCACAAGGAATAGGCCAAAATTTTGTCAAGAGTTTATCTATGTAACTTACAATTTAGTAAATACAAGGGTGGTTTTGTATATCAAATTATAATTGTAACATTTGTTGGTTTCTTGGGTTATGGTCAATCTAAGACGAGCACTAGGATTGTGATCCCCATGAATTCATAACTCCATAGGTCATTCTTGCTAGAATACTATCCCGGTGCCTTGCATGAAAAATATAACAAGATATGTATCATCCAATCATCTCTCGACCTTGGTTAAATGAACTTCACTCATCCCTTCTTAGACTCAGAGTGTTATGTTAATGACCTTTGTTTTGTGATTTCAGACTAACTATCCCGGTTAAGGCTCAAGTTAATTAAATAAAGGTTGATAGCTTTAAATTTTTATTGTTATCTCTTTTTTCTAATAACCACCTCTCGCTCTCAAGAAATTCTAGAATACAGGCATGTTCCTAATATTTGCAGCCATTAGAAAAGCAATCAAATACAAGGAAATACCAAGACATACAAGCACACCGAGTTAGAATGACTTTGCACTTAACCTGTTTTATTAATTTATCATGGTTATCACAACCCTAGTTATGGGATTTATCTACTCATGATTGTAATCACACAAGAAGAATGCATAGATGAAAGAATAATTGTGCACTTAAAATAAGATGAAAACTCCAAAATCTCAAACTGAGTAAAAATCCTAAAAATAATGTCAATAATTTTAAGAGCAACAATATGCCTAAGTACCCCTAAATAATCAAAAAGCACATAAAATCATAAAACCCAATGGCAGTATTTTTAGATACAAAATGAATCCTATCCTAAACTGTGTAGGAGAATCAGGTCGGCAGCATCCTATGACAGTGGACTGGAGTCATATGTTAGACCTGTGAGTCATAGGTCTCTCTCATGGAAATCATAATCTGGATCTATCTTCAGTAGCTAGCTCACAATTTCTATTAATGAATCATAGGTTGGATTCATGAGTCGTTAGCCAATCCGTGGGAATCAAACTTTCCCTTTAGCTTTAAAACCCAACTCATGAGTCCTTTCCACGGGTCATGGACCACACCTGTGGAACATAGAATTATCTTCCTTGGTTAATTCATGTTTTTTTTCAATGAGTTGCCTCCAAAAATACATCATACTCAACAAAAATACCTAAGTTCTTGCATAATTTTCTTGTTTTAAGCATCAAAAGTTCCATGAAACCATGACATATTAGGGTACTTGTCTCACATGTCCTTCTCGATTTTTCAACTGTCTCTCTCAATTGGATGATGATTTCATTGAAACTTAACCAAACAAATTTCCTTGATCTTCAATTTTCAAACATCCCAATCTAAAATCACTACTGGTTTCTCCTCATAATCCAAGCCTTTATCTAAAAGAACTGAGTCCCACTTAACAATGTAGTCTCCATCCCCGTGGTACCTCTTAAGCATAGAGACGTGAAATATCGGATGGACTCCCAATAATCCCAATGGTAAAGCTAACCTATATACAACTAGACCCACAACTTCAAGAACCTCGATGGGACCAATATACCGAGGGCAGATCTTAACCCTTTCACCGAACCTCATGACTTACTTCATAGAAGAAACCTTAAGCAAAACTTGCTCCCCAAACTTGAAGTTTATGTCCTACCTTTCGATTTACATACTCTTTTTTCCTACTTTAAGAAGCCAACAACTTGGTTTGAATGAACCTTACTTTCTCTTGAGCCTTCTTTACCAAGTCAGTGCCCAAAGGTTTGACATTGCTAGCCTCAAACCATCCAATAGGTGACCTATATTTACTTCCATAATGTGCCTCAAATAGTTCTATATCAATGCTGAAATGATAGTTATTGTTGTAAGAAAACTCATACAAAGGAAGAAACTTTTCCCAATGGCCACCAAAATCAATCACTCAAGCTCTCAACATATCCTCCAGCACCTGAATTATCCTCTCTGAATGGCCATTAGTTTAAGGATAAAAAGTCATGATAAATGTAAGCTTGGTGCCTAACTCCTCATGCAACCTGACCCAAAATTTAGAAGTGTACTTCGTATATCTATCGGAAATGAAAATAAGTGGCACCCCATGATATCAGATGATCACCTTAACGTAGATTTTAACTAAATGATGAGAGTTGTAGTCTACCTAAACCGACAAAAGGTGAGATGATTTCGTCAGCCTATTTTTTATTAACCAAATGGAGTCATACCTTTTCAAAGTCTTAGAAAGACCCACTACAAAATCAATAGCAATGTGCTCCCATTTCCACATAGGTATAAGCATCCTCTAAAGCAATCCCACATATCTTTGGTGTTCATACTTCACCTACAGATAATTTTGACACTTGGACATATAATCCACTATGTTTTTCTTCATCTAGGGCCACCAATAAAGTAATCTCAAATTACAGTACATCTTGGTCGTACTAGAATGAATAGAATAACATAAACCATGGGCATCTGAAAGGACATAACGAATCAAATACTCAACTCAAGGAACATATCGCCTTCCCTTGAACCACAATAGTACACTTTCATCAAGGGTGGCATCCGCTACCTCCTCATGCACCACTTTATTCCTGAGTGTATTCAGTTTCTTATCCATAAATAGCTTATCCTTAATCTACTTTGTAAATATTGACTTTACCTCCATACTACCCAATATACGACCCTATATGAGACCCCAAACTGCATGCTCATTGATGCTAGATTTTGAAACTCTCTAGCTAAAGGTGTCTTGGTCACCCTCAAGAATGACAAACTATCCATACTTACAACTTTTTTCCTCAATGCGTCTACCACTACATTGGCCTTACCCAGATGATACTAAATAGTTACATCATAATCCTTCAATAATTGCATTTACCTCTCTTAACTTATATTTAATTCCCTTTGAGTGAACACGTGTTGTAGTTTATGGTGATCTACGAAAACCTCACGCTGACGCCATAAAGATAGTGTCTCCAAATCTCTAATGCAAACACCACTACTACCAACTCTAATTTGTATGTCGAGTAGTTTTTTTCAGGAGGATTCAACTGTCTCGAGGCATTGGTAATGACATTCCTATCTTGCATCAACACAACACCTAAGCCCAAAAGTGAAGCATAACAAAACACTAGAAAGTCCTTACCTTCAATCAGTAATGAAAAGATAGGAATTATAGTCAAAATATCTTGAGATTTGGAAACTCTCCTCACATTGGTTTGACCAAAAAAATGGTACTTCCTTCTGAGTCAACCTTTTCAAGTGTGTTACAATCGATGAAAAATTCTTGACAAACCTATGGTAATAACTTGCAAGGCGTACAAATCTCCTTACCTCAATCACTAAACTAGGTTGAGTACAATTCTTAACTTCCTTAATCTTCTGGGGATCACCATCAACCTTTTTCTGAAACCACATGCCTTAATAAGGACACTAAAGACAACAAAAAATTATACTTTGAAAACTTTGCAAATAACTGTTTCTCCCATAAAATCCTCAAAACTATGTGAAGGTAACATGTATATTCCTCATTACTCTTGGAGTAGACTAAAATATCATTAATAACCATTATTACAAGAGAATTTAAGAACAATTTAAAGATACCATTCATCAAAGTCATAAGAGTTGCAGGTGTATTAGTTAACCCAAAAGACATCACCAGAATCATAATTGGCATACCAAGTTTTAAAAGTTGTCTTTGGTAGGTCCTCCGATCTTATTTTCAAATCATGATAACACAACTGCAAATCAATCTCTGAAAAGCATTGAAGCACACTATAACTGGTCAAACAAATCATCTATATGAGGCAAGGTATATTTAGTTTTGATTGTCACTGTCACGACCCGAGACTACCCCCTAGTCGTAAGTGCTTAGAACCACAATCAATCCTAAGCTAACCCATTATACTTGCATAACTCGTGAGTAACTGAATAAGTAACATAAATCTAAAAGAAATAAGCAGAAGGGATGTCTTTTTTGAATATGATCAATATAAAACTGTATTAAAATGATTACAACTCTGATTATACAAAATAAAACTGGAATCAAATACATCAACTCTACTGATTGTCTATGAAGCCCCTACAAATATTGACTATAGGTAGCTGGGACATGACACCATCTATCCCTAATCAATATGATTGAATAAAGAAAACAAGTTGCTACTCGAATTATGATTGACTCGAGCCCTTAAATCAAAAGGACTCATCACCTGCTGACTGAAAGCTGCACACAGTCTAATTATGATGTATGGGCTACAACTTGTACCTATATTATGATTCAATATATCACATAGACATATATGTGGATCAGTACCTTTGGAATGTACTGAGTATGTGGGGGTGAATGCATAAGTAAAATAATAATTGAAAATACTCACAGACTTTCAAAAAATGCATGCTAAGTGTAGATGACTCACCTTGAGCTTGAATAAAACAAAGGCTGTAAAATAAAAAAAACGAGTATTGAAGAATAAGGGTAAACTTTGTGAGCCATAACATTTAGTTATAAAAGCTTTACTATTTCTTCTTTCTTTTGGGAGGTTCTTCTAACCGATATAAATCATGTGAGCTATCATGGAGTCCAACATCTTACCCATGTTGAAGAGGCATATACTACCCTTGCCATCGGAATAGAACCTTAACTTGAGTGATCACGATACTTAACCCACAATGGGACTTAATCCTACGGTGGCACATAGTTCTGGGGCATGTGACCTTGGAGTCATACCCAACTCGGTGCTAAATACTACACCCATATTACTTATATGCTTATATTTTAGGAAATCCACCTTAAAATAACACAAGGTTTGTATAATGAAAACCATGTGTGCTTCTCTTTTATTTAAATAAAAAAATCAAGATGAAAAAATGTGATTCCATATCTTAGCTTAGGATCAAAATATCAATCTATACTTTATGTCTTGGTATAAACCTATCAAGGAAACTTAAGATCATAATCTTCTTGAAATCCCAAAAACTTGTACTTAGGACTTATCATATAAGATTAAATTCTTAGAATTTCTTAACAGTATTTCATGCTCAATAATCTTCTTGAAATGCTTCAATAATTTCAGTCAAGATAATGAAATCAAAATCACAATATGAATCTTATAAATCAAAATACGAGCATGTGTAACCTTGATGCACTTAAAGCCTTTGAATCTCATGCTCTCTTTCATATAACTTGTAACATAATATCATGCTTAAAAATCAATTGAAAATCTTTAATCAACATTAAAATCAAACTTATGATAAAAAAATCATAATAGAGAATCTTTAAGTCAAAACATAAATACATAAGAGTAAGCATGCACTTTAATACTTAAATCACTTTATAAATCCATAAACTCAAAAAAGGATAGATTGGGTATGAACCCTAATTGAAAATCATATAATATTAACTTATTATTAACTTTGAAATAAGTTTTGGGCACAAGGATAAAAGAGTATCCTTGTTCATAAACCCAAGATACCTTGATTGAAAGAATCCTTGGAGAGAACTTTGAATTTTGAAGTTAACTTCTTGATTCTTAAGAGATGACAGTTGGATTTTTGTTCTTGGGAATGGAGGAGGGTTTTTGATTTGTTTACTGGTAGATAAGGATTAAGGGAGAGGAGTTAATGTGTTTAATACATCATCAAATCATTTTGAAGTGATTAGGGATGGTTTAGGGGTGTGAAATGACTTCAACACCCTTGATTTAAGTCAAAACTAAGCATTTTTGGCACTAGGCAATGACCTAGGCGATGCCCAGCCAATCGCCCAAGCCAAGGTTTGAAAAGCATGGCCAATCACCTAGCCCTGGGATAGTCAACCCATGGCTAATTTACATGGTCTTTTCTGGGTGACGCCTAGACAATCGCACACTCATTCCAGTGGCCTTAGGAGATTGTTATACGACGCACAACCCTTTGGATGACCGTAACTTTTTGCTCGGGTATCGGATTAAGTTTAAATTGGTATCGTTGGAAAGCTAATTCAATTGTCTAAAATTTTGTGGTTCTTAAGATACCAAATTCTACTTATACATAAATTTATACTCATCCAAAGATGACCCTTGTTGAATCAAACACCAAAATTTGGCAAAATCAAAGGCTATTAGCTCACTTTGATGACTCTTATGAACATTTTTCCCACCTCATAAACTCTCATCACACTAGGTTAATCATCATGAAACATGGATTCAAGTATGAATCATGGGATAAGAGTTTACACAAGTAAGAATGAAGGTCTGATTTCTATCTTAAAAATATACGGGGTGTTACAACATCTCCCTTCTGGGAACATTCGTCCTTGAATGATGGAACTTATCGAGACTTTAGAAGTATGAAATAATATAGAAATGACATGTCTTCTAACGAAGGATATATCTAAGTTGAAACATTAAAACTTCCATCATGAAATTGGTTTCTGAGCTGACTTGACTCTATTGACTTATAAGGGGCTTATTCATGCTAAGAGATTAGAACTCACTTGAAATGCTCATGATACGATCTTACATATAGAATTTTGAAGTGATAATTGATTTAATAATATTCCAAGAGTTACTAAGGATGGAATAAAGTACGTAACTTCTCATTAGGAATTGTTCCTAAAAAGAATACGTATAAGAAATCAAAATAAGAGGGCTTCATGGTATCGCCAAGTACATTATGTAAGCACGAATCATGAGACAACGAGACTAAGATCGTACAATGGGTATTTCACTATCTAAGATGGAATACTTAGAAAACTGAGGTCATTCACTAAATACTTATGTACTGAATCATGACTAAATATCTAAATTGTAGATATGATGCATGGACTGAACTGAATTACCTCATGGAATAGGCATACTCATGAAACTTCGGATAGTGAGACTAAATAGAAAGATAGAAAACCATCAAAACTTGTATGTATGACTACTAAACTAAATTGCTGGCTATACGAACTGAAACATACTGAGAGTTAATACTCAATTAGAGTATTTCTTCAATACTGTTTGCAAGAAGTTCTGATAATATTTAGGGTGAAATAATCTCGGGCATGATCTGAATATGATATCTTAATAAGGAATTGAAACATGGCTACAACTTTATGACATGGAATACAGGCCTATTGAACATAAGCTAGGATAAAATTACTAAGCCTTAGGCAATGCAACTGCAAACTTTCAAGCGTAGTCACACTTCTAACATACTCCTTCAACTATACTTTTCCCGTAAATAACATGGTCATTTGATTCAATTGTAATTCTGACATGTGCACATGTAACCATAATACTAGTGTGAACCATGAATTTAATACCCCAAGCATTTTCACAACTTCTCATCTACAGGATAACTCTTCTTATCACCTCAACAACTAAATTCAACCTCTTACTATGAACTCATTAGCACACGATGCACCCATCCACTTATATACCAACCTGACATTCAAGCCTATCATTACAACCACATATAAACCTTTAGGAAAACACCTATAAAATTCTCTTTCTCATATTCTCTAAACCTCTATCATTAACAACTTTCTTGCACTATTCTTAAGAAGACACACACAAAATCTCAACTAACCATGACGCATATCAAAAGCTTGGACTCAATCTTACTTCACACTTATAGTCTTAAATAAAACACATATACAACAATCTTTCCTCAATAAGAAACATTTACTCTCTCCCATCTAAACAATCTTTCATCACCATTATTATCTCCCCCTTAGATTAAAGCCATCCTTCTAAACTTATGGATCTATTTCGTATCCCTAGGACTTAGCCATAATTTCTTCACTCTAATGTTCTATAGAGAAATACTCAACTCACGAGAATGAACTATATTTAAAACATACTAACTTCATTCTTAGAAAATCCCCATTCACATAGACCATCCGTAATTTTCTCTACTCTATCTTCAATAATCATTACCATAGACTTACACTCTCCCCCACAAACAAACCTGTCCCATTAAACACCTAACTTGTGTCGCATTTCTAAACTTATATTTTCCCCTAAACACTGAGAATCAAAATCTTTCCAAAAGACTCAACATCATCTATCTGTAACTCTTTAACTTAGCTATTAAGAACACCATGTACTATATAACTAGCCTTCTTTCGATTTAGAAACTCAAGGGTAGTACTAACCACACACAACCTTTAATAATCTTTGAAAATAACGCAACCCCTATATCACCCTGGGTATACATCTAAATCATACCTAAAACATCATACTTAATCTTAAATCAATAAACTTAAATTCTTGCATGCGATGTTTCAAGCCTACTAATCCATCTCCATATAACTAGCATTACTAACCAAGCAATTATTATTTCCACCTTGATGACCATCCACTATTCAAACTTAGTGTCTAGTTCTAGGCATAATTAACAACACACCTCACATACTATTCTCGCATGAAATCTATAATGTAAAACATCAAGAAACCTAGTCCACTAGAACCTCATAGCAATATAAATGTATCATAATCCTATGGTATACCTTATTAAAATCCGGTAGCACATCCTCCTTTTACATATTTTGACTATTTACCCACCAATCCACCTAAATTACTTTCAATGCTCTATAAGTTTCAAATAAACTCCTATTATAACCTCAAGGGGATCCTAAATTAACAATACTCAACCACCAAAAACTTCATTAATATCCTATACTTTTCTAACATAATAAATACCATCAATAACTCCTTCTTTACTTCAAGCAAACAATAATTCACCTTAACTAATAACTCCTTCTCTACCTTTCACCAAGGAACTTGTACCACATTCATTACCCCTAAGCTAACACACAAGAAAATATCACCTCACTACTAACTTGATTGTATTCAAAAGTTCATCTATATACAATCGATCAATCGCCATCACCAAATTTCTTGTCAATACACTTCTATACCTATATTTCAACCATAAGAAGGTTCTACTACTTAAGAATCATAACACTCCAGGTCATAATATCCCTCGAATGCAAACTCTATATAATAATTTAGGTTCATACTATCTTCTCTCATGAACACTATTTAGATTAAAGTGGTTAATGAGGAATTTGAACACATAACATATTATGTTATAACTGCACAACTCATATGGATGAGTACATAATCTTTCAACTTAAGGGACTCATAACACACTAGCAAGCTCTTCTCAAGCCCCTTATGTGACTCCTGAAGTTACTGATAATAAATTTAAGAGCATAATTTTAGGAGAATTTGGAATCTAGTATTCGTGTTATCTCGAAAAGTCCCAGATTAAGAATTATGGAGTAACACACGAATCAACAGAAGTTACTGAAAGAGCAACTTCACAGCATGATCTAGAGTATGAAAGAAATTTGATATTTTTTAAATGTCCTGTAGCCTCTCGAAGAAAAGTACTAACGTTTCCGTACCATTCTGCAAGACTCTTTTAGACACGTGTTCATAGACACCCTAGGACACTTGAACTCTGTGCTCTGATACCAAGTTTGTCACGACCCGAGACTACCCCCTAGTCGTAACACGGTGCTTAGAACCACAAGCAATCCTAAGCTAACCCACTATACTTGCATAACTCAAGAGCAACTGAATAAGTTACATAAATCTAAAAGAAATAAGCTGAAGGGATGTCTTTTCTGAATATGATCAATATAAAACTGTATTAAAATGATTACAACTTTGATTATACAAAAAAAAACTAATATAAAATACATCAACTCTACTGACTGTCTGTGAAGCCTCTACTAATATTGACTATAGGTAGTCGGGACATGACCCCCAGCTATCCCTAATCAATACAACTAAATAAAAAAAATAATATGCTACTAGAACTATGATTAACTTAAGCCCTTGAATAAAAAAAACTCATCACCTAATGATTAGAAGTTGTACACTGTCCGGTTATGATGTGTTGGCTACAACTGGTACCTACATTATGATATAATGTGGCACATAGACATATATGTGGATCAGTACCTTTGGAATGTACTAAGTATGTGAGTGTGAATGCATAAGTAAAACAATAACTAAAAATACTCATAGAGTTTCAAATAATGCATGCTAAGTGTAGATGACTCACCTTGAAGTTGAATAAAGCAAAGGTTGCATGACCATAAACATGAGTAATAAAGAATAAGGGTAAACTCTGTGATCCATAACACTTAGTTCTAAAAGCTTTACTATTTATTCTTTATTTTGGGAGGTTCATCTAACCGATATAAACCATGTGAGCTATCATGGAGTCCAATGTCTTACCCATATTGAGGAGAGCTATTCTACCCATGCCATTGTGATAGAACCGTAACTTGAGTGTTCACTATACTTAACCCACAATGGGATTTAAGCCTACAGTGGCACGTAGTTCTGGGGTATGTGACCTTTGACTCATACCCATCTTATTGCTAAATACTACACCTATATTGCTTATATGCACATTCTTTAGGAAATCCATCTTAGAATAGCACAAGGTTTGTATAATGAAAACCATGTGTGCTTCTCTTTTCTTTAAATAAAAAAAATAAGATAAACAAATGTGGATTCCTTGTCTTATCTTAGGATCAAAAGATCAATCTTTACTTTAAGTCTTAGTATAAAATTATCAAAGAAATTTAAGATCATAATCTTTTTGAAATCCAAAAAACTTGTACTTAGGACTTATAATATAAGCTTAAATTCTAAGAATTTCTTAAGAATATTACATGCTCAATAATCTTCTTGAAATACTTCAAAAATTTCAGTCAAGATAATAAAATCAAAGTCATGATATGAATCTTATAAATCAAAACACGAGCATGTGTAACCTTATCGTACTTAAAGCCTTTAAATCTCATGCTCTCTTTTATTTAACTTGTAACATAATATCATGCTTAAAAATCAATTGAAAATCTTTAATCAACATTCAAATCAAACTTATGATATACAAATCATAATAGAGAATCTTTAAGTCAAAACATAAATAGATGAGAATAAGCATGCACTTTAATACTTAAATCACTTTATAAATCAATAAACCCAAAACAAGATAAATTGGGTATGAACCTTAATTGAAAATCACATAATCTTAACTTTAAATAATTTCTGGGCTCAAGGATGAAAGAGTATCATTGTTCATAAACCCCAAATACCTTGATTTAAAGAATCCTTGGAGAGAACTTTGAATTTGGAACTTAACTTCTTGATTCTTGAGAGATGACACTTGGATTATTGTTCTTGGGAATAGAGAAGTGTTTTTGATTTTTTTATTGGTATCTTAGGGTTAAGGGATAGGAGTTAATGTGTTTAATACTTCATAATATCGATTTGATGTGATTAAGGATGGTTTAGGGGTCTGAAATAACTTCAACTCCCTTGATTTAAGTCAAAACAGAACATTTTTTACACTGGGCAATGACCTAGGCGACACTTAGCCAATCTCCCAAGCCAAGGTTGGAAATGCTTGGCCAATCGCCTAGCCCAGGGCTGGGCGACGCATAGATAATAGCCTATCCCTTTTCTGGGCAACGCCTAGCCAATCGCACACCCTTTCCAGTAGCCTTAGGCAATTTTTATGCGATGCACAACCCTTTGGATGGCCATAACTTTTTGCTCGAATATTGAATTAAGGAGAAATTGGTATCGTTGGAAAGCTAATTCAATTGTATAAAATTTGGTGGGTCTTAAGCTGCCAAATTCCAAATATACATAAAGTTATACTCATCAAAATCTGACCCATGTGGAATCATATACCAAAATTTGACCAAATCAAAGGCTCTTATCTCACTTTTATCTAAGTGACTCTTATGAACATCTATCCCACCTCTTAAATTCTCTTCACACTAGGTTAATGTAATACTCCAAAAATCCAAACCAATGCTAAAGGCATTCTTCAAGATCACGTGTATTACATTATGGTTCCTTGGTAGTTTTATGAGTTAGTTTGATGTATATTAAGGTCCCAAATAACTCCTATCTATTTGATGAATCAATATATCCTATACTGATTGAGTTTTTGATAAGAATGTTGCTTTAGTCAACTTCAAATAAGCATAACTTTTTATATACTCATAATTTTCTAGCTCAAGGCCCACCAAACTGTAGTAAGTTGAATAAACTTTCCAACGATACCAATTTCTCCCAAATCTGATACTCGGTGAGAAGTTATGGCACTTTTAGTGAAAATAGTAGCTCAATACAAACAGCACCGAGCTGCAGTGATAAGCCAAATGACACTCGTCATTTTCCAATGAGACACCACGATGTCGCCGCATCATGGTAAGTTCTAGTTCAGGATTGTCATTTTCCAGTAGCACAATGTGATGGCACCGCATCGCACCGATGAAAAAAATGGGGATTGTGACTTTCCAGTGGCCCGACGCAATTTCGCCACATCATGCCGAAGGTAAAAATTAGGATTCTAGCGACGAAAATATTAATTCTTTGTAGGGGTAATTAGGTCTTTTCAGCAGTCCTAATAAATCTAAAACATGTTAATTAGTCCCTAAAAGCTGATTTAGTCATTGTTTATTCAAATGTTCCCCAAATTAAGAACATTCTCTCTTAAATAGTAAACCGCAACCCTCTAGAATCAAGAACAAAACTCAAGAAAACTACTAAGAAAATTCAAGAATTCAATTATCCAGGTAAGTTAGGTGTTGATCCTTGGGTTCCTTTCACTCTTGGAGTTCAAGAACCCTTTTTCAAAATACAAGTTTTCAGATTCATAATTTACATGCTTGAATTAGATTGTGTTCGTGTATGTATTCTTGTATGGGTTTCAATTTAAGATTTACCCCATGTTTCATGTAAACCAATTAGCATGTATGTTTCATTAGGTGAATTCTCATGTTACAACCCTTGAGATTTGCAACTTGAATGTGGTAGCCACGGTGTTTATATGTGATTATTATTATGTGCAATAGTCATGCTCCCCAAGTGTTTGATAGAATGTCCATGTGAATTGAATAGTGAAATCATGACATGTTAGCATATGTTCCCACCCATGTACAAGTTCATGCCATGAAAGTGTTTGATAAAATGCCTCAATGAAAAAATTATGACTAAGTGACTAGCTATTATGCTTTTAAGATTGTACTATGTTTTACTATTTACGCTATCGAGTCCAGGGGTATTTAATACCCAAAATTTAAATCTTTACTTATATCATAGTAGTTGTATAATAGTCTCAGTAAGGTCAAGAAAGTAGTATTCAGCCAGTCTTCATGATCAGCATGAGTTTAATCAAGCCAGTCCTGTAATGATAAGTTCCAGTGTCATTTTAGTAAGTAGTAGAATTCAGCACTGAGCGAACCCAGGGATGGGGCATTCCTGTCAGCCTAGGGTTTGACCCTTAGTTGCAATCCCTGAGTTACAGAAATATGAAGTGAGCATAGGGTAAGTCATCCTCCTTCCGGACTAGGGTTGACGCGATCACATTTATATTTCAAGAGTCTTCCTGCCAGACTAGGGTTGACACAACCATTGTTAGTATCCCATGGCAAAGTGCTAAAACCCTTCCAACTGGGGTCATAGGTTGGACCCCAAATCAGATTACATCTGGGTATATTGGTTAAATGAACACTCCCACGGTCTCAGTTTTAGTCTTCAGTATAGAACTCAGTCCAGTCTACAGAACCATGGCTGTCGCATATAAGTTACTCAGTTATCAGTTATTCAGCCAACAAAACTTATTACTCAGTTACAGTATAATCTCAAATACACAACTTGTATACATATATATGCATAGTATTGCATACTCAGTGTCTTCAGTAGTTTCAGTTCCCCATGTAATCTTATTCAACTATTGTTCATGCATATGATCCCATCCATATTAGCCTTACCTCATCTAGAATATCAGTACATTCTACGTACTGATCGCATACTCTCTTTTGCGCTAAGATGTCTCATATCATAGCATAGAAATATATGGGGTGTTACAATATCTCCCTCTTGGGAACATTCATCCTCGAATGATGGATTGGAACTTATTGAGACTTTACAAATATGAAATAATGTAGACATGACATGTCTTCTAACGAAGGATATAGCTAAGTTGAAACATTAAAAATTCCATCATGAAATTGGATTTTGAGCTGACTTGACTCTATTGACTTAAAAGGGACTTATTCATGTTGATAGAATAGAACTCACTTGAAATGATCATGTAATGATCTTACATGTAGAATTTCAAAGTGATAATTGATGTAATAATAATCCAAAAGTTACTAATGATGGAATAAAGTACGTAACTTCTCATTAGGAATTGTTCCTCAATCGAACACATATAAGAAATAAAAATAAGAGGGCTTCATGGTATCGCCAAGTACATTATGTAAGCACAAATCATGAGACAGTGAGACTATGATCGTATAATGGGTATTTCCCTGTCTGAGATGGAATACTTGGAAACCTGAGGTCTTTCACTAAACACTTATGAACTGAGTCAAGACTAAATATCTGAATTGTAGATATGATGCATGGACTGAACTGAATTACCTCATGGAATAGACATACTCATGAAACTTCGGATAGTGAGACTAGATGAAAAGATGGAAAAACATCGAAACTTTTCTTTCTGACATGTTAGCATGTGTTCCCACCCATGTACATGTTCATGCCATACAAGTGTTTGATAAAATACCTCAATTAATGAATTATGACTAAGTGACTAGGTATTATACTTTCAAGATTGTGCTATGTTTTTCTAGTTATGCTATCGAGTCCTGGGGGTATTTAATACCTAAAAACTAGTTGTTTACTTAGATCACAATAGTTACATAATAGTCTTAGTAAGGTCAAGAAAATAGTATTCAGTGAATCTTCACGATCAACATGAGTTCAGTCAAGCCAGTCCTATAATGATTATTTCAAGTGTTATTTTAGTTAGAAGTAGGATTCAGCACCGAGAAAACCCATAAATGGCTAGGGTTTGACCATTAGTACCAATCATTGAGTTACAGAACTACGTAGCCAGCATAGGGTAAGTCATCCTTCTGCCAGACTAGGGTTGACGCAATTATATATATATATATTTCATGAGTCTTTCAGCCAGACTAGGGTTGTCACAACCATTGTTAGTATTCTATGGCAGGGTGCTAACACCCTTCCAAATGGGGTCATAAGTTAAACCCCAATCAGTTTACATTAAGGTATGTCGTTTAAATGAACACTCCCACAATCTCAGTTTTAGTCTTCAATATAGAACTCAGTCTAGTTCTATAGAACCATAGCTGTCAAATATCTGTTACTCAGTTATTAATTATTCAGCCAACAAAACTCAGTACTCAGTTATTGTATAATCTTAGCTACATGACTTGTATATATGTATATGCACAGTATTGCATTCTCAATGTCTATAGTAATTTTAGTTCCCCATGTACTCCTATTCAGTTATTGTTCATATATCTGAGTCCATGCATATTAGCCTTACCTTATCTAGCATACCAGTACATTTCACGTACTGATATCATATTCTCTTTTTTGCTATGATGTCTTATATCATAGGTTTAGACACTCAGGTTCCTGACCGTACTTAGCAGCTCAGGCTATCAGTAGTAGATTTAGTGGTGAGTCCTCATCCATCGAGGATATTATGTTATTTTAGTATTTTAGTTAGTTCATTAGTTATTATAGTCGGAGTTAGTTGGAGGTTTGTCCCATCAACTCTATATTCAGATAGTTAGAGGCTTTTAGACTAGCACAGTCAGATATTCAATTTTTTAGATGTTATTATCAGTTACACTCAGTTATTATTTTAGTATTTTGAGAACCTTATGGCAATTCAGTTTTACTTCTGCATTTGTTTTGAGTATTATTATTTAGTGCTCACAGGAGGTACTAGTCATGGGTTAGCTTGTGGTCCTTTGGAATTGTAAGCATCGTGTTATGCCTAGGGTATAGTCTCAGGGAATTACGAACTTAGTATCAAAGCCTAAGGTTCTAAAAAGTCCTAGGGAGTTTGAAAGTCGTGTCAACTAGAGTCTTGTGCATGGGTGTGTAGCGCTCCACACTTATGGACAAGAGGCTATGAGAAGTTTTAGGAAAACCTTCCCTTCTTTCAGTATTCATGTCGTGCGAGTGAGCATGAGTTCAAGTTAAACTCTCTATCTTATCCAACTTTTCCTTTAATTTATAAATATACCTCCCAAAAAGACTAACAGAAGAAGAATATGGAACCAACCAATACCTCCGTCTGTTCAGGAAGATCCCCTGAATAGGCATGTTTCTCACTCAGAATTTAGAGAAGCTTTCACCAATAAAGCTTATTCTGTAACAGCCTAGAATGAACGTCCAACTGCTGTTCAGGCCAACCCAGTAGCCAATACTGCTGCAGCTAGAATTCGGGACTCATTCTTATTTAGGATCTAAGTGTGAAGAGGATCCACAGGAATTTCTCGACATGGTGCAGAAGGTAATAGACATTATGGGTGTAATTGCTAGTGATAGTGTTGAGTTAGCTTCCTATCAGTTATAGGATGTGTCTTATACATGGTTTAAGTAGTGAAAGATTAAAAGGGACGCAGATCCAGGGACTATTGAATGGGAAGAGTTTTCTATTGCTTTCTTAGATAGGTTCTTTCCATTAGAATTGAGAGAGGCTAAAGTTTTAGATTTTATCAACCTGAAATAGGGCAACATGAGTGTGAAAGGGTATTTCCTCAAGTGTAATCAGTTGGCCAAATATTTTCCTCATGTGGTAGTTGATAGCAGGTCTAAGAAAAGTATTCATGTTTGGTGTGTCTGACAATATAGTCAAGGAGAGTAGGACCGCAATGATGATTAAGGAGATGGACTTGTCTAGGTTGATGGTACATGCTCAACAAATTGAGGATCAGAAAACTAAGAAGAAAGAGGGATAGAACAAGAGGGCTAAAATAGGAAGCTTTAATTTTAATCAGCCAAGGTCAAAAGGTGGTAATTATCCTCAGTTCTGCCCAAAATCTTCAGTCCCAGCTCCATCCTCAGCAATTGCTCCGGTGCCTAAATTCAAAAATAGTAATAATGATAGGACGCCAGGATCTAAATTTGAGGGTAGTGTTAGCAGTACTCGAAAAAATCCTCTTTGTCAAAATGTGGTAAAAACCATCAGGATGTCTGTAGAGATGGAAATGATGTATGTTTCGGATATGGCAAGCTAGGCCATAGGATCAGAGAGTGTTCTCAGGAGGGTTCACAAAGTCAGCATAATCATCCCCCAGCTCAGTTCGATCGCCCGTCTCATTAGGGTGCCGCTTCTAGTACCACCAGTGGACAATTCCCAAATAGGCTTTATGCACTTTAGTCCTAACAGGATCAGAAAAGTTCTCCTGATGTGGTCACTAGTACGTTACAAGTTTATAACTTACATGTTTATGCTTTGCTAGATCCGGGAACTTCTTTGTCCTTTGTAACTTCTTATATAGCTGCTGATTCTGAAATTAGTTCTGAAATCCTAGAAGAGTCCTTCTCAGTGTCTACCCCAGTGGTTAAGTCTATCATATCCTAGCGGGTATACAGGAACTATCCGATTATGGTGTTTCAGAAAGTTACTTCAACAGACTTAGTAAAGTTAGAGATGACATATTTTGACGTCATTCTTGGAATGTATTGGATTCATTCATGCTATGCCTCAGTTGACTATAGGAGAAAATTTGTCTATTTTAAGTTTTCAAATGAACCAATCCTTGAATGGAGGGGTACTACTACAGCGCTAAAGGATCAGCTTGTTTCATACCTTAGAGCGAGAAAAATAATATCCAAGGGGTGTATTTACCATCTTGTGCAAGGCAAAGATTATAATTTTGAGATCCCAAATCTTGAGTCAGTTACAGTAGCATGTGAATTTTTAGATGTGTTCCCCAAAGATCTTCCCAGAATTCCTCCCAAAAGGGAAATTAACTTCAGAATAGACCTTCTTCCAGGCATTCAGCCCATCTCTATTTTGCCATACAGAATGTCTCCAACCAAAATCAAAGAGTTTAAAGAACAATTGAAAGATCTCCTAGATAAGGGATTCATCAGGCCTAGTGTCTCCCCATGGGGCGCACCAATTCTATTCGTGGATAAGAAAGATGGTTCTCTCAGAATGTGTATTGACTACCATCAGTTAAACAAAGTCACCATCAAGAACAAGTACCCACTTCCTAGAATCGATGACTTGTTCAAGCAACTTCAGGGTGCCAGTTACTTTTCTATGATAGACCTCAGATCGGGCTATCATCAACTCAGAGTCAGAGAATGTGACATTCCAAAAATAGCTTTCAGAACTTGATATGGTCACTTTGAATTTCTAGTCATATCATTTGGTCTTACGAATGCCCCAGCAGCTTTCATGGACTTGATGAACTGAGTGTTCAAGCAGTACTTGGACATGTTTGTCATATTCTTCATTGATGACATTCTTGTCTACTTCTGTAGTAAAAATAATCATGCAGACCATCTCAGAATAGTATTACAGACTTTCAAAGCCCATCAGTTATTCGCCAAATTTATTAAATATGATTTTGGCTAAGGTCGGTAGCTTTTCCTTGGTCATATCATTTTTGGTGATGGCATGAGAGTTGATCCTTAAAAGACCAAAGCAGCGAGAAACTAGCCTAGACCCATCACTTCATCAGATATCAGGAGTTTCTTGGGTTTGGCTAGCTATTACCGATGGTTTATTGAAGGATTTTCTTTTGTTGCATCCCCCATGTCTATATTAACCCAGAAGAAAGTCAAGTTACAGTGGTCAAATTCTTGTGAGAAGGGTTTTCAGGAGTTGAAGACTCGACTCACTACAACCCCAGTTTTGACTTTGCCCAATGATTCAGATAGATTTGTTATATATTTTGATGCTTCCAGAGTTGGCTTGGGGTGTGTTTTAATGCAGAATAGTAAGGTTGTGGCCTACGCCTCTAGACAGCTTAAGCCCTATGAAAAGAATTATACCACCCATAATTTAGAGTTAGCAGCTGTTGTGTTTGCCTTAAAGATTTGGAGGCACAATTTTTATGGGATACATGTTGATGTGTTCACAGACAACAAAAGCTTGTAGTATGTATTTTCTCAGAAAGACTTAAACATGCATCAGAGAAGGTGGTTAGAGTTGTTGAAAGATTATGACATGAGTGTTCTATATCCTCCAGGAAAGGCTAATGTAGTGGCAGATACTCTCAGTAGATTGTCCATGGGTAGTGTTTCTCACGTTGAGGATGGTATGAATTTAGTTCAAAAAGTTCATCAGCTTACCTGACTAGGTATCTGTTTGGTTGATTCAGCTGAGGGTAGTGTTTAGGTAAAGAATAGTTTGGAATCATCTTTGGTTTCTGAAGTAAAAGAAAAGCAGGACAGGGATCCCAGCTTAGTTAAGCTGAAAGAGTCAATCAGAGAACATAAGGTTGAGGTTTTCTCCCAAAGGGGAGAATGGTGTGTTGTATTGTCAGGGTAGGTTATGGATGTTATATATAGATGGCATGAGATAGCGGATTCTTGCAGATGCACATGGTGTGTGTTACTCGATTCATCCAGTGGACACTAAGATATACCGCAACTTGTGGGAAGTCTATTAGTGGAGTGGGATAAAGAGAGACATTGCAGAGTTTATGGCTAAGTGCTCTACATGTCAGCAGGTTAAGATTGAGCATCAGAAGCCTAGTGGTTCTATGCAGGAGTTCAGTAGTCCCACATGGAAGTGGGAGGAAGTAAACATGGATTTCATGATGATTTTGCCTCGTACTCATTGTCATCATAATTTAATTTGGGTCATTGTGGATAGGATGACCAAATCAACCCATTTTTTGCCAGTTCATACCTCATATTCTACCGAGGATTATGCCAAGCTCTATATTAGAGAGTTGGTCAGATTTCACAATGTCCCTTTGTCCATCATTTCAGATAGAGGTACGCAGTTTACCTCTTACTTTTGGAAAATCTTCCAAAAGGGTCTTGGTACCCAAGTACACCTCAGTACAGTATTCCACCCTCAGATAGACGGTCAAGAAGAATGGACCATTCAGACCTTAGAAGATATGTTAAGAGCATTTGACTTTGACTTAAGGGCAGTTGGGATGACCACTTACCTTTTATTGAGTTCGCGTACAATAATAGCTATCATTCTAGTATTCAAATGGCTCCGTTTGAGGCACTTTATGGGAGGAGATGTAGGTCTCCCATTGGTTGGTTTGAGGTAGGCGAGACTGCGTTGGAAGGACTCACCTAGTATTTGATGCCTTAGAGAAGGTTTAGTTGATCAGAGAGAGGCTCAAGACAACCTAGAGCCGATAGAAATCGTATGCAGATATGAGAAGAAAAGATCTTAAGTTTGAGATTGTTGACTTTGTGTATTTGAAAATCTCTCCCATGAAGGGAGTTAAGAGGTTTGGCAAGAGAGAGAAGCTCAATACCCGATATGTCGGTCCTTACAGAATTCTCAGCCATTTTGGAAAGGTAGCTTACGAGCTTGAGTTGCCTTCAGATCTAGCTTCAGTAAACCCAGTGTTTCATGTCTCCTTCATAAATAAATGCATTGGTGACCTAGCAGTTGTAGCCCCCTTAGAGGGTGTAGATATTCAAAATTATCTTTCTTTCAAAGAGGTCCCAGTCCAGATCCTTGATCATCAGATTTGCAGACTAAGGAACAAAGAAGTTCCCTTAGTCAAAATTCTTTGGCAGAATCAGTCCATTAAGAGAGCGACTAACGAAGCAGATATGTGGATTAAGTATCCTTACCTCTTCTTCACAAACTCAGAACCAAATTAAGGTAATAATCTCCTTAGAATTTATCATTTTCCATCCTCAGTTTTAGCTCCATATCATTTTCATGTCAGTCATGCATTCATAAAATTAGTTCAGTCATGTAATCATGCTTCATTTATGGATGATCAGTGTGTAAACTCAGTTCATCAGTATTTTCAGCTTAATCAGACTCATTCGAGGATGAATGTTCCCAGAGAGGAGATATTGTAATACCCCAAAAATCAAAACCAATGCTAGCGATATGTTTCAATCTCACGTGTAGTACATTATTGTTCCTTGGTAGTTTTATAAGTTAGTTTGATGTATATTAAGGTCCCAAAAAACTCCCATCTATTTGATGAATCAATATATCTTATACCGATTAAGTTTTTGATAAGAATGCTGCTTTAGTCAACTTCAAATGAGCATACCTTTTTATATACTCATAATTTTCTAGCTCAAGGCCCACCAAATTGTAGTAAGTTGAATAAAATTTCCAACGATACCAATTTCACCCAAATCTGATACTCGGATGAGAAGTTATGGCACTTTTAGTGAAAATAATAGCTCAATACGAGTAGCACCGCGTCGCGGTGACAAGCCAAATGACACTCGTCAGTTTCCAATGAGACACCGCGATGGAGCCGCGTCACGATAAGTTATAGTTCTGGATTGTCATTTTCCAGTAGCACAATGCGATGGCACCGCATCACACCATTGGACAAAATGGGGATTGTGACTTTTCAGTGGCCCGACGCGATTTCGCCGCGTCACGCCGAAGGTAAATATCAGGATTCCAGCGATGAAAATTTTAATTCTTTGTAGGGGTAATTAGGTCTTTTAAGCGGTCCTAATCAATCTAAAACACGTTAATTAGTCCATAAAAGCTGATTTAGTCATTGTTTATTCAAATTTTCCCCAAATCAAGAACATTCTCTCATAAATAGTAAACCGCAACCCTCTAGAATCAAGAACAAAACTCAAGGAAACTACCAAGAAAATTCAAGAATTCAATTATCCAGATATGTTAGGTGTTCATCCTTGGGTTCCTTTCACTCTTGGAGTTCAAGAACCCTGTTTCAAAATATAAGTTTTCAGATTCATGATTTACATGCTTGAATTAGATTGTGTTCTTGTATGTATTCTTATATGGGTTTCAATTTAAGATTTACCCCATGTTTCATGTAAACCAATTAGCATGTATGTTTCATTAGGTGAATTCTCATGTTACAACCCTTGAGATTTGCAACTTGAATGTGGTAGCCATGATATTTATATGAGATTATTATTATGTGCAATAGTCATGCTCCCCAAGTGTTTGATAGAATGTCCATGTGAATTGAATAGTGAAATCATGACATGTTAGCATATGTCCCCACCCATGTACAAGTTCATGCCATGCAAGTGTCTGATAAAATGCCTCAATGAAAAAATTATGACTCAGTGACTAACTATTATGCTTTCAAGATTGTATTATGTTTTACTATTTATGCTATCGAGTCTTGGGGTATTTAGTACCCAAAATTTAGCTCTTTACTTAGATCATAGTAGTTATAGAATAGTATCAGTAAGGTCAAGAAAGTAGTATTCAGCCAGTCTTCATGATCAACATGATTTTAGTCAAGCCAGTCCTGTAATGATCAATTCCAGTGTCATTTTAGTAAGTAGTAGAATTCAGCACCGAGCGAACCCAGGGATGGGGTATTAATGTAGGCCTAGGGTTTGAACCTTAGTTGCAATCCCTGAGTTACAAAACTATGTAGCAAGCATAGGGTAAGTCATCATCCTTCCAGACTAGGGTTGACACAATCACATATATATTTCATGAGTCTTCCTACCAGACTAGGGTTGACACAACCATTGTTAGTATCCCATGGCAAGGTGCTAAAACCCTTCCAACTGGGGTCATAGGTTGGACCCCAAATCAGATTACATCGGGGTATGATGGTTAAATGAACACTCCTACAGTCTCAGTTTTAGACTTCAGTATAGAACTCAGTCCAGTTCTACAGAACCATGGCAGTCACATATAAGTTACTCTGTTATCAGTTATTCAGCCAACAAAACTCATTACTCAGTTACAGTATAATCTCAAATACACAACTTGTATACATGTATATGCATAGTATTGCATACTCAGTGTCTACAGTAGTTTCAGTTCCCCATGTAATCTTATTCAACTATTGTTCATGCATATGAGCCCATGCATATGAGCCTTACTTCATCTAGAATATCAGTATATTCCATGTACTGATTGCATACTCTCTTTTGCGCTAAGATGTCTCATATCATAGGTTCAGACACTCAAGTTCCTGACCATACTTAGTAGCTTAGGCTATCAACAGTAGATTCAGTAGTGAGTCCTCATCCATCGAGGATATTATTTTATTTTAGTATTTCAATTAGTTCAGTAGTTATTACAGTTGGAGTTAGTTGGGGGTTTGTCCCATCAACTCTATATTCAGAAAGTTAGAGGCTTTCATACTAGCACAGTCAGATATTTAGTTTTTCAGATGTTATAATCAATTACACTCACTTATTATTTCAGTATTTTTAGAACCTTATGGAATTTCAATTTTACTTCCGCATATGTTTTCAATATTATTATTTAGTGCTCACAGCAGGGACCAGTCATGGGTTAGCTTGTGGTCCTTTAAGATTGTAAGCACCATGTGACATTCAGGGTGTAGTTTTGGGGCATTATAGTTAATGATCATAAAACATGGATTCAATTATGAATCACGGGACTAGAGTTTACACACGTAGGAATGAGTGTCTGATTTCTAGCATAGAAATATACGGGGTGTTACAATATCTCCCTCTTGGGAACATTCATCCTCGAATGATGGATTGGAACTTATTGAGACTTTACAAGTATGAAATAGTGTAGACATGACATGTTTTCTAACGAAGGATATAGATAAGTTGAAACATTAAAACTTCCATCATGAAACTGGTTTCTGAGCTGACTTGACTCTATTGACTTAAAAGAGGCTTATTCTTGTTGATAGAATAGAACTCACTTGAAATGATCATGATATAATCTTACATATAGAATTTCAAAGTGATAACTGATGTAATAATGATGCAAATGTTACTAATGATGGAATAAAGTACGTAACTTCTCATTAGGAATTATTCCTCAACAGAACACATATAAGAAATAAAAATAAGAGGACTTCATGGTATCACCAAGTACATCATGTAAGCACAAATCATGAGACAGTGAGACTAAGATCGTACAATAGGTATTTCACTGTCTGAGCTGGAATACTTGGAAACCTGAGGTCATTCACTAAACACTTATGAACTGAGTCAAGACTAAATATCTAAATTGTAGATATAATGCATGGACTGAACTGAATTACCTCATGGAATAGACATACTCATGAAATTTCGGATAGTGATACTAGATGGAAAGATGGAAAACCATCGGAACTTGTCTGTCTGACTGCTAAACTAAATTGTTGGCTATACGGACTGAATCATACTGAGAGCTCATAGTATTTCTTCAATACTCTTTGCAAGAAGTTCTAATAAAATTTAGGGAGCAACAATCTTAGTCATGATCTGAATACGATATCTGAATAAGGAATTGAAACATGGCTACAACTTTATGACATGGAATATAGGCCTATAGAACATAAGCTAGGATAAAATTACTGAGCCTTAGGCAATGTAACTACTAACTTTCAATCATAGTCATACTTCTTACATACTCCCTCAACTATACTTTTCCCTTAAATTCCATGCTAATTTGATTCAACTTATAATTCTGACATGTGCACATATAACCATAATACTAGTCTGAACCATGAATTCAATACCCTAAGTGTTTTCACAACTTTTCGTCTCTAGGATAACTCTTTTTATCACTTCAACAACTAAATTCAACTTCTTACTAGGAACTTATTAGCGCACAATGCACCTATCCACTTATATACCAACCAGATATTCAAGCCTATCATTATAACCCCATACGAACTTCTAGGCAAACACCCATAAAATCCTCTTTTCATATTCTCTAAACCTTTATCATTAACAACTTTCTTGCACTATTCTTAAGAAGACACACACAAAATCTCAACTAACCATGATGCATTTCAAAAACTTTGCCTCAATCTTGCTTCATACTTAGAGCCTTAGATAAAACACATATACAATAATATTTCCTTAACAAAAAACATTTACTCTCTCCGATCTAAATAATCTTTTATCACCACTATCATCTCCTCCTTAGATTAAATCCATCCTTCTAAACTTATGGATCTATTTCGTATCCCTAGGACTTATCCATAATTTCTTCACTCTAATGTTCTATAGAGAAATGCTCAACTCACGCGAATGAACTATACTTAAAACACACTAACTTCATTCTTGGACAATCCCTCTTCACATAGACCATCCATAACTTTCTCAACTCTATCTTCAATAATCATCGCCATAGACTTACACTCTAACCCACAAACATGACTTAAATTCTCCCCTACAAACATACCTATCTCATTAAACACCTAACATGATCACATTTCTAATCTTATATTTTTCCCTAAACCACGAGAATCAAAATCATACCAAAAGGCTCAACATTATCTATTTGTAACTCTTTAACTTAGCTATTAAGAAAACCATGTTCTATATAACTAGCCTTCTTCCCATTTAGAAACTCAAGGGTAGTACTAACCGCACACAACCTTTAATAATCTTAGAAAATAATGCAACCCCCATAGCACCTTGGGTACACTTCTAAATCATAGCTATAACATCATACTTAATCTTAAATCAATAAACTTAAATTCTTGCATGCACTGTTTCAAGCCTTCTGGTCCACCTCCATATAACTAGTATCACTAACCAAGCAATCATTATTTCCACCTTGATGATCATCCACTGTTCAAACATAGTGTCTAGTGCTAGGCATGATTAACAACACAACCTCACATACTATTCTCACTTGAAATCTATAAAATAAAACACCAAGAAACCTAGTCCACTAAAACCTCATGACAACATAAATCGATCATAATCCTACGTTATACCTTATTAAAATCCATTAGCACTTCCTCCTTCTACATATTTTTACTATTTACCTACCAATATACCTAAATTATTTTCATAGCTCTATAAGTTTCAACTAAACTCCTTTTGCAACCTCAAGGGAAGCCTAAATTAACAATACTCAACAACCAAATACTTCATTAATATCCTATACTTTATTAACACAATAAATACCATCAATAACTCCTTCCACTACTTCAAGCAAACAACAATTCATCTTAACTAATCACTTCTTATCTACCTTCCACCAAGGAATTTGTACCACATTCATTACCCCTAAACTAACACACAAGAATTTATCACCTTTGTAATGACCTAAGACTATCCCTTAGTCGTCACACAGTGCTTAGGACCACAAGTGATCCCAAGCTAACCCTTGTACTGGAATATTGTTAAACAACTTATTTAAATATGTATAAAATGACTGAGTTTACTGTACGGAAATATAATCATGATAAAATCTGAGAAAAATACAATACTGATACAATTTTAAATTCTGATAAAGATGAAGAGCAGAACTGAAATTACATAACTGACTCTGACTAACATATATAAAGCCTCTACTATACTGACTATAGATAGTTGGGACGTGACTCCATCTACCACTAATCAATACATATGAGTAAGAAAGCAAAGTAAATAAATAACCTCTAACTAAAGTCCCTGAAGTAGGAGGACTCATCATCTGCTGGCTAGAATCTGTAACTGTTTAATCATGGTATATGGACTGTAATTGCACTGGAACCTACATTATTAAATAATGTAGCACGTAGAAGAATATGTGGATCAGTACTTTTGGAATGTACTGAGTATGTGGGGGTGAATGCATAAGTAAAACAATATCTTAATGTTCATATAAACTTGTAAAAGGATGCATGCAAAGTATAAATAACTCACATTGGCTGGAATAACTGAAAGCTGAAAATCATGAATCATGGTGACAAAACATACTGTATAAATCTTGTGAGTCATAACACTTAGTTCTAAAAGTTGTACTTTTTACTCTTTCTGCTAATGGAATAAGTAGAATCGAAGTAAGTTTATTTTCAAATCATGCAAGCTAAGTGTAAAAGGACTCACCTTTGTATCTGTAAACTAAAATATGAAATATCATGGCTAGTGACTTATGTGAAACAATATCTAAGTAAAATCTTTAGCCATTACACTTAGTTTTTAAAAGTTGTTCTGATATTCTTTTTTGCTAGGATTACTCTTTTCTGTAGAGAGTTTCTTCTAACCGACATACACTATATGAGCTATCATAGTGTACAACGTCTAGTTCCCTTGTGGGAAAACCTCATGTTAGGGAGAGGTGTCATACTCTTGCCAAGGAGTATAACCTAATATAAGTGATCACATCTGTAACTGCCATCCATATATAAATGGGAATAATCTGATAATCTAAACCTATATTGGCTCGTAGTTTTGGGGCATGTAGTAATACCCAACTCGGTGCTAAATACTACTCTCTTTAATTTGTATGCTTATTCTGTAGGAAATCCACTTTTAAAACTAGTATAAGGGTTTATAATGAAAACCACTTGTGTATCTGTTTACTGTAAACTATAATTAAAATTGTAAAGTGGATTCGGTATTTTAACTGAGGATCGAAAGATCAAATATTTATAAAAATCTAAAAATAACTAATCATAGGATGCTTAAAGAATTGTCATTCTTTAAAATATCAATGTTAAGCTAGGGCTTTATAACCCATGCATCAAATTCATGTAAAATCATCATAAAGTTCATGCTTGATAATGAAAATATTGATAATTCAATTCTAAATCTAGAAATTACTATAATACGCATTAAAATATGAAAGTAGACATGCAATTCAACATCTAAATATCTCAATATCTCATAATCTTCAAATAGTAATATATGGGTATAAACCCTAAATTGAAATTCATATAATTTCATATAAAATTCAACTTTAAAACTAATTTTGGGTAGACGATTTTGCAAGTTAGCGTGACGCGGTGCTTATCGTGGTTCGCTACTAGAAAAAGGACAAGCCCAATTTTGTACTCTCTGCGACACGGTGAAATCGCATTGTTTTACTAGAAAAGGACGAGTGCGAATTTGTACTCCACTGTGAAGCGGTGCTATTGCGGTACCTGCTCCACCGCGATTTCTGGTATGACACTAGCCAATTGCAGTGAGCTACTGAAAAAATAACGAACGTGATTTTAGGGTTCACTGCAATGTGGCCTAATTGTGGTGAGCTTCTACCTTTCACCAAAAGTGTCATAATTTCTCACCCGAGTATCGAATTTAGGTGAAATTGGTATCATTGGAAAGCTAACTCAATTATCTAAAATTTGGTGGGTCTTGAGCTGAAAAATTCTACATATATAAAAATTTATACTTGTTCAAAGATGACCCTTATGAAATCGAACACCAAAAATTGGCCGAATCAAAGGCTCTTAGCTCACTTGGCTCTAAGTGACACTTACGAACATATTTCCCACCTCATAATCTTTCTTCACACTAGGTTAATGATCATGAAACATGGATTCAAGTATGAATCACGGGACTAGAGTTTACTCTCATAGGAACGAAGGTCCGATTTCTAGCTTAGAAGCGTACGGGGTACTACAATATCTTTCTTTTGGGAACATTTATCCTCGAATGAGATTGATTGGACTGAGAGCTCTGAACGAAGTTAATTGAGATCACATACCAAACATACACATCTGGGAACATACTTACATGACTAAGTCTGAAATATTAAAAACCTCTATCATGAAACTAATTTTTGAGTTGACTTGCCTTTACTTACTATAAAGAATTGATTCATGTTAAGAGTTTAGAATTTAGCTTGAAGTGTTCATGATGCAATCATACATATAGAATTGCAAAGTGATAAATTATGAAAGCATTAATCATGAACAACGAGGCTAAGATCATATAATGGGTATTACACTATCTCAGCTGGAATACTTGGAAAACTAAGATCATTCACAGAACACTTATGGACTGAATCATGACTAAATATCTAAATCTGAAACTGATGTCTGGTGCACGGATTGAGATGAATTTATAATTTTCACAAATGTGAACATTTTACCTCATGGAATGGCCTTACTCGCGAAACGTTGGGTAGTACGACTAGATGGAAAGTTGGAAATCTATAGGAGATTATCTGTTTAATTGCTAAACTGAACTGCAGGCTATATGGATTGGATCATCCTGAATGCTCATACCCAAATAGAGTATTTCTTCCACCCTCTTCTAGGAAGTTCTAACGATATTAGGGAGCAAAGAACTTTGGGCATGATGTAAACAAGACATCTGAATAAGAAATTACAACATTTCTACAACTCTATAGCATGGAACATAGACCTATAAATCATAATCTAGGATAGAATTACTAGGCCTTAAGCAATGCAACTTCTTACTTTCAAGATTAGGAACACTTCTCAAATACTCCCTCAACTATACTACCCCCCTTCAAAACTGTACTTCACTTGACTCTACTGAAAAAATCACATGGGCACTAATAACTCTACCTACTGAAGTCTGAGCTGAATCGAGTTCTCTCACTATATTCAAGCCTACCCAAATCTACAACTTCTCATCTCATGAATTATTAATTCAATACACCTGGCACTTTCACAACTTCTCATCTCATGAATAATTGTTATTACCATTTCAACAGCTATATCAACCTCTCACTAGGAATTCACTAACGTACAATGCATTCATCCACTTATACACAAACATGACATTCAAGCCTATCTTCATAGCCACATATGCACTTCTAAACAAACGCCCATAAAAGCATCTTTCTCATATTCTCTAACACCTCTATCAATAACAACTTACATGCACTATTCTTAGGAAGACACGCATAAAAAATATTCTTAACTAACCAAGTTATACACAAAAAGCTTCACCTCAATATTCATTCAAACTTATCGACTTACATAAAACAAGCATACAATAATCTTTCCCAACATAACATATTTACTCTCTCCCATCTACATAATTGTTCTTCATCACCATCTTGACCTAAGGGGAGGTCACTAAAAGATTGGAATATTAGGACCTGAAACATGAAGGGATACTAAGAATAACTTGACACTTTACTGAGGCTTGAGGAATAGAGTATTCACGACATGGATTCATTACAGAGATCAAAACTGAGGATATACATGGCAAAGTCAACATTTCACTGACTATTAAGAGTGTAGCATGAGTATCTGAAAATGAACATACTACAAAGCATGAGTACATGAGTTATGAGCTACATGACCTGAATGGAGTTCATAATTTCTTGGGACATGATTTGTACTATTGAATGAATTGGAACTCTTCATACTAGGAACTGGGAGAGTACATGATTCTTTATTATGTGCATAAACATGAACTATGATCATGGAACTGACACATAAGGCATGAGTAGATATCGGGATAGCTGAAGTACAAATACTAAAATAAGGTTGGGTTGGGCTTCATTCTCCCTTACAGTTATTCTACAACATACTGATAGCCCTACTAAAATCTGATAGCTTGACTTGGTTACTTGTTCTATCATCTCCCCCTTAGATTTAAGCCATCATTCTAAGTCTGTAGGACCACATAATAAACTCTAACTGGACTGTAACCGCTTTACTCTAGAGTCCGAAATATAACAATGCACATAATTAATAAACTCAACCTAAAAGACTACACTTGAAAATGTAAAAACTTATTGCTAGTACTTCCTTTTGAGATTCAATTCTTAACTTTCTATAGCCCCTAATGGTCATCATCTAATAACTTAAGTACTTATTAACTTAGAATCTTTAGGAGTATCACCATACCATGAGTTCACACCATCTAGTTCTTCAACTCTACTTTCTATTAGCTCAATCTTCAAGGATTCAAACTTAGATTCTAACACTTAACATGGACATTCCCAACCTTTTTAACAAACTATGCCAACTTCATTCCTGAACACCACTTTGATACATATTATTCTTAACTCTTTTTTAGCTTTAGCAATCATCACATACTTACACTCTTTTCGACAATATACTTATCTCAATAAACACATAACCCACTTCTTTTCCCTTCATAGCCTACTAATATCATACCTTTAAACTTAAGCCATAAAAATTAAAATCATACTTAAAAGACTTAACACCATCAACTCATAACTCCTTAACTTAGCTATTAAGAATACTATATACTATATAACTAACGTCCTTCCACTTAACAAACTCAAGGGTACTATTAACCATGCACAACACTTAATAAACTTTGAAAATAATGCAGCCCCATATCACCTTGGGTACACCTCTACATCATACCTACAACATCATGCTAAATTTTAAATCAATAAACTTAAATTCTTACATGCACTGCTCAATACTATTGGTTCACCTCCATATAACTAGCATCACTAACCAAGTAATCATTATTTCCACCTTTATGATCATCCACTGTTCAAACTTAGTGTCTAGTGCTAGACATGATTAACAATCTATAAAATAAAACATCAAGACACACTAGTCCACTAGAGCCCTATAACAACCATAATCAATCACAATCCTATGGTATACTTTATAAAAATTCGTTAGCATACCCTTCTTTCACACATCTCTAGTGTTGACCCATTTATATATCTAAATTACTTTCATGGCTCTGTAAGTTTCAACTAAACTTATTTTTGCAACCTCAAGGGAAGCCTATATTAATAATACTAAACCACCAAATACTTTCATTAATAACCAATACTTTTCAAACAAAATAGGTACCATCAATAACTTCGTTCATACTTCAAGAAAACATCAATTCACCTTAACTAATCGTTATTTCTCTACTTTCTACCAAGAAACTTGTACCATATTCATTACCTCTAAACTAACACACAAGGACATATCACTTTAACACAAACTCTATAACACACATAAGCTCATCTATATACTTTTGATCAATCTTCATTACCATTTCTCTTGTCACTACACTTCTAAACCCATACTTTCTATTATAAGAAGGGCCTACCACTTATGAATCATAACACTCAAGGTCATAACATCCCTCAAATGCAAACTCTATTTAACATTTTGGGTTCATACTATCCCCTCTCATGAGCACTATCTACATAAAAAAGGTTAATAAGGAATCTGAATTCATAAATATTCTATCTTAAATACATAACTTATATGGATAAGGACATAAAATTTTAAATTAAGGAACTTATCACACTAGGGAGCTCCTCTCAAGCCCCTTGTATGACTTCTGAAGTTAGTGATAGTAAATATGAGAGCATTACCTTAGGAGGAATTGGAACTTGCTAATCCTGTTATCTCAGGAATAATACACAAATAGAGAATTATAGAGTTACCCATGAACCGAGAGGAGTTTCTGAGAGAATAACTTTACAGCATGACCTAGAGTATGAAAGAAAGAAAACTTTTGTTAAATGTCCTGTAACCTCTTGAAGAAAAGTACAGACATCTTCGTACCATTCTACAAGACTCTAATAGACATGACTTCATAGGAACCCTAGGACACTTGAACTCTGTGCTTTGAGACTAAGTTTGTAACGACCCGAGACTACTCCTTAGTCATTACACGGTTCTTAGGACCACAAGTGATCCCAAGCTAACCCTTGTACTGGCATACTATTAAACAACTGATTTAAATATATATAAAATGACTGAGTTTACTATTCAGAAATATAATCATGATGAAATCTGAGAAAAATACAATACTAATACAATTTTACATTCTGATAGAGCTGAAAAGCGAAACAAAAATTATATAACTAACTCTGTCTGACATCTATGAAGCCTATACTATACTGACTATATATAGTTGAGATGCAACTCCAGATACCACTAATCAATACATATGAGTAAGAAAGTAAAGTACATAAATAACATCTAACTAAAGTCCTCGAAGTAGGAGGACTCATCATCTGCTGGCTGGAATCTGCAACTGTCTAATTGTAGTATATGGACTGCGACTAAACTGGCACCTACATAATGGATCTATACTTTTGGAATGTACTAAGCATGTGGGGGAGAATACATAAGTAAAACAATATCTCAATGTTCATATAAACTTGTAAAAGGATGCATGCTAAGTATAAATGACTCACATTGGCTGGAATAACTAAAAGCTGAAAATCATGAATCATGGTGACAAAACATACTGTATAAATCTTGTGAGTCATAACACTTAGTTCTAAAAGTTGTACTTTTACTTTTTCTACTAATGGAATAAGTAGAACCGAAGTAAGTCTGTTTTATAATCATGCAGGCAAAGTGTAAAAGGACTCACCTTTGTATCTGTAAACTAAAATCTTAAATCTCATGGCTAGTGACTTATGTAAAACAATATCTGAGTAAAATCGTGAGCCTTACACTTAGTTTCTACAAGTTGTTCTGTTATTCTTTTCTGTTAGGATTACTTTTTTTTGTAGGGAGGTTTTTCTAACCGACATACACTATACGAGCTATCACAGTGTCCAATGTTTAGTTCCCTTATGGGAAAACCTCATGTTGGAGAGAGGTGTCATACTCTTACCAAGGAGTATAACCTAAGCTAAGTGATCACATCTGTAACTGTCATCCATATAGAAATGGGAATAATCTGATAATCTTAACCTACATTAGCTTGTAGTTCTGGGGCATGTAGACAAACCCAACTCGGTGCTAAATACTACTCCCTTTAATCTGTATGCTCATTCTATAGGAAATCTACTTTTAAAACTAGTATAAGGGTTTATAATGAAAACCACTTGTGTATCTATTTACTGTAAATTGAAATTAAAACTGTAAAGTGGATTCCATATCTTAACTGAGTATCAAGAGATCAAATCTTTATAAAAATCTAAAAATAACTAATCATAGGATGCTTAATGCACGATCATTCTTGTAATATCAATGTTCAAATATGGCTTAATAACACATGCATTAAATTTATGTCAAATCATCATAAATTTCTTGCTTGATAATGAAAATATTGATAATTCAATTTTAAATCTGGAAATTACTGCAATGCGCATAAAAATACAAAAGTAGACATGCAATTCAACATCTAAATCTCTCAATATCTCATAATCTTCAAATAGTAATAAGTGGGTATAAACCCTAAATAGAATTCATATAATTTCATATAAAATTCAACTTTAAAACTAATTTTGGACACAAGGATGAAAGGATTATCCTTGTTCATAACCCCACATACCTTGATTGATTTACATTGATGAAGACGCTTGAATTGAATTCCTATTTGTGCTCTTGGATATTGATTCTTGAAGATCTTAAACTGGGAGCTTTGAATTTTAAGTTATCTTAGAAAAATAATGGTGGAATTTGGATTTTTTGAGCTTGAAGATTTGAAGCTCTAGGGTTTCTTTGAGAGTAATTTTGTGAAAAAATGGGTACAATATGCTTATAATAGGTTAAATTCTTTGTTTTTCATGAGTTTGGGCTTGAAAAAAGACTAAATTGCCCTTAAAATTTAAGTTCGGAAATTGGGAAGCCGATTTTGCAAATCAGTGTGATGTGGTGCATATTGCCATGCGCTACTGGAAAAAGAATAAGCCCAATTTTGCACCTCACCACGATGCGGTGAAATCGCGTTGCTTCACTAGAAAAGGACAAGTGCAAATTTTCACTCCACCGCAATGCGATGCTGTCGTGGTACGTGCTCCACTGTGATTTCTAGCGCGACACTAGCCAATCACGGTGAGCTACTGAAAAAATGACGAACATACACAATGCGTCCTAATCTCGGTGAGCTACTGCATTTCATAAAAAGTGTCATAACTTCTCACCCGGGTATCGGATTTAGGCAAAATTGGTATCGTTGGAAAGATGACTCAATTATTTACAATTTGGTGGGTACTGAGGTGATAAATTCTACATACATAAAAGTTATGCTAGTTCAAAGATGACCCTTGTGAAATCAAACACTAAAAATTGGCTGAATCAAAGGCTCTTAGCTCACTTGGCTCTAAGTGACACTTATCTTTCCCACCTCATAATCTTTCTTCACACTAGGTTAATGATCATGAAACATGGATTTAAGTATGAATCACGGGACTACAATTTACACTCGGGGGAATAGAGGTCTGATTTCTAGCTTTGAAATATATGGGGTATTACAACCTTATTACTAACTCGGTTTTATGAAAAAGTTCATCTATATACATTCGATCAATCGTCATAACTAAATTTCTTATCACTCCACTTCTATACCCATATTTACAACCATAAGAAGGTTCTACTACTTATGAATCATAACACTTCAGGTCATAATATCCCGCGAATGCAAACTCTATTTTACTATTTAAGTTCACATTATCTCCCCCCATGAGCAATATCTGGATTAAAGGGGTTAATGAGGAATCTAAACACATAGCATATTCTATTTTAACTAGACAACTCATATGGATGAGGACATAAGTTGTCAACTTAAGGGACTTATAACACACTAGCAAGCTATTCTCAAGCCCCTTGTGTGACTCCTGAATTTACTTATAGTAAATTTGAGAGCATCAACTTGGGAGATATTGGAATCTAGTACTAATGTTATATCAAAAAGTCCTAGATTGAGAATTATGGAGTAACACATGAATCGATAGAAGTTTCAAAAAGAACAACATTACTGCACGATCTAGAGTATGAAAGAAAAGAGTCATGTCTTAAATTCCCTGTAGCCTTTCAAAGAAAAGTACCAACGTCTTCGTACTATTCCGTAAGACTCTACTATACACGAATTCATGCACACCCTAGTACACTTGAACTCTGTGATCTGATACCAAGTTTGTCATGACCTGAGACTACCTCTAGTCGTAATACGGTGCTTAGAACCAAAAACGATCCTAAGCTAACCCATTATACTTGTATAACTCGTGAGAAATAGAATAAGTTAGATAAATCTAAAAGAAATAAGCAGAAGGGATGTCTTTTCTGAATATGATCAATATAAAACTGTATTAAAATGGTTACAACTTTGATTATACAAAACAAAACTGGAATCAAATACATCAACTCTACTGACTGACTATGAAGCCTCTACTAATATTGACTATAGGTAGCCGGGACATGACCCTCAGCTATCCCTATCAATATGAATGAACAAAGAAAATAAGATGCTACTCGAACTATAATTGACTCGATCCCTTGAATCAAAAGGACTCATCACCTGCTGACTGGAAGCTGCACACTGTCTGATTATAATGTGTGGGTTACAACTGGTACCTACATTATGAGACAATGTATCATATAGACATATATATGTATCAGTACCTTTGGAATGCACTGAGTATGCGGAGGGTGAATTCATAAGTAAAACAATAACTAAAAATACTTATAGACTTTTAAATAATGCATTCTAAGTGTAGTTGACTAAACTTGAGCTTGGATAAAACAAAGGTTGTAAAATAAAAAACATGAGTAATGAAGCATAAGGGTAAACTTTGTGAGTCATAACACTTAGTTCTAAAAGCTTTACTATTTATTCTTTCTTTTGGGAGGCTCTTCTAACCAACGCAAACCATGTGAGCTCTTATGGAGTCCAACATCTTACCCACGTTGAGGAGAGTTGTTATATCCTCTCTATCGGAATAGAAACTTAACTTGAGTGATCACTATACTTATCCCACAATAGGACTTAAACATACGATGGCACGTAGTTTGAGGGATGTGACCTTGGACTCATATCCCATTCGGTGCTAAATACTTGTAATGCCCCGAGAGTACACCCTGGGCGTCACACGGTGCTTTCAATCCTGAGGGACCACAAGCTAACCCATAAGTTGGTAACTGTTGTGAGCACTGAATAATATAATAATAAATACGGTAGAATAACTGATATGCCATAAGGTTTTAAAACTGAATTATGAATATGAAAAACATAGCTATCTGAGTCTGATAAAAACACTAGAGTCTGAATAAACTAAATAACTAACTGTAGTGTCAACTGAAGTCTGAATACTGAATAACTAGCTCTAATGTCTGAAAGCCTCTAAACTAAATGACTGGAAGTTGATGGGATATGACCTAACTAACTCCAACTAACTACTAAACTAAAAACATGAAATAGAAATACTCTATCCTCAAAATATGAGGACTCACCAGTGCTACAGGTGAGATATCTAAAAATTTTAAGCACAGTTCAGGAACTGGGCATCAAAACCTATGATATAATACATCATAGCGCAAGAAAAGGTATGCGATCAGTACTTTCAATATACTGGTATGCTAAATAACGTAGGCAGAAATGCATTGTTTTATGAACAGAAATAATAAATTATCTGAATATATATGTAAATCATGGAGTACTGAACACAGAGTATAAAATCTATAAATACTGGAAATATGTGAAATCTGTAAATACTGTGTATGCATGGAAGCTTGTAAATACTGAAGGTACATAAAATCAATAAATTATGGGGATGTATGCCCAAGCATATAACATGAACTGAATAAAAGTCTGTAAAATGAAATACTTCTATTGGTATACTTTGGTCAAACAACACTGAGGTTGAATTACTAGTCTGACTATTGGACTGAGACTGTGGGAGCTATCATCTAACCGACATGCCCCAATTTAAGCTAATCGGGGTCTAACCTGTAACCCCAATTGGAAGGGTGTTAATACCATGACACGGGTACTAACGCTAGCTATGTGGATCCGCTAAACTGATATATTATCTGAATGACTAAGGGTGTCAAGCCTGAACTAACGGGTGACCCCTGCGAGATAGTCAAGCCTAAACTGACAAGTGACTTCTCATATCCTATGCTGGCTACGTAGTTCTGACGTATAGGGACTGCTACTAACGACTTTTCCTATCTGACGGGGAAGCCGCCATCCCTACAATCGGTTGGTGCTAAATCGTACTCCCAACTGAAAGACACTAAAATACTAGACTATTCTGAGTTTAACTGACTGATATCTGACTGTCCTGATAATGCTCATAGTATGTTTTGAAGACTATTCAATAATGTACTGAGACTAGACTAAGAAAACAACTATAGTTTTTGGGTATTCAATACTCCCAGGACTCGAAAACAATAATAGTAAAATGACACTAAAGCTTGGAGGACAAACCATGAAGGATTTTATTAAATCAATCACTCTTGTAGGTATTTTATCAAACACTTGGAGTTCATGATTTGATCAAATCATAGGAATGTTATGGAACTTGTAGTAAAAGTATGAATTCAACATGAATAGCACTAAATCATGATTTAATTCCAAAAATGATAACATTAAAACATAGAGAATTGAATAACAACAATAATTTCATTGAAACATGGTATAAAATCATAGTTCATGAAGATTCATGGGTGAAATCATAATTTAAAATCAAATAACTTGAAAAGATCATATTTTTGTAGCTTCTTACTCGGTTTTTGGATTTGGGCAAATTTTATATCGTTAGAAAGCTAATTAAATTTCCTATGCAATTACAGGCTCTAAACTGCAAATTAATGAGGATTTAAAATTTTTTATATATGAATACTCATGTATTGGGACTTAGTTTATGCTAGTTAAATATGGGGTATTACAATATCTCCCCCTTGGGATCATTCATCCTCGAATGAGACTGGTTAAGCTGAGGAAAACTGATGGACTGAGCTTATACACTAAACTTGCATATCTGATGCATGGAATACATGACTGAACTAATTTGTAAATACATGATTGACATAAACATGATATGCAACTGAAACTAAGCATGATAAAGATAAATCTTAAGAAGATTAGTACCTTAAATCGAATCTGAATTTATGAAGAAAAGATGAGGGTACTCTGTCCGCATATCTGCTTCTGCTTCCCAAGTGGCTCCCTCAACGGACTGATTCCGCCAAAGAACTTAGACTAGTGGAACCTCTTTGTTCCTTAGTCTACGAACTTGATGATCAAGAATTTCGACTGGAACTTCCTCATAGGAAAGACTATTTTGAACATCCATACTTTCTAAGAGAACAACTACAACTGGATCACCAATACATTTTTCAACAATAAGACATAGAACACTGGGTGTACTGAAGATAGATCTGAAGGTAACTCAAGCTCATAAGCCACCTTTCCAAAATGATTGAGAATTCTGAAGAGACCTACATATCGGGGACTGAGTTTTCCTTTCTTGCCAAATCTTTTCACTCCCTTTATGGGAGAGATTTTCAAGTACACCAAATCACCGACCTCAAACTCGAGATCCTTTCACCTCATATCTGTAGATAATTTCTGTCAGCTCTGGGCTGCTATAAGTCTTTCTCTGATCAAGTGAACCTTCTCTAACGCATTAAATACCACGTTAGGCCCTACTACTGCGACCTCATTTACTTCAAACCAACCAATCAGAGATCTACATCTCCTTCCATATAGAGCTTCAAACGGAGCCATCTGGATACTAGAATGATAGTTGTTATTATATATGAATTCGATCAAAGGAAAGTGGTCATCCCAACTACCTTTAAAATCAACTACGCATGCTCTCAGCATATCTTCAAGAGTCTAAATGGTCCTTTTTGCTTGACCATCTTTCTATGGGTGAAAAAATGTACTGAGGTGGACTTGGGTACCAAGACCCTTTTGGGATGCCTTCCAAAAGTGAGAGATAAACTGTGTACCTCTATCTGAGATGATATATAAGAGAACACCATGCAACCTAACCAACTATCTAAGATAGAGTTTGTCATAGTCCTCGATTGAGTAAGAGGTATGGACTGGTAAGAAATGAGCTGATTTGGTCATCCTTTCTATGACAACCCAAATAGAATCATGCTAATGAAAGGTATGAGGCAAACCTATCATAAAATCCATGTTCACTTCTTCCCATTTCCATGTGGGAATACTGAACACCTACATGGACCCACTTGGCTTCTGGTGCTCAATCTTAACTTGCTGACATATGAAGCATTTAGCTACGAACTCTGTAATATCCCTCTTCATCCCACTCCACTAATAGATCTCTCATAAATCACGGTACATCTTAGTGGCCCCTAGATAAATAGAGTAACACGCACCATGTGCTTCTACAAGAATTCATTTCCTCAAATTTTCTACGTCAGGAACACACAATCTACCCTGACAACGCAAAACACCATCTCCCCCTTAGGAGAAAACCTTCACGTTCTGATCTCTGACTGATTCTTTCAACTTAACTAGACTGGGATCTCTATTATGATTTTCCTTCACCTAGGAAACTAGAGATGATTCGGCGTTACTCTGCACCCACACACTACCCTATGACAAGTCGACTAAGCAGACACCTAGTCGGGCAAGCTAATGAACTTCCTGAGCTAACTTCTTCTTACCATCCTTAACATAAGAAACACTACCCATAGATATTCTACTAAGAGCATCAGCCACTATATTGTCTTTGCTTGGATGATACAAAATACTTATGTCATAATCTTTTAACAACTCTAACCACATTCTCTGATGCAGATCCAAATCTTTCTAAGAGAACACATATTGCAGGCTCTTATAGTCAGTGAACATATCTACGTGAACCCCATACAAGTAATGCCTCTAAATATTTAAGGCAAACCCTACAGCTGCTAACTCTAGATCACGAGTAGGGTAATTCTTCTCATTAGGCTTAAGTTGTCTGGAGACATAGGCTATGAACTTACCTCTTTACATGAGGACACAACCTAAACCTACTCTAGATGCATCACAGTACACAATAAATCCATCTAAACCATATGGTAGAGTAAAATTGGGGCTGAGGTGAGTTGAGTCTTCAATTTCTGAAAACTCTTCTCACAGGAATCTGACCACTGAAACTCAACTTTTTTCTGCATCAATCTGGACATAGGTGATGCAATAGAAGAAAATACTTCAACAAACCAACAGTAATATCCAGCTAAACCCAAGAAACTCCTGATGTCTGATGGAGAAATGGGTGTGGTTCAGTTTCTCACCACCTCAATCTTTTGAGGATCAAATCTAATGCCATTATCGGAAATAATATGGCCAAGAAAAGCTACTGATCTTATCTATAAATCACACTTACTAAATTTGGCAAACAACTGATGAGTTCTGAGAGTCTGAAGTATAATTTTGAGGTAGTCTGCATGATCAATTTCGCTACGGGAGTAAACAAGAATGTCATCAATGAAGACTATGACAAACATGTCCAAGTACTGCTTGAACACTCAGTTCATCAAGTCTATGAAGGCTGTTGGGGCATTCGTGAGACTAAAGGACATGACTATAAATTTAAAGTGACCATACCGAGTTCAAAAAATAGTTTTTGGAATGTCACATTCCCTGACCCTGAGTTGATGATATCTTGATCTGAGGTCTATCTTGGAAAAAGTAGTTGGCACCCTAAAGTTGGTCAAACAAGTCATCGGTTCTAGGAAGTAGATATTTATTCTTGTTGGTGACTTTTTTCAACTGACGATAATCAATACATATTTTAAGAGAACCATCTTTTTTATGCACGAATAGAACTGGTACGTCCTACGAGGAGACACTGGGTCTGATTAATCCCTTATCTAGGAGATCCTTTAACTATTCTTTTAACTCTTTAAGTTCTACTGAAGCCATTATGTATGACAGAATAGATATGGGTTGAGTGTCTGGGAGAAGGTCTATTCCGAAGTCGATTTCCCTTTCGGGACAAACTCCAGGAAGATCTTTGGGGAACACATCTAGAAATTCTCTCACTATTGAAACTAACTTAAGAGTTGGAGTTTCTGAATTTGAGTCATTGACTCGAACAAGATGGTAAATACACCCCTTCGACATCATCTTTCTCGCTCTAAGGTATGAAATCAACTCACCTCTAAGAGTTGTGGTACTACCCCCCTCATTCAAGGACTGGCTCATTTGGGAACTAAAAATGAACTATTATGTTTCTACAATCAACTAAGGCATAACATGAGTGGAGCTAATGCATGCTGAGAATGAGGTCAAAATCCACCATCTCTAACTTTACGAGATCAACTGAGGTAACTTTCTGAGATATTATGATCGGACAATTCCTGTATACCTATTTGGCTATAATGGAAACACCTACTGGGGTAGATACTGAAAAGGGCTCTTCTAAAGTTTTGGGACTGACTCTATAATTGATGGCTACATATGGAGTTACAAAATAAAGAGAAGATCCAAAGTCTTGTAAAGTATAAACATGTAAGTAAAAGACCTGCAATGTACTAGTAACTACATTAGGAGAATTTTCCAATCTTAGCGGGACTGAAGAGCATATAATCTATTCGGATACTGACCACTGGTAGCACTGGAAGCGGCACCCTACTGAGTTGGGCGAATGGATGGAACTGACGACTGATTAGACTGGCCCTGTTGGCATAAATCCCTACCTTTTTAAGAAGATACCTGACACTCCCAAATCCTATGGTCTGGCTTGACACACCCGAAGAACACATCACTACCCGATCTACACTCGCCCTGATGGTTTCTGCCATATTTTTGACATAGAGGGTTCGTATGAGCACTGCTAACACTACCTTGGGACTTCGAGCCTGGTGTTTTATCCCTGTTATCATTTCTAAAGTTGGGTACTGGGGCACTGACTGAAGAGAGTGTTGGGGTTGAAGACCTCTGATGAAACTGAGGACAGTTACCACCTTCTAACCTTGGCTGACTGAAAATAAAACTACCTATTTTAGCTCTCTTAATTTCTCGCGCCCTCTCCTTAATCTTCTTCTCCTCAATTTGTTGAGCATGGAACATCAACCTAGACAAGTCTATCTCCCTAATCATCATTGCAGTCCTGCACTCCTTGACCAGACTATCAGATACGCTAGACACAAACTTACTCATCTTGGATCTGTTGTCAGTTACTATATGAGGAGAATATCTATCTAACTGACTAAAATTAAGGGAATACTCCTTCATACTCATGCTTCCCTACCTCAAGTTGGTAAATTCTAACACCTTGGCATCCCTCAACTCTAATGGGAAGAATCTGTCTAAGAAAGTTATGGCAAACTCTTCCCACTCTACAGGCCCTGCATCAATGCCCCTATCTACCTTTCACTATTTAAACCATGTATGGGCTACATCCTGCAATTGATATTCAGCCAACTCAGCACTCTCACGGGATATCATCCACATGGCATCCGTTACCTTTTGAACCATATCTAAGAATTCTTGTGGATCCTCTTTAGACTTGGATCTCATGAAAAAAGAAGGATTCATCCAGGTGAAGACCCAAATTCTGGTTGCAGTAGTATTAGCCACTAAGTTATCTAGAATAGTAGTTGGCCATTTATTCTATGCTATTACGGAATTCGCTAGAGTGGTTAACGCAACTCTGAATTCTGCGTGAAAGACATACTTGTCTAGAGGATCTTCCTGGACAGGATGAGGTGTTGGCTAGTTTCCTACTCCTCTTCTCTTATTCTTTTTGGGAGGCATGTTTTGTAAATGGATGGAAGAAATGGATTAGGCTGAGAGTTTAACATGAGCTCATTCTTACTCGTACGACATAAATACTGAAAGAAGAGAAACTTTTCCTAAACACCTTGTAGCCTTTCGTCCATAAGTGTGGCGCGCTACACACCCATGCATAAGACTCTACTTGACGCGACTTTTAGACTTTCTAGGACATTTTAAAACCTTAGGCTATGATACCAAGTTTGTAATGCCCCGAGAGTACACCCTAAGCATCACACTGTGCTTACAGTCCCAAGGGACCACAAGCTAACCCATTAGTTGTTACCTGTTGTGAGAACTACATAATATAATCATAAATACGGAAAAATAACTGATATGCCATAAGATTTTAAAATTGAATTATGAATTTGAAGAACATAGTTATCTGAGTCTGATAAAAACACTGGAATCTAAATAAACTGAATAACTAATTATAGTGTCTACTGAAGTCTGAATACTAAATAACTGACTCTAATGCCTGAAAGCCTCTAAACCTAATGACTGGAAGTTGATGGGACAGGCCCCAACTAACTCCAACTAACTACTAGACTGAAAATATAAAAAATAAATACTCCATCCTCGAAATATGAGGACTCACCATTGCTACTGTTGAGATGTCTAAAATGTCTAAGAGAGGTCCGGGAACTGGGCGTCAGAACCTATGATATAATAAATCATAGCACAATAAAAGGTATGCGATCAGTACTTTAAATATACAGGTATGCTAAATAGGGTAGGCTGATATGCATGGTTTCATGAACAGGAACAATAAGTATCTGAATATACATGTAAATCATAGAGTACTGAATAGAGAGCATGAAATCTATAGATACAAAAAATATGTGAAATCTATAAATAATGTGTATACATGGAAGCCTGTAAATACATAAGGTACATGAAATCTTTAAATACTGGGGATGCATGACCAAGCATATAATCTGAACTGAATAAAATCCTATAAATTGAAATACTGAAATACTGAAATACTGATATTTGTATACTTTGGTAAAACAACACTAAGACTGAATTACTGGTCTAATTATTGGACTAAGACTGTGGGAGCTATCATCTAACCGACATGCCTCAATCTAAGCTAATCGTGGTCCAACCTGTAACCCCAGTTAGAAGGGTGTTAATACTATTCCATGAGTACTAACCCTGGTTGTGTGGATCCACTATACTAATGTACTATTAGAATGACTAAGGATGTCAAGCCTAAATGAACGGGTGACCCCTGCGAGATAGTCAAGCCTAAACTAATGGTTTACTTCTCATATCCTACACTGGCTACGTAGTTTTGGAGAATAGGGACTGCTACTAACGACTCTGCCAATCTGACGGGGAAGACACCATCTCTACACTCGCTCGGTGCTAAATCCTACTCCCAACTGAAAGACACTGAAATACTAGACAGTTCTGAGTTTAACTGACTGATATCTAACTGTCCTGATAATGCTCATAGCACGTTCTGAAGTCTATTATGTAATGTACTGAGACTTGATTAAGTAAATAACTATGGTTTTTGGGTATTCAATACTCCCAGGACTCGAAAACAATAATAGTAAAATGACACTAAAGCTTGGAGTACAAAGCATGAAGGCTTTTATTGAATCAATCACTCTTGGAGGCATTTTATCAAACACTTGGAGTTCATGGTTTGATCAAATCATAGGAATGTCATGGAACTTGCAGTAAAAGTATGAATTCAACATGAATAACAATAAATCATGATTTAATTAAAGGAATGATAACATTAAAACATGGAGAATTGAATAACAACAATAATTTCATTGAAACATGGTATAAAACATAGTTCATGGAGATTCATGGGTGAAATCACAATTTAAAATCAAATAACTTGAAAAGATCATATTTTTGTAATTTAAATAGGATTCTTGGACTTCATGGGTAAAAGGAGCCCAGGGATAAACATTTAACATACATGTGTTAATGAATTTGGAAGGATTGATGGTGAGTTCTTAAGATTTGGCCTTGAATTTGAGAGCTAGGGTTTCTTGTTCTTGAAAAAAGGATCTTCAATTTAAGAGAAATTGAATAATAATGAGTATTTAGGTCAATTAGGGGTTAAATTTCATGTTTGGGATGGGTTAAGGGCTTTGGAAAAAGACCCAAATACCCCTAAATGAATTTAAAAAAATGCAAGCTGGAAACTGAAGATCCCGATTTTTGGCCTTGGCGTGACGTGCCACTATAGAGCCAAGCCACTTGAAAAGGGACAACTGGGAAACTGGGCGATGACGCAACATGGTAAGATCGCGGTCCTTCACTGAAATGCCATTTTGTCCACCTCTGCGACGTGCCATAATCGCGGAGGCTCACTAAAAATTTTAAAACGTGAACTGGGTCCTTGGCGCGATGCGCTAACATTGCGGTACAATACTGGAAACTGAAAATTGTTATTTAGACTGGCTCCGCAACACTCTAAGGGTCAAAATAACGGTGTTTAACGAATGAAACTTAAAATCTCCATAATTTCTTACCCGGTTATCGGATTTGGACGAATTTTATATCGTTAGAAAGCTAATTTAATTTCCTATGCAATGGTAGGCTCTAAACTAAAAATTAATGAGTATTTCGAAAATTTTATATATGAATAATCATGTATTAGGACTTAGTTTATGCTAGGGAAATACGGGGTATTACAATACTACTCCCATATTACTTATATGCTCACACTTTAGGAAATTCATATTAAAATAGCACAAAGTTTGTATAATGAAAACTGTATGTACTTCTGTTTTCTTTAAATCAAAAAAATTAAGATGAACAAGTGTGGATTCCTTGTCTTATCTTAGGATCAAAAGATCAATCTTTACTTTAAGTCTTGGTATAAAATTATCAAAGAAACTTAAGATCATAGTCTTCTTGAAATCCCAAAAACTTGTAATTAGGACTTATAATATAAGCTTAAATTCTTTGAATTTCTTAACAATATTTCATGCTCAATAATCTTCTTGAAATACTTCAATAATTTCAGTCAAGATAATGAAATCAAAATTACAATATGAATCTAATAAATCAAAACACGAGCATGTGTAACCTTGATGCACTTAAAGCCTTTGAATCTAATGCTCTCTTTCATATAAGTTGTAACATAATATCATGCTTAAAACTCAATTGAAAATCTTTAATCAACATTCAAATCAAACTTATGATATACAAACCATAAGAGAGAATCTTTAAGTCAAAATATAAATAGATGATAATACGCATGCACTTTAATACTTAAATCACTTTTTAAATCCATAAACTCAAACAAGATAGATAGGGTATGAACCTTAATTACAAATCACATAATCTTAACTTTAAAACAATTTTCGGGCACAAGGATAAAAGAGTATCCTTTTTAATAAACCCCGCATACCTTGATTGAAAGAATCCTTGGAGAGAACTTTGAATTTGGAACTTAACTTTTTGATTCTTAAGAGATGACACTTGGATTTTTGTTTTTGGGAATAGAGGAGGGTGTTTGATTTGTTTACTGATTGCTTGGGGTTAAGGGAGAGGATTTAATGTGTTTAATACTTAATCAAATCATTATAAAGTGATTAGAGACGGTTTAGGGGTCTGAAATGACTTCAACACCCTTTATTTAAGTCAAAACTGAGAATTTTTGGCACTGGGCAATGACCTAGGCAACGCCCAGCAAATCATCCAAGCCAAGGTTGGTAATGCATAGCCAATCGCCTATCCCTAGGCTGGGCGACGCATGGCTAATCGCTTATCCCTTTGTTGGGCGACGCCTAGCCAATCGCATACCCATTTCAGTAGCCTTAGGTGATTGTTATGGGATGCACAATCCTTTACATGACCATAACATTTTGCTCAGGTATCGAATTAAGGTGAACTTTGTATCGTTTGAAAGCTAATTCAATTATCTACAATTTGATGGGTCTTAAGCTGCCAAATTCCTGGGTAACTACCACAAACTTACCAACCGGAGTAGACACATAAACAGGGTAATCAAGTGCATCACAAACAAGATTCAGGCCTGCCACAAACTAAATATATACATAAGAATAAGTAGAACTCAAATTAAATAGAACAATATCTATCCAGTCATAAACAGACATAGTACTTTTGATAACCACGTTAGAAACCTTGGCATTAGTCTTTCTCGAAAATTCATATTAGTGAACCCATTTATCAATTTGAGATGATGATAACGCTCAACTCACTCCCATAATTAAGGGGTGAGGCAGCCGTTGTCAAGTAACCCAATGTAACTTGGGGTCGATTCTCAAGGAGTGAATGCTATATACTTCAAACCTAGGGGTAAACAAATTACTCTAAGGTTACCTGGAATGCTAATGAAAATGACATGTATAATTAAATGGGGGAATTGTTTGAAAACTATTCATACAGCTTTCAACAAATACGTGGTAAATGCTATCTTTGATTTGATTTCAAGGTTTGGAGAGATCTTGGGATTATGTATCCTTAGAGGTAAAACATATGGGGTAATGTTGGTTTATTATGGAATTTAGTTGTTAATTAATGGATAGGCTAGGTCGAATATCATTGAGGTCAATCTTTCAATAAGACCCCAACGATTTTACCCATTGGCTCTTTCGAGCACCTAACAAGTGTGGAGTTTATATAACCACCCAAAACCTCAACCAAGCATCCTTATTTATAGGATGTGTTCTTGACATGATTTACACTACCTAAGAACTTATTTCTAAGATTACAATGGATAGTAAACCATAGGCTTAGTTGTTCAACATTATTTTGTCCCCCGATAACCCTCTTTTGAGGATGTTATAGATGTCTTAATATTCACCTAAATCCATCTTTTGAGGATGACAAAGGGTTTCTAAAGCTTGGAGCTTTCACTCATAAGATCCATTTGGAGATTTGGAGTTTTCACCCATTAAATTCCAACACATAAGCTCAAGCAATGGTAAAATCCATACTCAACAACTAAAATCCATGCAAACACAACAATACCCACACACAATTACACTCTAGTTCAACATAACCCCAAGACTAAATTACTTAGCTACTCATAAAGAAAGTAAAGATAAATATACCATATGGGTCAACCCAAGCATTCATCCTTCACAAAGAAACTAAGAAATTTGAGCCTCCCAAGTTAATTACACAATTGCCAAATTAGGGTTTCAAGCTTGGAATTCAAAACTATGTTATGAGGTAAGAAATTCCCAAAGAAGAAAGGGATTTTGTTTATATATGATTTGGAATTCGTCCATGACATTTTACAAATCTACCTTTGCGCTTGTTACCGCAGATCCGCAATTGTGTGTGTTTGTCTGTGACCATGGTTACGCGACCGTGGTTAGGTTCTGCACTTTGGTAATCATCTAGACTAACTGCAACCACAGTCGCAGTAATTATGGCTAACTGCTTTAGGTTTCTAGCTACACTCATTTAGCTTCCATTTGCTCTTTTTATAGCTACATTCCACATATGCTCACCTTCTCCACTTTATACCTATAAAATGTGGGTGTTAGTTCTCTTAAATCCATATAATGCCTTATTTTATAATACAAAACATGGTAGTATGAATGCATGATTAGTGCGAATGAGTGGTAGGATTACCATTCATCAATACCCCAAGCTTAGACCCTTGCCTTTCCTCAAGTAAACTACCTCTTGCTATGAGACCCTTTCCATGTATGCCTTTATTTATGTTCCCAATGACCATGAAGACCCCAACTTGGTTGCTACCATAAAAAGCTTTTCACACATAGATAAAAAAGTTTTAACAATACCTCTTATCATAAAATAGAGAGATAAAGGATGCAATAGATCTTGGGGAGCGACTATGTGACAATTACTAACACTTTAGAAGTGACTCACAAGCCGGCTACAATCTATACATCCACTCTTCTCATTGTGTGGAAGGTAACAAAATCACCTACCTTAATTAACTCACATTTCTCCTCATAAGAAAGAAAGGTCCACACACCTAGTTACCAATTACACAACAAGTAAAATTAAGTGCAATCACTCACTCTCTCAAGGAACTCTCCATGTTATAAGTACCCTGCCATAGACTTACCCCTATTTTCAATCGCCACTACAATGACCACACTTGGTTGGAAATCATAAAGGTATTTTTGAGCTTGTAATGTAGGTTTAGGGTAGGGTAGGATAGCAATTTAGGACAATAAGGTTATACCCTCCTTGAACTCCTACATTATATATTCATCATTATTTGATTATTGGGCCACTTCTTTGTCCTTTGTTGCTTCTCCCACTTTGTCTCTTTGATGTTAGGCGTATTTACACGCCTAAAGCACCTTAATGTACCCATATTTTAGCTAAGTTTTGAGGACAAAATATATAATTCCTACACTTTTAGTCCTTTTTTCTGTAAGTGAGCTAACCAACGTGATTAGCAAGTTTTCAGGAATAAATGATGAAGATTTCAGCATTTTATGGACTGTTGGACGCCAAAGGAAACTTCACGTAAGAAGGAAGGCAGCTTCTGGAAGCTTGTGGACTGAAAGTGATGCATGGAGAACTTGTCCCGGGCAAAAACAATATTTCTAAAGACTTGGGGGATCAGCAGTAACTTAGTAGGATTAGGACAAGTATGCAGTAACCCAGTAGGACTAGGACAAGGATAAAAACCCTATTTCAGTAGGACTAGGACAAGGATGTTATAAAAACCCTATTTGCTGAATTTTTCAGCAAGCTTTTTATTATACTCACTCATTCGTTAATTCAAGTCTTTTTCATTTGGCTTTTGCTCCTAATTCACGTTACAATATTCTATAAGTCTAACACAGAGAACTCGGCTCTCTTGAGAAGAACGGCTAGGGCAAAACGTTTGAGAGCTTTTGACGCCATATCACTTCCATCGCCAAGATTATTCTAGGTTGTGGTATGATGATTATATCTATTGTGATTTCCGTTGCACTCATGAGTAGCTAAACTTCTCTATTAGGGTTATGGATGCCTTATGATATACTATCTATTGCTATGAGTTTGTGAATTCTTGATACGTATGTTGCTTATATCATTACTCTCTTCATCTTAATTGAATTCTTGTGGTTGCAAACATATAGAATACGCCAGTATAGCATTAACTTGTTCGAAAGAAAAGTTACATGTCTGGAAAAGAGAGAATGACAAGGAAATAGGGCTACCAACCCCTGTTTAAAAGTTAGTGCCGTAACTGGATTAACCTCTTGGAGAATTCATACCATTAGTATACGCTTTAAGCTCGAAAGAGTTAAAGTGATATAATCCTTGATGGTCGAAAGACACTAGGATTTACCATTGAATACGAATCTCTATAAGCGCATGCATGTCTGAATTCCGCATAACTCATAGCTAATAGATACGTAAAACTCATAAGGTGGACATAACCCTAACTTACAATTCTCATTGATTAAAACCTACTAAACATTCCGTTTTTCTTTGTTACTTTGATACTCTTAATTCACAGTACAATTAAATCCCCCCTTTTTCATTGAATTTTCGATCAACAGTCTACTAATCGTTGCATACTTAGTGACCAAGTATTCCCTGTGGGATTCGACACCCAACCCAGTTGGGTTCTATATTTGACAACGACCGCTTACACTCTTACGAGAGCTGCAGTTTGAGCGTTATCAAATTTTGGCGTCGTTGCCGGGGAATACGGTTGTCAACTAAGTTTGTAATAGTTACTAGACCCTTTGGTCAAAGATTCTCGTATTTTACGTTTAGTTGTTGTTTTTGTTTTATTCAGGTTTGTTTGAGTGCATGCCAAACACTCAAAGTTCAGGTCAACCATTATTACTCATAAATCCTGAACCACAACTTATTGGCAGAATGGATGCACAACGTGACATTGAAAGAAGGGCGGCTCAACAGGAGCAGGCTAGATTAGCTGCGTTGGCAGCTGCTCAAGTGCATCAGCAGAATATTGATAACCCAGGTCGGGCAATAAATCCTGATGATGAGGACCTGGGTGATGATGAGTTACATAATCCGCGGCGTGCAGATGAGGTGGCAACACCTATGCACAGGAGAGATCGTCAAGCTAGAATGAGACTTGATCGTCGAGCTGTGCAGGCTCCTTTTGATGATGATGATGACAATCTGGATGGAGCTGGTGCCACAGGGGCTATTATTCCTCCACCCTTGGCACCCGGAGCTAAGTTCAATATCACTAGCACCATGATTCAGTTATTGCAGCTCAAGGGGTTATTTGGTGGACTCGCAGGAGATGATCCGAATATGTATCTGATCAACTTTATTTCAACATGTAAGTCGTTTGGCAATCCAGGAGTTGGGCAGAATGCAATTCGGCTGCGCTTATTTCCATTGTCTCTGTCTGGGGAGGCAACTCTATGGTTGAACGGGCGAACTCCTGATTCTATTACTAATTGGAGGCAACTGAAAGACTCTTTCCTATAAAGATTCTTTCCGCCATCCAAGAGATCCCAATTACGGGATGAGATCAGCAATTTTCAACAGCTTCCAACTGAAGCTCTCCACGAAACATGGGAGAGGTTCAAGAAGAAGCTTATGCGGTGCCCAAACCATCAGATGACGAATATCCACTTGATGGAAATATTATATAAGGCTTTGAACTCGGTGACAAAGCCAGTGGTTGATAATGCTACAGCTAGGTCATTCATGGACCTTACTTTTCTTGAGGCAAGTGATATGCTAAATCGTATGACAAAATAGATTAGAGCTTGGCATACCAGGGATTCTGAGGTAGCAAGATCTACCGTATCTATTGGCTTGATTGTAGAGCAGAGGCGTAGACAAGAGGAACGTGACCAAGATATGGCTCACATGAAAACGCAGATGGATCTTCTTACCAAACACTTATTATCAGGGAAGACCGAAAAGGTTAAGGTCGTTGTATCATAGGGAAGAGATGAATCCGACTCTGAGGAAGAAGCAAACTACTTGAATAATCAGGGGGGTTTCCGAGGCAATGCCCAAGGAAACCAAGGTCGGAACTATTATGATAAATCTGGATACAAGGACCACGATCAAGGTGGTTGGAAGAATAAGACTGACAGGAGTGGTTTGTATGTTCCTCCTGGAAACCGTGAGGCTATGGCGTCTGGCTCTGGGAATATTTCGATGGAAGATATGATGGCGAAGCTGTTGAAGCGAGTAGAGGCAACTAATACGGGAGTGAATGAGGTGAAGAACGACTTGTCTTCAATAAATCAATTGGTTGATTCGCATTCTACTGCAATAAAAAAAACTAGAGCATCAATTGAGTCAACTTTCAGCGGCATTAAATCAAAGAAAAGCTGGAACACTACCTAGCGACACAGTGCAAAATCCAAGAAATGATGGATCGTGTATGGCTATCACCACCCGAAGTGGTAAAGTGTTGGAAAATCCATCCAAAGGCAAGCAAGTGGTTGATGATATAGAAGATAATGAGATCATTGCAGAACCAAAAGATGCCAAAGCAGCTGATGAGGTTGTTCGTGACGTCACCTCTCAACGTCCACAGCCTGAAAAGATCACCGAACTGAAGCAAGATGAAAAGGAAGCGGTGGAGAAAACTATTCCCGTTCCACCACCACCTTTTCCTTAGAGATTGAATAAGAAAGCTGATGATACCAGGTTCAATAAGTTTATGACTATGTTAAAGCAGCTAACTATTAATGTTCTTTTGGTAGAGGCACTGGAACAAATGTCTGGGTACGCAAAATTTATGAAGGATCTTTTGACAAAGAAGCGGGCAACAAGTTATGAGTTGACGGATATTGTTCATCATTGCAGTGTAATCGCTACCAGATCACTAGTTCAGAAGAAGGCTGACCCCGGTGCCTTCACTATTCCTTGCACTATCGGATCTTTGAATTTTGCCAAGGCATTATGCGATTTAGGAGCCAGCATCAATTTGATGCCGCTATCTATTTACAGAAAGTTGGGGTTGGGTGATCCTACTCCAACCAATATGAGGCTCGTGATGGAAGATAGGTCGGTAAAACGACCTGTTGGTATTTTATATGATGTATTGGTGAAGGTTTCTTCATTCATCTTTCCGGCAGACTTCATTATTCTGGACTGTGAGGTGGACTCTGAAGTTTCCATAATCTTGGGGCGCCCTTTTCTTGCAACAGGGAGTGTGCTTATTGATTTAAGAGCGAATGAGCTTTTATTCCGGATGAATGACGAAGTAGTCCGCTTTGATGTATGCAAATCAATGAAGCAACCCAAAGATCTGAACGTGTTCTCGATAGCTGATGTTTATTTTGATGATGAGAAAGAATTATTCGTAGAGGAGCAGCTTATTTTTGACCCATTGGCGGTTGTGCTTATGAATATTGAGCGTGAGGATGCTGAAAATTATGAAGAAACTATTTGTGCTCTAATAGGAATAGGGTCGTATCCTTATGCTCCCAAGAAGCTGGACCTCGATCTCAAAAATTGGCCTACACCACCAGCTAAACCATCCATTGAAGAGCCACCAATGTTATAATTGAAGGAGCTACCCAGTCATCTAAAGTACGCATTCTTGGGAAGTGGAAACACCCTCCCGGTTATTGTGGTGGCTAACTTAGGTGAGCATCAAGTTGCAGCTCTCATCGCTGTTCTAAGGAAATACATGAGAGCTATCGGTTGGACCATCGTTGATATTATTGGTATTCCGCCTGGGATATGTATGCACAAGATTCAGCTTGAAGAAAATTGCATACCCACTATTGAGCATCAAAGACGTTTGAATCCACCTATGCAAGAGGTGGTGAAGAAAGAAATTATTAAGTGGTTAGATGCAGGGGTAGTGTATCCAATCTCTGACAGTAAATGGGTGAGTCCGGTACAGTGTGTGCCCAAGAAAGGGGGCATGACGGTAGTTGCAAACGAAAGGAATGAGCTAATTCCACTCAGACCTGTCACAGGGTAGAGAGTATGCATGGACTACCGGAAGCTGAATTCATGGACGCTTAAGGATCACTTCCCAATGCCATTCATGGACCAAATGCTTGATCGATTGGCAGGGAAAGGATGGTTTTTCTTCTTAGATGGTTATTCCGGCTATAATCAGATTTGTATTGCTTCCGAAGACCAAGAGAAGACAACGTTTACATGCCCATATGATACGTTTGCCTTCAAGCGTATACCATTTGGGCTATGTAACGCACCCGCCACTTTTCAGCATTGTATGATGTCCATTTTTTCTGATATGGTTGAAGACACCTTGGAGGTATTCATGGACGATTTTTCAGTTGTGGGTGAGTCGTTTGAATCGTGCTTGGCGAATCTAAGTATGGCGTTACAGAGATGTGTTGAATTCAACTTGGTGCTAAACTGGGAGAAGTGCCACTTTATGGTTAAAGAAGGTATTGTTCTTGGGCATAAAATTTCCGAAAGAGGAATTGAGGTGGATCGAGCTAAAATTGAAGTCATCGAGAAACTACCACCTCCAATCTCTGTAAAGGGAGCTTGTAGTTTCCTCGGGCATGCAGGTTTTTATCGAAGGTTCATTAAAGACTTTTTCAAGATTGCTAGTCCGTTATGCAAGATTTTGGAGAAGTATGCAAAGTTCAACTTTAGTGAAGATTGCTTGAAGGCATTCGAATGCCTCAAAGGGAAGCTAATTGAAGCCCCTATCATTGTAACGCCCAATTGGTCTCTACCGTTTGAAGTTATGTGTGATGCAAGCGGGGTAGCTTTGGGTGTTGTACTTGGTCAGAGAAGAGAAAGGTTATTTCATCCAATCTACTATGCGAGCAAGGCCTTAAACGGGGCCCAGAAGAACTATACTGTCACAGAACAAGAGCTTCTAGCGGTTGTTTATGCTTTTGAAAAGTTCCGTGCTTACTTGTTAGGAACCAAGGTGGTAGTTCATACAGACCACGCAGCTCTGAGATATTTAATGGAAAAGAAGGACGCAAAACCAAGGCTAATTTGATGGGTATTATTGCTGCAAGAATTTGATTTCAAGGTGAAAGATAGAAAAGGTTGCGAAAACCAAGTAGTTGATCATCTATCTAGACTTGAGAACGAGCATATAGCGCAGCCTGATCTTGAGATTGATGATGCATTCCCTAATGAAGAGATCCTAGCCACAATGATGAAAGAGTTACCATGGTATGCAGACTTTGCGAACTTCGTGGTAAGTAATGTGATGCCTGCGAATCTATCTTTTTATCAAAAGAGGAAGTTCATGCATGATGTAAGACACTACTTCTGGGATGAACCATATCTGTTTTGACGATATGCGGATGGTGTTATTAGGCGATGCATATCTCATATGGAGGTGCCTAGTATATTGGAAGCATGTCACGCTTCCCAAGTTGGGGGTCATCACGCAGGTGATCGGATAGCAAGGAAGGTATTGCAAAGCGGCTATAATTGGCCTTCAATATTTAGGGATGCCTACGACTTTGTGAGAAGATGTGATAAATGTCAGAGACAAGGCGCGATTTCGAAGCACCATGAGATGCCCATGTCAAAAATTCTTGAAGTAGAGCTCTTTGATGTATGGGGTATTGATTTTATGGGTCCATTCGTGAGTTCGTTTGGAATGAAATATATCCTAGTTGCTGTAGACTATGTTTCCAAGTGGGTCAAAGTGGTAGCACTGGCTGATAATGAAGGAAAGCGTGTTGTAGCATTCTTGAAGAGAAATATCTTCTCTCGTTTTGGGGTACCACATACCATCATAAGCGATGGAGGATCACACTTTTGCAACAAGCTGTTCAAATCCGTGTTGGTGAAATATGGGGTCAAGCAACATAAGGTAGCCACACCTTATCACCCAGTAACTAGTGGACAGGCATAGGTTTCTAATTGAGAGATCAAGCAGATCCTTGCTAAGACTGTAAACGCTAATAGGAAGGATTGGTCTCGAAAGCTGGACGATGCACTATAGGCTTTTAGGACTGCATTCAAAATGCCAATTGGCATGTCCCCGTACCAACTAGTTTATGGGAAGGCTTGTCACTTGCCCATTGAGCTCGAGCATAAAGCATTATGGGCGTTGAAGCGACTGAATTTGAATTGGGATGATTCCATGAATATGAGATTGGAGCAGCTGAATGAAATGGATGAATTCCGTCTACATGCGTATGAAAGATCAGACATCTACAAGGAGCGGATGAAAAAGTATCATGATCAACGGATTGTTCAACGAAACTTTCAAAAGGGTGATATGGTGCTTCTTTTCAATTCTAGACTGAAGATATTCCAAGGTAAGTTAAGGTCCAAATGGTCTGGTCCGTACAAAATTAGCCAAGTCTACTCGTCTGGAGTAGTTGAGCTAGAAGACAATAATGGTGTTGTCTTTAAGGTGAATGGACAACGAGTAAAACCATATATCGGTCCTCTTGGCTCGATAAAATGCATGGCCACCATCTATCTCGACGAAATCTAAGTACTCGAGGTAACTATGTCGTGCCGCGACAATAAATCAAGCGCTAGATGGGAGGCAACCCATCATTTTTCATTTTTTTTATTGTTTTACTAAGAGTTTGTTTTTGTTAAATAAAAAAAATCCAAAAAGAAGAGTCGAGCCACGACCAAAACTAAGTCTCTTGGTGGGAGGCAACCCATCGTTCTAATCGTTTTTGTTGTTTTTGAATAAGTGTAGGTGCAAGAGGTGTAAAGGATGAGATTGGTTTCAAATTTTGATTTGGAAGTATTGCATGTTGAAGGTGGTAAGTTGGGAATGAAGAAGCAAAAGTCTATGAGTTAGGCATTGCCAATGAAAATATAGGCAACGAACAAGGCAAGGCCTATGCTATGGCCTAAGCTCTCTGAATCTAGAATGCCATAGCATAGGCGCCGCCTATGCCTAACAATGCCATAGCATAGGCGCCGCCTATGCAAAAGCCTTTTGTCTCTGAATCTAGAATGTCATGGCATAGGCGCCGCCTATGCCTAACAATGCCATAGCATAGGCGCCGCCTATGCTCAACTAGGCTTTGCAAAAGGCGCCGCCTATGCTCACCTTTTGGTCTCCTAATCCGATTCCAAACGGATCAAAACCCGACCCAAGCTTGTCCTATAAATAGAACCTTAGTCTTAGAACAAAAATGCATTGCAAATTCAACCTAAGCGCCGCCTACCTCTCCAAAATCTCTCAAAAAATTTCCTTTTGCTCTTTTAACTTTGCAAGAACATCTTCCGAGGCCATCAACCAAGTAAGTACTTCTTTGCTCTTCTTTTATATTCCGTAAAGTACTACACTACTACGCCAATAATAAATTGTTAAATCTTGAAGTAGTGTTGGTGATTTGAATATGGTTGATTTGTTGTGATACAACTAAGTGAGTGAAAGAATACGTAAAGATGTTCTAGACTTGGTTCCAACCTGAATTTGATTTTGATACACTATCATACTTTTGCGGAATCGACATGGTTAAGATAATTGCATAATCTTGTAACTCGAAAGCTTGTATGTTTGAATGACTTGTCCATCGAGATGAAAATCATGGTTAACTACAAACATGAGATGTCGTGATTATTTCTAAGCCATAAATTGATACGATATCTATGTAGTAGTTTTGTTCAAAGAGATGCATTAGTCCAAACATGAAAACATAGTTAAGAATACATGAAAAAGAATTGAAAAGGATAGTGAAGATGCCAAGAAAAGTATGACTGTGCTGAATATATTGTTGGAACATAACACCTAAATGTAGGGCGATGAAGTCTGAGTAATCGACATTTTTCACTTCATTAAGTTTGTGCCAACAAATTAAGTGTGGGGTAGTTCCACTACTGTTGGTTTGTCGATTGTATCTACCGAGATGAAGCTAACATGACTATTATTTTAATCTCAGGTACAATGGCACCAAAAAGTCGACCCGGAAAAGAAAAAGCATCTACCTCACAGAAAGGCCAGAAAAGGGGAAGAAAAGAGCGAGCTGAATCCTCCTCGCTGCAAATACCTCGACGCATGTACGGGATAAAATGGGTCCTAGAGGAGGAAGGAAAGGAGTGGTACAAGAACAATAAAGTAAAAAAATATGTTCATGTGGAGTTGATACAAAAGGAGAGCCTAGCAAAGAAAGAACCCCGCATTTTGGCTAAAATCATAGCGCTACATCCTGATTTCATTTTTTTCAAGATATGGGAGAATGCAATCTTGATCTAATGCGAGAATTCTATGCCAATTGGTCCCCAAAGACTACCGTAAGTGAAGTGAAGATTCGGGGCCAAGTCCTGCAACTGAATGCGTAGTTCTTCAACTCTTTTCTGGATCTTCCATCTGTGGATCCATCACCGCTCAAGGAGCTTTATCACAGACCTCCATATAAGGAAATCAGACACACACTATGCGGAACAAGATCAATGGCACGGTGGATTCTTCACAAGGATACCGGTCGGCACAATACCTTCCCGTATGCCTCCTTGAACAGAGAAGCTCGGATATGGTTGCGGATAGTCAATTTTTGCCTGATTCCAGGGTCACAGTACACAAAGATAACACGAGATAGAGTGTGCTTGGTGTACGCATTGATGACGAACGTCCCTATCAACATTGGGGCAATTATTCGATCTTCAATGCGTAAGGCTAGGCTGCACAAGAGGTCCTACTACAGCTTTGGCAATCTGTTGACTGCGATATTAAGTAAGGAAGACATCAAAGAAGAACCTGCAGATTATAAGCTTCCACACAACCCGAAGAAGGTTGACCTCACAAAGGTTAAAGATGCTGAATCCATGCATGGCGTCAACCTGACCACTGCAGAACAACATGCTAGGGATAAAATCTTCTTCCGCCATTTATATGGCATGACGAGGTTTACCATGATGAGCGGGGGTCGTGTTCCAACTGCTGCAGAGCTCCAACAGTTGGATTATGAATACCCAATGAATTAGCATGCGAGGGCTATGTGTGGAGTAGGTGTATACTTTGAGGAACCTCTTAATGACGATATGCCAACCGATGATGATCGATGAATGCCAGACTCCGACGTGGAGGAGAACTCTGATGACGACGACTCTTATGATGATTCCAATGCAGGGGGTATGACCCCAGACATAGAGGAGGAGTCCGACTAACCAGGTTCTTCTTATTTATTTTCCACTGAGGGCAGTGTGTCCCGTCTAAGTGTGGGGTGCTGGTATTTGTATGCTATACTTCTTTATCTGCATTTGTATTTATTTATGTTTGTTTGTTTTATTTGTTAGTAGTTAAATTTTAAAAAAAAATCATAAAATTGTTTTGATAGGCAGCATAGTATTATGACAAGAGTCTATGATAAAATCATTACTATTGAGACATTTAGGCTCTAAATGTGACTCAGTATATGATAAATGTGTGGGTTAATTCCTTCATCTGTTGGGTCAAGAGTCTATACTGCTCCTAATAAAGTCGACCATGTGCCTTGTGTGTGTGACATGATAGTATATTCTATGTTTGTGGTTGATGCTAGAACTTGCCCGGTGTATGTATAAAGTAAAATAAAGAGTGTGAGTTTAGGAAATGATTTAGGCATTTCTTTGACAACCTGTGATTGTTTACCTTCTTTTTACCTACCCATGAACATTATCTTAGTTAACCCCCTTTGAGCCTTTAGCCATTTTCTTTGACAGCCTCATATGTAAGCCTAATCCATTTTTTTTCAAGACCATAATTTGATCCAAATTCCTAAGTGCTTTAAATTGTGAAGTCATGTGACAAAATAAGAGGAAATTGGGTGAGAGTGATGCCTTAGAGTGTATTGGTACTTGAATTTGTTATGAAAAAGAGTGGCTATCATAGAGGTGTGTTATAAAAAGAAAAAAAAAAGAAATAGAAAAACAAAAAGATAAATTGTGTTTATGATTAAATAAAAAGATAGTTATGCTTGAATGGCAAAATAGGTGAAAAGGGGTGATAGATGAAAGAAAGGTAGCAGGGTTGATTAAAAGAGAGTGTTAATGGCATAATGTGATGTATTAAAGCGCTTAGGACCATCGTCACTATTTCTAGACAAAATAGTCCTACCCGTCCCTTAGCCTACATTACAACCTGTAAAAGACCTATTTGATCCTAAGCTTAGCATTCTGATATTAGTGAAGCATTACACTAAGGGCAAGACTATGTTCATCAGTTGCAACATATGAATTCTTTGTGAGAGTGAGAGCAAGGATAATCTTATACCCATGTTTTGAAAAATGAAATACTTGTGAGTAATTATGGGTGATATATTGTGAGACACACATGGTTGATGAGTTTTGGGTAGTCTTGTATGATTCTTTGTGCCTTAACTTTTGAATATAAATTAACCATCATCACGAGTCTATGTTGGAGGTTGAATTGTTTCTAGAAGTGATTAGAAAACTACTCTTTGTTAATAATTGTTGTGCCTGTCTTGATGAATATTTTGTGTTACTGCTGTGATTTATAGTTAGATGATTGCATGAACGTAATATTTTGTTCAAGGACGAACAAAGCTTTAAGTGTGGGGTGTTGATGTTAGGCGTATTTACATGCCTAAAGCACCTTAATGTACCCATATTTTAGCTAAGTTTTGAGGACAAAATATATAATTCCTACACTTTTAGTCCTTTTTCCTGTAAGTGAGCTAACCAACGTGATTAGCAAGTTTTTAGGAATAAATGATGAAGATTTCAGCATTTTATGGACTGTTGGACGCCAAAGGAAAATTCACGTAAGAAGGAAGGCAGCTTCTGGAAGCTTGTGGACTGAAAGTGATGCATGGAGAACTTGTCCCGGGCAAAAACAGCATTTCTAAAGACTTGGGGGATCAGCAGTAACTTAGTAGGATTAGGACAAGTATGCAGTAACCCAATAGGACTAGGACAAGGATAAAAACCCTATTTCAGTAGGACTAGGACAAAGATGTTATAAAAACCCTATTTGCTGAATTTTTCAGCAAGCTTTTTATTATACTCACTCATTCATTAATTCAAGTCGTTTTCATTCGACTTTTGCTCCTAATTCACGTTACAATATTCTGTAAGTCTAACACAGAGAACTCGGCTCTCTTGAGAAGAACGGCTAGGGCAAAACGTTTGAGAGATTTTGACGCCATATCACTTCCATCGCCAAGATTATTCTAGGTTGTGGTATGATGATTATATCTATTGTGATTTCCGTTGCACTCATGAGTAGCTAAACTTCTCTGTTAGGGTTATGGATGTCTTATGATATACTATTTATTGCTATGATTTTGTGAGTTCTTGATACGTATGTTGCTTATATCATTACTCTCTTCATCTTAATTGAATTCTTGTGGTTGCAAACATATAGAATACGCCAGTATAGCATTAACTTGTTCGAAAGAAAATTTACATGTCTGAAAAAGAGAGAATGACAAGGAAATAGGGCTACCAACCCCTATTTAAAAGTTAGTGCCGTAACTGGATTAACCTCTTGGAGAATTCATACCATTAGTATACGCTTTAAGCTCGAAAGAGTTAAAGTGATATAATCCTTGATGGTCGAAAGACACTAGGATTTACCATAGAATACGAATCTCTATAAGCGCATGCATGTCTGAATTCCGCATAACTCATAGCCAATAGATACGTAAAACTCATAAGGTGGACATAACCCTAACTTACAATTCTCATTGATTAAAACCTACTAAACATTCTGTTTTTCTTTGTTACTTTGATACTCTTAATTCACACTACAATTAAATCCCCCCTTTTTCATAGAATTTTCGATCAACAGTCTACTAATCGTTGTATACTTAGTGACCAAGTATTCCCTGTGGGATTCGACACCCAACCCAGTTGGGTTCTATATTTGACAACGACCGCTTACACTCTTACGAGAGCTGTAGTTTGAGCGTTATCACTCTTTTACTTTACCTAAAGTCTTTTCACCTCTTTTCCTCACTTCTTATGCTTGCCTCAAGCTTTATGCAACACATTATTTCGATGGACTATATTTTTCTTTAATGAAAAATGCTACTTGATAGATTTGAAGGTTCTTTTTCTTTTTATGACTTCGTGGCTCACTACACTTCCTTTCTCTTTCCATCACCCCTAACTTAGGCTATTAGCCTCAATTTGCATTCTTAAGTTCAAGTAGGATAGGGTTCAAGAGTGAGTAAGAAGAAGGGTCACGACTTATAATGTGGTTGCCAAAGAAAAGTCCAAAGGCTCAGAGAGGGTGACTAGGGGTAACTCCTATGTATTGGTGGGCATTTTAAACTAAAGTAGGCTTCCAAAATCACAAGATGTCCTATGATCATTTTGTCTACCAAGCACAACCAAAATTTTGTTTTGAAAGACTAATTGGGCAAGTTATAGATGGTATAAGTACACATGAGATATAGACAATTAAGCTCACACACACGGCATGCGAATATTGTCAAGGGGTTTAATTGTTCTACTCGCTCGATACAAGGGTGAAGTATCCCCTATTTTTCTACAATTAACTTTTGGAGTCAAAGAAAGAGAGAGTGTGTTGTCACAAAGTTGCTTACGTTCATGACTTCGACTTTTGCAAAAAAAATTGGACGGTGGAGGGTGTTTTCTTTTATACCCGAACCATGCATAATTTTGCTAATTATAGAAACAACCCAAGCTATCGTCTTACGTTGCAAATTATAGTATGGGCTAACTTCCATATGGTTACTAAGACTTCATCAATGGGTGTAAGTATGAATCCCAATCATCGATGCCACAAGTACTTAGACTTTCCTTGCATCTATGATTAGAAACTAAAATCACAAATTAATGAAATAAGAACAAAATAACTACTCCATACAGATGTGGGCACCATTAGAGTGCCTGAATATTACAACCCAAATAAAAAATAAAAATTATCCAAAAAAGCAGAAAATCAATAATACATGCCCAAATCAAATAAATAAGGAGACACCCCCAACTGAAAAGGTAGTAGTGTCCCCACTGCATAAATAATTAAGGATAAAAGAGATAAGGGTGCTCACTGAATCCACATCAAAGGCTGCTATTATTCTCAGACCCTGCATCATCACCATCATCTTCAAAATTTGACCACTAAACTGGGGCCTCATCATCACTGTCCATCCAAGACATGGGAAGCCTATTTTGGGGTTTCAGGACCTTTCATAGGCCCTTACCCTTTCCTCGTCTTGATAAATAATTCATCCCTTTTTTTCTCCCTTGTGATAATCTTTTTATGTATGCTCCAGAGGTCCTGGTGTGTTGCCTCCAAAGAAGAGTAAGCTTTCTCAAGTCGATCAATATTAGTTCTTTGCTTTTTTTTGGTCCTCCTTGTACTCGTCATAATCAGCACTTGAAACATATGAGTGATGGGTGGTGGAGGGATCTCATAGCCCTTGAGGCAAGCTAAACATAAGTTCTTTAATGGTTGCAATATTAACTCCAATCTCTTTAATAGGTCCCATGGCGGTTGGCCTATGAGGTTCGGGTTTGCTACATGCTGGCTCTTCCAAGTTGATCTTTCTTTTCTTGTTGTTGCCTGGTGCGCCCTCTCCTCGAATCCTCAATGGGTAGATGGGGGCACTAGGATGCACCCATGTATCACTAGCATACTCTTCCACCCCCACTCTCTTGCAAAGTTCAGTAATCAAAGAGGGGTAAAAAAGATTCGTACCATCTTGGTTTTTAAAATGATATATTTCATTGACCACGAGTTGACCAACATATAATAAATTGTCGTCTAAAATACAACCAACCATACGATCATACAATTCAGGGACTGTTGTCATGTGAGTGCAAGGAGACACTCGGCTACAAATGATGTGCAACCATATTCGAGCCACAGAAGTGAAGTATTTCATGGAAATATTGCTTTTAGTTTTGGTCCAGGAGACTTCCTTTCCAGTACATAGCCGTTGTTCCAACCAATTCCCTGATTTACACCCTTTTTCTTTGAATTCACCCATGTCTACCTGTTTGAGCCCATAAACATCATTGATTTGTTTATCCCCAACTTTTACCATCTTTCCCCAAATTTTTACAATCATATTAAGTGGGTCTAATAAAGATACTTCACTGATATTTCCGTAAAATTCATGGACCCATTGGTCCTTTGCAAGGCATGGATCCGGGGCAAAACACTTCCACCCTGTGGCTTCAAGTTTGTTATGAAAGGTCGGTAGTTTCTCTGGCACATTCTCCAAACACATCCCTCTTCCCAAGACAAACTTTTTCCTTGAAAGATCACTTTAGTAGTGAGTGTGTCATTTGGGTGCCATGAATCAGATATGATCATACTTATCTATGAGGTTGTCCTGAAAGCACTAAACACACATTATATCTTTCGATGTCATTTTAATCATGCAAGTTGTGCTCTATTGATAATTAAAGTTCATTAGACTAAGTGCTTGGAGTTGTCTGGATAAAAATTGGAAGTTCGGCATTTTTGACCTGGAAGGGACCTGTCCTCAATTACCACGATCGTGAGTCAGGACCACATTCACGTTACCGCAGTCATGGTCTAGGACCCCGATCGCAACACCTGAGGCTGGTTTCATGTTAGCTCTGCATGCTCATATTTTCTCCAATTTTAGATTGCTAGCATGTTCTATAATATGGGTGCAAATGAAAGTCAAGCGAACAATGCTACAGGTGTGTGTGAATCTTCCCTTCAAAAAGTAGATATTACTATTGAAAGTTCATTTGAGCAATTTATCAAACACTTGGCATGCATATCCTATTGGTCTACCTTTTGTACACACTATTGGGTACTCAAGATTTCCCCACGTGTGCATAACTCAATCATGCAGCCAATATCACACCAATAATAAATATAACAACATAAAAAGCATAACAATTAGAAATTTTAGGCCCTTTCTTAATCATGCACTCTATGGCCTATTTTCAAAAATAAAAGCATGGATTCATGTCACTTACCAAAGTTGTGATGCAAAAAGGAATATGCAAAGAGGATAATTGAGAGCTCACAACTTGACCAAAATTTAGACTAAATTTAAGAGTACAATCTTGAAAGAGAGTGTGAGGGAAATGAGGGGAAACTAGGAGTTAAATGACTGAAGTGACCGCAGCCGCGGTCAGAGAACCGCGATCGCTGACACCCATGCAACCGTGATCGCGCATGGGGGCTGTGATCGCGGTAACTAAGAGTAGTTTTGCTCCCCTATTTTCCCCTGTTCAAAATTTTACTCAATTTTCACAGATTTTTCCCTGCTCAAATTTTTTAAAGTAGACTTGCACGCTTTCTTTTTTTAAGCTCATTCAATGCAATCCAAAGTTCCACAAATACATGGGCTATACAAATTCATGGGCTATAACTACACTATGAGAAGGTAGAAAAAAGGATACGAGCCACTCTCGTGGTATTTGTGGATTGCCTCCCACATAGCACCATAGTTATCATCGTGGCATGACGTCATTCATCTTTCAATCTCACGGAAGGGCCTCAAACCCCTCATCATTCACTTTCCCCTTTTCAACATCCACCAAGGATACTACCTGGAGCTCCGCGGTTTACTTCTTTGACTTGAAAATTTTGAACGAGACCTCATCTTCTTGTACCCAAAATTTCATCTCCCCCATCTCTAGATTGACAATGGCTCTCCCAGTGGCTAAGAAAGGGTGACCAAGAATGATAGGCACCTCTAGGTCTATCTCACAATCCAATAATATGAAATCCACTGGGAGAATAAATTTGTCCACCTTCACAAGGGCATCAAATAATATACCTACTGGACTTTTTATGGACCGGTCCGCCATCAAAAGTCGCATCGAGGTTGGTGTAGGAGTTTCCAAGCTAAGTTTCTTATAGATGGCAAAGGTAACTAGGTTGATGCTTGCACCAAGGTCACAAAGATCTTTCGCAAACTCATAAGTCCTAATAGTGCAAGGGATAGTGAATGCTCTGGGGTCATTTTTCTTTTTTGCGACTTTATTATCCATGATATCACTATACCAATAAGTAAAATTTGTCACTCTCTTTCTTTTTATGCAACCGTTGAGGAATGGGGGAGGAACATGGATGTTTGGCATTGCTTCTTCTTGTGGTTGTTAAACTTTTCCCACTTCCTTATTGCTTTCATCTATCTCGCTCTCATCATTTGCCTCTCTTCTTTGAGGCGTCGCCTCCTTTGCCTTGGTCTTGGACATATTTTCACTCACATCTTCTCTAAGGGACTCGTCAAGTGCTTTTGGACTTTTAGTGACAATTTCTAGAACTTGTGCTTCATTTTTTGCTTTAGCAATTGTGTCACTTAGAATTCCACCTCTAGCCTTTGTATTTAGTTGCATGGAGATTTGCCCGACTTGGGTCTCTAATTTTTTTTATGGAGGTGAAGTGAGACACCACCATTTAGGAGAGCACGGAGAAGTCACCCTTCAACTCATGAAATATTTTGTTCGTACCTTTAACTCTACTCAAGATGCTTGCTAAAACATTTTCTGTCTTGAACTTTTTGGATTCAATGACATTTGACTCTTTGGTATTAGCCCTATCATGAGGAGGAATGCAGCGGTCATAGTCACATTTCCTATCTCTCTAATCTCTCTCTCGATCACGATCTATCCAACCTTGGTTCCTACCTTGCCTTTGATATACGGGGCGGGAACCCCCCGAGTAGTTTATGAAGTACCAAATTTCTTCATCCAACTTCTTTCCTCATCATCATCTTCATAAGGCCTTGATACTACGGTGTTTACCATTTTTGCGGGTGCACCCATAACATGTTTCGTTAAAAACTCAAGTTGGGTCCTCATCTTGGCCATGTTCTCCTCCTTTTCCTCATCTTATTTTATTTACTCATTAGTCACCATGGAGGTAGTAGAAGGGGTCCTAGGAGCATTGGAATAAAGGGTGTTCCACCCCTATTTTTGTTTTGATACTTTACCTATCAATCGGAAGGCCGCAAGATGATGCAATTTCACTATAAAGACACCCACTGCATTATCCACCACAGTTTTGTTCAATGGGTTAAGATCTCTATAGAAAATATCAAGGAGCATTTTATCCGGGACTTCGTGATTTGGACATTGAGCTATCTTTCCATTAAATCTCTCCCAAGCTTCAAATAGTGGTTCTTTGTTTATTTGCCGAAAGTTCACAATCTCATTCCACTTTTAAAGCAATTTTTATGGTGGGAAATATCTATCAAGGAACACCGTGGTAAGATCTTTCCAAGATGTAATTGAACCGGGTGGAATTGAGCAGAGACATAACATTGTTTCTCTCATTAGTGAAAATGGGAAGAGTCGAAGCCGAATGGATTCTTGTGTAATATGTGCTATGTTAAATGGAACACAAACTTTCATAAAATTCTTCAAATGGACATTTGGATCCTCATATGATTGACCCCCATATAAACCTTTCATTTACAACATGTGAAGTATAATGCTAGTCACATGAAACACACCATTCCCATTGGTAGAAGGGATGCGAATTGCACTTGTTTGCCCCTCCTCATTTAATTGGCCTCATCATCTAGTGGGGCATCAAAGGATCCCAAATTACTTGCATTATCGCTCATCACTCCGTTCACACTTTGATCACCTATAAAATATTCCAAAACAACAAATAAAGTAAATTACCCAACTCTGGGTATTCCCAAGTAAGAATAGCACCACAAAACTGAAATCTATATTTCACTCCCCGACAATGGCACCATTTTGATAACACTCAACTCACTCCCATAATTGAGGGGTGAGGCAGTCGTTGTCAAGCAACCCAAAGTAACTTGGGGTCGATTCTCAAGGAGTGAATTCTATAGACTTCAAATCTAGGGGTACTCAAATTAATATAAGGTTACCCAGAATGCTAATGACAATGACATGTATAATTAAATGAGAGAATTATTTGCAAACTGTTCACACAAACTTGAACAAATACGCGGTAAATGCTATCTCAGATTTGAATTCAAGGTTTGGAGAGATCTTGGGATTATGTATCCTTAGAGGTAAAGCATGTGGGGTAATGTTGGTTTATTATGGAATTTAGTTGTTAATTAATGGATAGGCTAGGTCGAAGATTATTGAGGTCAATCTTTCAATAAGACCCCAACGATTTTACACATTGGCTCTTTCGAGCACCTAATAAGTGTGGAGTTATATAACCACCCAAAACCTCAACAAAGTATCCCTATTTCTAGGATGATTCTCTTGACATGATTTACACTTCCAAAGAACTTATTTCTAAGATTGCAAATGGTAGTAAACCATAATCTTAGTTGTTCACCATTGCTATGTCCCCCAATAACCCTCTTTCGAGGATGGTGTGGGTTACCTAATATTTACTTAAATCCCTCTTTCGAGGATGACAAAGGGTTTCTAGAGCTTGGAGCTTTCACTCATCAAACCCATTTAGAGATTTGGAGTTTTCACCCATCAAATTTTAACACATAAGCTCAAGCAATGGTGAAATTTATACTCAATATCTAAAATCCATGCAAACACAACAATACCCACACACAATTACACTTTAGTTCAACATAACCCTAAGACTAAATTACTTAGCTACTCATGAAAAAAGTAATGAGAAATATACCATGTGGGTCAACCCAAGCATTCATCTTTCACAAAGAAACTAAAAAATTTGAGCCTCCCAAGTTAATTACACACTTGCCCAATTAGGGTTTCAAGCTTGGAATTCAAAACTATGTTATGAGGTAAGCAACGCCCAAAGAAAAAAGATTTTTTTCTTATATATGATTTGGGATTCGTCCATGACATTTTACAAATCTGCCCTTGGGCCTGTTCTCGCTGATCCGCGATCGCGTGTGTTTGTCTGCGATCGTGGTTAGGTTTTGCAACCATGATTTGCTGACCACTTAGACTAACTACGACCGTAGCCTGGGGACCACGTCCATGTAACTGAGGCTGACTTATTCAGGTTTCTAGATGCACTTCTTTTGCTTCCATTTGCTCCTTTTTTATCTCTATTCCATATATGCTCATTTTCTCCACTTTATACTTGCAAAATGTGGGTGTTAGTGCACTTAAATCCATATAATGCCTCATTTTCTAATATAAAACATACTAGTATGCATGCGTGATTAGTACAAATGAGTGGTAGGATTACCACTCATCAGCTAACTCCTTCTTTGGTTGTGCTTCTCTCTTTGCACCGCTATATCCTCGACCACCTTGAACACTTGACCAATTTCCCTACCCGCCCTATGGATGACTCCTTCCATTTTCTCTTTTCTATTTTCCTTTTACCCACTAGAAATATAGCTTAGGTTTGTTGTTGCACTTGAGAATTTGCCTATCTGATAGGACACTCCCTATTAAAGTGAACAACAACACCACAACGGTAACATCCTCGCTTAATAGAATGAAACTTGTAGAAGAGTAAGAAACCTCGTGGCCCCTAATAGTCTGTTATTAAGAAGAAACCTTATCTAGAACTACAATAGAAGCTAGCAAGGCTGACTGAATAGGACAGGCCAAATAAGCCTGCTAACCGTGGCCCTTAGAGTAAGACCCACTGAAATGCCAAACATTATGGGACTTCTTGTCTAACATCTTAGCCTAAACCACTTATGTTACCCTCTTCAACTTCTTTACATAGTCAGAAACTTCACTAAACCCCTTTTTCCTATAAAATTCATATGCATAGACAGAAACTGAAGATCATAATTTATACCCTTAATGAAGAGTTAAATCTTCTTCTCTTCAGTAGTCAACAACTAAGTAGCATAGAAAAACAAGGCAAGGACCTTAGCCTCATAGGTTGTAACTGATATGTCACCCTGACCTAGTGCTAAAATCTCATCCTTCTTGTAATCCCAGAGAGCTCGAGGCTTATACTTCTCTAAGAACATGGCATTAAATTGCTCCTAAGTCAATAAAGGCAAAACTGATAATCGATATTATATGTATGCCCTCCACCATTGCTTAGTGTCACGACCCGAACCAAGGCCTAGCCGTGATGGGTAACTCAAGTCCACCATGGATCGGAGACCACCCCCTTAACCTAACCTCAAAAGCATAATATTAACTAACTATAACAATGCAAAAGCCATTTAAACAGAAATAAAAGAAGAATAGATAACTCTATGAAATCTAAGAGTCATTACCATAACTGAGCAACCCGCATCCATCCAGAATAGCCTCTAAAATTAGAATACCAAACAGGTTGGGAAATGCCCCCAACCATGACCAAAAGAATCCAAAAGTACTAAGTCAAAATAAAAGAATATGGAAATAATAAAGTCTTTCTAAGGATGGATACTCACCACTCCACACCTACTCAACGAATGTGCTAATCCACCTAAAGTTGCAAAGAGGTAAAAGAAGTATCTTTAGTCCCTACATTCTGAAACAATGTAGCATCCGAGGAAGGTTAGCGAGGTGAACACTAGCATGTAACTAAGGGAAGGGAGAAAATAATACCATGTCTGAAATCCTTCCAAATACTTATGCACACGTTCATATATATATATAAAAGATGTCGGGATAGGGAAAAAGGTTTAAGCATTATATTTTAAAATCATTAACCTAGACCATATAGCTCTAATTATTTTAAAAACACCCACGCGTTATATGGGTCCAGCTTCACCCACCGAAAAGGCCCCAGTGCATGTTAGCCTCATGAACCATAGAAGTCCAAGAAAAGTCCTGGAAATCTATGACCCCACGTCAATCCAAGTTATATATATACAAAGTGTGAACTATGTATATGGTCATGAAGACCCCCATGCCAAAAAATGTGGTTTCCAGTATCGGTCCCTCCGGGACCTCCACCTTTCACGACGAGCTACACAACCCCCTTTAAGATTAATTAAAACCCATTCATTTAACCAAGGATCCACTTATCAAGACATTAACATTTTGGTATCTTCATACCAATTAGGCTTGCAAACTAATCCGTGTGAGATGGGAGAATCCACAACCTCCATCCACCATCTAATTAGGGGAATCCATGACCTCCATTTGAATCTTAAGATATAATTTAAAATTAATCCATGGACATCGAGTCCTTTCAAAATCATGTATGTTCCATTAACCTTTTATACAATCCAAGGTTTCAAAGTAAAGTAATTTATGTATGTATATCTATGTTTCAACCCAATTTCATAAGTTGGATTGAGAATAATCCAATTCCAAACCATTGAACCATAAAGTTTGGAGAAACCCATGTTCCTCATTCCAATTCCCATACCCATGCATTCATTTAGTTTAAAATTATTAGAATAAGGCACAGATAGTTAATTCAAAACCATGGGAATTTAATTCATTAATAATCATTCCAAATGACTTATCCCATATTCAAAATCCAAGAATTAAATCACATGGACAACAGTTAAACATGTTTTTACATAAAATCAATTTAGGGAAGAGATACATACCTGAAACACACAAGAGTTTGTAATTAATTTGAAGCTTGGAGCACGGGTAATAAATTCCCCATGAAACTCTTGAGTTTTTTCTTAGGTTTTGAGTTTGAGAGTGAAAGGGAGTAATTTGATCATTGAAAACTAAAGAAAATAAGACTATTTTATGTTTAAGGGTTGGACAAGGGTTAAACGACCTAGAAGCCCTCACCCCAAGTGAATAAATTAAAAAATGCATAAAAATTATGTTTTGGCATGGCATGCCAATATTATGGAGACTATCCTCTATGCTATGCCAATATCGCAGAGGGTAGCCTCTGTGACACGATAAAAATGCAGAGGTTAACCTTTGTGGCATGTGGATATCACGGACCCCTACTGCCTCAGGGCCCCAAAATATCCCCAAACCTATTTTGAAAATTCCAAAACTTTCTCGGACTACCCTTTTAACACCCCTAAATACAATTTAAGTCAAAAATTGATATTACGAACATGACAAGGTCAAACATAAAATGATTGAAATTTTAAGGGTCTTATACTTATCATCCTTTTCTAACAAAAATGTCACAAATTCAACTCCATGTTGCTTCACAATATCCATCTTATGTAACCTCACATAGCAATCAATGATGAACTTAAAAGCATTTTTAGACTCAATATACTAGAAGGTAGGTCGTTTCATCTTAAAAAATTTTGTCAATTGCTCATGTTACGTACCGTTATCACCAAACCCAAAATCAGACGAGGAAAAGCATCGATACATAAATCTGCATCCAATTTAGGAGCCATATAAATAGTAGGATGAACAACTAGAACTTGAAAAGGTTGTATCGTTGGTGTGGATCCAGTCCCCTCCTACCCACTCAAAAAATCTAACACTTGATGAACAACCTCAACAAATATAGAGGGTATTGCTGCAACCCTAGTGAGTGTGAGCCACCTTGAGCTCTACTCTCTGCTGCTCTACTGTTTCTCTTTCCTCAATGTGATCCTTAGATGGTAGAGGTTAAATTGACCTTTTAAAGATTTGTCCAATTATTGCTTGAGCTTCACTCCTAGCGGGTGTTGCTCGTCCCCTCCTTCTCCTACCTTTCCCTCTCACTCATTTTTTTTTCCCTTATGGATGGCTCTGCAGTAGGAGTGGTCAGTGCAGGGACTTCTGCTCAAGTTTTGTTTGATCTAGTATTCATTATTTGTGGATAAAATAATAAAAAACTTAGATACCAATTTGGATCTCCAGATACTAATTAGAATCGGGTTAGAGCATGAAATAAACAAGAACGACATATTTCCTAAGGCCCTATAGCCTCCCAAAGAAAAATACTGACATCTATGTACCATTCTGTGGGACTCTACTCCTATTTTAGAATGACGAATCGACAAACAAAGACTCTGATACCAACTTTGTCATGATCCAAATTAATTGTGAGTGGTACCACACTACTCACCAGGTGGTAGAACCATCTACCTAAAACACCTTTCTAAAGTCAACAATTAAAAAGATAATAAAACATATCTATAAGTAGAAAACTTTAATCCTAAATCAAAACATAAGTACAATAAAATGTGGAACATTGTACTTAACCAAACCAACCTTAGGAACTGAAAGTCATCCTTACCAAAACTACATATAATGACCCTGCAAATTATTTTATGAATTTATTTTATTTTAACTTTTATCATAGTTTTAGACAATATTTTTGACTTACGAGGATGGGTAGCACCAATCCTTGAGGTGTTCGAAAGTTATTTAAGTCATTGGGATTTTTTTTTGGTAAACAGAGATGCATTAATTAAAATAAATAGTAGATTTTTGTACAAAATAGAACCTAAGCAGGCGCAAAAACAAAGCTACTTGGGTTAGTATCAACGTTAGTAAATATAAGTCGGGGTAAAGTTTTCCCCTTAAGGTCTTCCCAAAAGACTACTCCTCCATTAGCCGGAGGAGTTACAAAAATATGGAGTCTGTCGAAGAGATCCCTTTCTGAGACTTGCTTAGCCAGTATGTCTGTTACTCTATTCTATTCCCTAAAGGTGTGGTAGATTAGAGGATTCTCCAAGCTCTCTAGAAAGGACATGCGTGCATTAATAATTGAATCATAGAGAAGATTTCCATGATGTAGCATATTAATAACTTTCATAGAATCGACACAGATTTCCAAGGGTTTGATGTTGTGGTGAAGATCTAGATTCAGGACTTCCCTAAGGGCCATTAGCTCCATGAGATTATTGGTTGCATAGGTAAAGCTTTTTCTAAAACCCTAAACCCAATCTTCCTTATTGTTTCTAATGACTCCCCCTATCCCACCCTTTCCAGGATTTCCAATATAAGAACCGTCAATGTTGATTTTGTAAGAGGAGTGATTTGGGGGAATCCATTTGAGATTGATGATGGTCCTAGGATGGGTATCTTTAGCATTCCCCAGGAGATGGTATTCAACTGATTCAGCATAAGGTATGCTAAAGCAAGTGTGAGTCTTGGCATTCTGAAAAAAATGGCATTTCTAACTTTCCAAAGGTGTCAAAGGCAGTAGGGTAGTAAGATGCTCCAAGGAATATTGTTGTCAAAATAAAGCCTTTTAACTCTCTCTCAGGTATGGGTCCAGTTAGTAGAATCAAACATGGCTAGGTGTAAGGAAATATTACCCCTATACTTATGGGTGAGTTGATTCCAAAGGGATTTGGCAAGCTTACACCTAAAGAATATGAGGTGTTGATCTTCTTGGGTGGTTTTGCACATTTGACAGGTGGTGTTGATGTTAATACCTCTTTTGTGAAGATTGGAGTTAGTAAGAAGGTTGTTGTGCTGAATAAGCCACATGAAGGCCTTGATCTTATTAGGAATATTCATTTTCCGAATCCAGCTGAAAGGTCTATGGGAACCTTTGAGGGGGTATCTCTTATTGACCATGTATTGATAGGCACTTTTGCAAGAGAATTTACCATCCCCCCTAAGCACCCAGAGGGGGTATCCTGGGTAAAATGAGTAGTTTGGAGGAAAGATTTTTGGATTGTGTTGGTGATGTTTGGTGGGATGTCAAAAGGTAGGGGAGATAAGTCCTATCTTCCATCCCTTTGGATATCTTTTACCATGACAGGGTTAAGAGGGTTGGTTGTTGGACCATGAATAATGGAGGCCAAGGGGAGCATCCCAAGAACCCATCTGTCCCTCCAGGTATCCACTTTGGTACCATCTTTAATGGCCCAGTGGAGAGCATCTCTACATTGTGTACAGCTCCTACTTATGTTGCACGAAGTCCTGGAACCATTGCAGTATTTTATTTTTACTGGTTCCATGCTTGGCAATAACGATGCTGGCCCATAGGGATTTTGGGTTAGAGTACATTCTCCAGCCTAGACTGTAGTGGAGGACTACATTTTTAATAGCAGTCCTATGCATTCCCAATCCCTCCTCTTTCTTGGAAAGAGTGATAGTGTACCACTTGATAAGGTGCATTTTTCTCTTAATCTTAGTGGTACCCTAAATGAAGTTCCTTTGGGTTCTATCTATTAGTTTATGCATTGAGGTAGGGAGTTGGATGTTCTGCATGATATGGTTAGGGATACTAGCTAAAGAGGCTTTAGATAGGGTAACCCTACCAGACATATTGAGGAACTTAGTCTTCCAGCCAACAAGTTTACTCTTCCAGCCAGCAAGTTTACTCTTCAAATTATCAATTATGAATTAAAAATCATCCCTGATGGGCTTTTTGTAGAAGATAGAAAAAACCATATATTTACAAAAGCTGTTAGAAGAGTGGATACCCAGGAGTGAATAGAGGTGATTCTGAGCATTTAGGTCACAGTTCTTGGAGAAGATTACTTTGAATTTTGTAAAATTGATCCTTTAGCCTGAGTGAGAACTAAAACTATGGAGGATTCTATTAATGGTAAGACAATTCCTTAGGTTTGCTCTAGCAAAAAGGGAGAGGTCATCAGTAAAGAAGAGATGAGATATGAATGGGCCTCCTTTGGAAGTGGATAAAGGTATCCAGTTCAGAGTGTCAACCTCATAGTTGATCCCTTTGGATAGAAGCTCCATGCACATAATGAATAAATAAGGTGACATAGGATCCCCCTGTCTGAGGCCTCTTATGGGGTTGAAAGGGGTGGTTTTGCCCTCATTAACTAGGATAGAGATGGAGGAAATGGAAATAAAAGAAAGGATGAGATTGATGAGGTCTTTAGGAAAGTTGAAGAAAAAAAAAGCCTTCCTAATAAATGACCATTCAAGCCTGTCGAAAGCTTTTTCTAGGTCAATTTTTAGAATCATGTTGGACTTCTTACCCTTCATTTTGGAGAAGTGGGTAACATATTCGTGGATAATGAATGCATTGTCAGAGGCTCTCCTTTTTATCAGGAAACTAGCTTGAGTAGGGCCAATAATGTTTGCAAGAAGAGGCTTTATTCTAAAAGAAATAATTTTGGTAATGATTTTATAATAGGCATTGCATAATCCAATACGCCTAAAGTTCTTGAGAGTAGTAGCATTTCTACATTTAGGGATGAGACATAGGTAAGTGAAATTAACCCTTGGGTCCATGGTATAGGAGGTAAAGGTCTCTTGACAGAACTTAACCATGGGGGAACCTAGTGTATCCCAGAACTTCTGATACATAAAGGGATGTAAGCCATCAGGTCCAGGGTCTTTATCAGGCTTGAAAGAGAAGACAGCTTTTTTGACCTCCTCATAAAATGGGCTGGCCTTGAGCATGTCATAGAAGGAGGGGTTGATGGAACCCCAGGTAGAAGGATTGATTTGGGTGTTAATGTATCCAAATGAGTGGTTAGAGGTGTAGAGATTTAAGTAGTAGTTTGAGACATTTGCTTCAATCTCCTTTTGGTGATAGTGCCAGGTGCCACTTTCATCCATAATGGAGTTGATTCTATTTCTCCTTCTCCTATTCAGAGTGGGTATGTGGAAAAATCTGGTATTAAAGTCTCCATGGAGAAGGCAAGAGATCCTGGATTTAAGTTTCCAGAACTCAGTCTCCAAGTTAAGAATGTGGTCCAATTCCTTCAGAAGGGTTTGTTCGAGATCCTGAATGAAGTGGTTAGTTGGGTAGTTGGGGGATTTTTGAATTCCAGCTAACCTTCTAAGCAAGTTCTTCTTCTTCTTAAAAATATCCCCAAAAATATGTTTATTCCAAACCTTCACCTTATCTTCAAAATATGAGGTGGCTAAAGTGATATAGGGGCAATTAGAAAAAACTTCCCTGATTAGGTTGGAAATCTTGGTGGCTGAGCCACATAAATTCCACGCTGAAGGGTTTGGACTGGATCACAGGGGGAGTGCTAAAGTTAAGGAAGAGGGAAGAGTGGTCAGAGTGAGTTTTAGGAAAATAGGTGATGGAAGCTTCAGGGTAGGAGTGAATCCAGAGGTCATTTGCAAGACATCTGTCAAGTTTTTCCAGGATGAGACCATTTCTATTTTTATATTTCATATTGGACCAGGTGTACTTGCTACCCTTGAAGCCCAAGTCAATCAGGTTACAGTAATTAAGGCAATTCATGAACATATTAATTTTGTTGAAGTTGACTTTTGAGCCTCCAAATTTCTCAGAGGCTCTTAGAACTTCATTAAAATTACCCCCTACCAGCTAGCTCTTACCCTCAGGGGTAATGTAGGTATCAGAAAAGGAGGAGAGTTATTCCCAAAGGATAATCCTAGAGTTGAAATCAGTGCTGGCATAAATTATACTGATAAACCAGGAGTAGGGAGGGGAACTAACCTTTACTTTAGCATTAATAGCCTGAGAGGTGATGGAAACAGTAGTGATAGAGATAGAGTCATCCATCTACATAATGACCAGCCCTCTTGAGTTACCAGTGGCCTCAGATTGGATGTAGTTCTGGTAACCTAACTCATCTCTAAGGTCTTGATGGTATGACATCTTGGTCTCCATCAAGGCAAGGATACACGGATGATGAATATTGATCATAGCTCTACAGTGCTTTCTGAGTTCAGCATTTTTTTCCCCCCTAACATTCTAGACTATGTAGTTCTTCATCATAAAGTGTAGGGGGTGAGTTTGTTATGGTGCATTCACCTTATTCTTTCCCTTGGGGTTGGAGGTGAGAGATAGTGAGAATCCTTTCCTCTTTCTGCTGAATGGGATTAGGGTGACCTTGGGAGTCTCTTCTCTTATAGGGTTTACTATATTTGTTCTTATTCCTAGCTCTGCTAATCCTAGAGGAATTAAGATGGTCACTATTTCTTGAACTGCCTCTGTAAACTCTAGAGTTAGAGGATCGACTATGTCTAGAACCTATGATCTTGGTACTCTAAGATGTGATAGGAATTCCTCCAACTCTTTGTTGCTTGCTCTCAGTGCCTCCAGGGCATTCACCCTTTCTATCCTCTCCAGAGTGAGGTGTGGAGAGGATATGAGCGTTGTAGGGGGTTGGAGTTGATGGGAGTTCCCCAGATAAAGGAGCAAAAACTGGTCCTAGAAGCATCAATGCAAGATTGGGTGGTGGGAGGAAAGGAAGACACATGCTTATGTCTTTCATGATATTGGCCAGGGATTCCGTGTTCAGTTTCTCCTAAAAAGGGAAGTTGATCACTTGAAATAGTGTGGCCATCCAAACGTTGGGCCCATAAGTTTTTAAACCCTTATTTAAGCTCGGCATTATCAGTTGAGCTAAGTATTGGGGGTCCTGAATGAGCAAGGTGAGTTGTCTCTTCTCCCACTCCAGATGAATTAGAATAGTTTAATTATTTAGTCATATTTCTAACCATGAAGTTGGTTAGTGATTCGGTGCTAATGGGGCAGTGGTGATAGTTATTTGGTTGGAGTTAGAGGTGTCCATGGTTGTTCTCTATAGTGAGGTCAGTCATGCACTACTCGAGATATATAGGGTGGTGAGAGCTGTCGGGGGGAACCTGAGAAGTTTTGGCCTTGTAAAGACCACTAGAATTTAATGCCATGTCCACGCTCTGGCCACTTCCCATCAAATCACTGTGGAAAGCATAAGATTTTTCTACCGTCAAGATAATAGGCTCGTCATTGCCTACTTCCAGCTCACCATTTGGGGGTCCATCTAGGCAATCTTTCATTTTTATTTCCTTAGTCAAAGGAGTGAAATTCCTTAAATCAGAAGGGGATTTAAGAGTAGTGGGCTTGGGTGTTTCAGAAGTGTGGTGGGCCTTGTAGATAGGCCCAGAAGAGGCATTACCAGTATTACTCCTGTACCCTTTAGTATTTAGGGGTATTTGGGCCTGGCTTGTTTTTCGTCCCACCTCTGTCTGGTTATCCTTGTTGGGAATTGAGGGTTCATCCTGGGCCAGCCCGGGACTGGGAAAAATAATCGGTGAATGCCTAGAGGGTTCCCCCGGCACTGCCCTCGAAGAATTAGGGTTAGGGGACTTACCTGGGCCCGCCTCAAGGAATTTGACCTTGCTGGTGGGCATTATTTTCGTGTTGGATTGGGATTTCTTCATTTCCGTTCTCTTCTTCTTAGTAAATGTAATTGTTTTCCATTCCGATGTGTGTTCCTCTGATGATGATTGGACCTCAGTAGTGGCCATGGTGGTCTCCGAATTTTGACTTATGTTGGCGTCTTCCTCTTGGGGATGTTTTAAAGTGTAGGAACAATTGATCACTATGTGTCCCAGGTGACCACAGTTCTTGCAGAGAAACCATCTCCTTTATAGAGGAGTGGTTGATTATGATGGTTAACGGTGATTGAGGTTGTCACCGGTGTATCAAGGGGTATTTGAAAATAAATTCTTGCGTATCTACCCCGTAGAGCCGCTGATGTACATGCATCCTCTTTTAACAATATTCCAATTTTTTAGCCGGTCCTATGAAGAATAACTACGTCATATAGCTCTGTAGGTAAGTGAGGAAGCCTGATCCAAACCGCAGTTGAGTCGACTTTCGATTGGCTTGGAACAAAATTTGGTTCCCACTTTCTTACAAATAGAAAACTACCGGCTATAAACCATAGTCCTCCTTGTAGGATTAAGGATTGGCTTTCCAGCCTAGAAAGCTTAACAGTATAGAAGCCCAATCCCAGATTTATGAGACGAAAGGGTTCGGGTAGTCTCCATAGATCGTCGAGTTTCTTCCTGAGGTATTGGTGGTTGAAATTCCCTTTAATTGGTTTGATAACTACTGAGTGAATCCAAGGGGTATACAAACGAACTTTATCATTCTCTAATAGCAGGATCCCTCTACAATCGAGTTTCGATCCCTCTTTCTGATCGGACTCTAAAGGTCTCGAAGAGGTAAGAGGGGAGCTCAATCTCCCAGCAACAATATCCTTATATGTAAGGGGGATTCCTCCATAAGTATTTCTTTAGTAGGACTAGTAATTGGTGGGTTTGGTAAAAGGGGTGGAGTTAATGTCTCATCCATGATGGTTGGGGCCGATGGAGGGGTAGTAGAGAGTAGGGAGACAAATCCCTCTCTCTCTAGAAATGATCAATCGGAATAGATTTTAGTCATTGGATTTTTAAGTTTAATAAAGTATGCCCAATTGTGGTTAATTTTTTATCAAGACGGTCTTGGATTTGTGTTTTAATAATTTCAAGAGGTTTGAAACATGATTTTTGGTGAATTTACATATTTAATTTATTTTCATGAGATTTCAAACAAATTTTGAGTATTTGTTAGAAGTTTGAATATTTTAGATAATTAATTTAATTAGTGAATTAATGGGTCAAAACTATAATTTTATTTACTTATTTTTCCAATAAAAGAATAAATTTTAAGTGAAAAAGAATTTACCATATTTATTATTAATAATAAGAGGAAGTTTGAAAAGTTGGGAACTGAAATTACAACATAGGACTTTCTCACATGAGAGAATAGAAAAGAAAATGGGAAAATGGCTTCAGGTTAGATGCTTTCCGAAATTATTAGTAGTTGCTTATTATGACGCTTTGTGGGATAGAATAGCAGTAGCGCTTTTGGTGTTGTTTAGCTTTAGTGTGTTTGTATATTTGTACTATACTATCATAGTGTACGTGTGTTGCACGTATGCCTCACGTCAATCAATAAAACTACATAAATCATAAAAAATTATAGTTGACTTTAAAATAAATATTGTACTCATTTATTTGCGCGCATAATATAATTTGACAAAAAACAAGTGATTGAATATTCAAATTTTCTCTTAGAAATTTTATACTAATGTATTTAGTATCGCGCACACCAGTAACATAATATCTTTTAGAACAATTAATTACATACAATAATAAAATTGATATTTTTTTCGGACAAAGCTAAAGATTTCGAAACAACATATGCAATTTATATAGAATCTATGACATCTTAAACTTGTTGTCGAGCAAGGTATCTTTCACTTCTTTCTTTATATTAGACACAAATAAGGAGGAAGAAACAAAGATTGTGAAATAAGAAAATATGTGTAGAGTAGGAATTACAAGAGTCTAATTGTAAGTTGAAATAGTAACTAACCGGTTCATCTATGACGAGCCCTTTATTGATAATTTTTGGACCTGCATCTTTCACATGTTTTTTGGGTGACTCAAGAGCAACATAATTTAGTTTTCAAAAGTTTTCGACAATGAACAAACACCTGTGAGATGATTTTTCTATTTTTCTCTTACCATATATAGTAGGACTTATCGTTACCGACCAACACTATCATGCACATAAAGGAGTTGATTTTTCGTTATTTCTTACACATATTAGAGAAATAGATATTGAACACGAATAAATACAAAACATTAACGATGGCGTCACAAAAGGAGGAGCTTTAATCATACTTCCTGTTCACAAAAAGAAAAATATACAATCAATTAAACATGATACACTACTAAACAAACAAAACACCAAAAAGATGTAACGAAGAAGAAATAACCCTAAGTTTCTAGTAAAGTTTGATCAAACTATTATTTAAATAGAATTATAGAAATTCTTTTTTTATATAAGGTAAAATTCTAACTGATTTAGAAGTATTAAATATTATAATTTTTTATCTAAATTATACCACTAAACCTAAAAAAATAAAAAATAAATTAATTGCAAAATTATTTCACCAAAAATTAAAAGGAAATATTTTTACTTTTTTAACACATATTTTTAACAATGAAAAACCATAGACAAACAAAAACAACGTTTTAGCACTAATTTCTTAACAATGCCAAAAATATAAAAAACAAAAACAATCCCTTTTATCAATGAAAAATAAATAGTGGAATTACCTAAAATAAAAAATGAAATTGGAGAAGTATAAGTATTCTAACCAAATACAAAAAATACCGACGTAACCTTGTCTCTATCTAATTCGTCTTTTATATATTTAAGGAGTGTTTTTTAATTATAGAAATTAATTCTCCTAATACCTCTTACCATATAATTTCTTCTACCATATATTTTAGGATTCTTATTTTATTATTAATTAAAAAATATAATAAGAAAATAAAAAATGACGATTTTGTCTATTACAGAGAGTTGTAATGAAGGGCAAAAAAATCAATTCACTTTTCTAAGGGTCTTCACACTTTTAATATATTATAGATATATATAAGCGCCAGTTAACTGATAGATCAACAGACAGCTGGCGGTTGTCATGTCTTCTTTCAACTGTCTGTTTGTTTCGTAATTTTATTATATCACACTTAATTAATTATTATATGTTATTTATATATTAAAAAATTAATAATATTTAATAAAAAAATAAAATAGACATTTATGACAAGTTGCTTTCAGCTGCTTCAGTCATAATTTTGTTATATCACTCCTAATTCATTATTATAAGTCACCTAAGTATTAAAAATTAATAATATTTAATAGAAAAGGTAAAATAGACATAAAATAATAAATTAACTCTTGATGTTTTAAATTAATTTATTCAGTGATATCTGATTGACTCTCGAAATTATATCAGCGTCGCTTAAATTGAAATAAAAGAAAAAGTATTATAAATCGCAATAATCAAAAACCTAAATTATCTTAAAATATAATTGACTATCAATACAAAAGCTTGAGCAAGGAAAGCATTATAAATTACAATAGCTAACAAGTTAAAATAATAAATTACAATGTAAAAAAATATTCTAAATTACAATAGCTAACAACTTAAAAATTTTAAAAACACATTAAGAATATAATTAATTATTTAAATTGTATTTGTATCATATAAATTGAAATAAAAATACGCCAGTTAGCTGATAGGGCAAGCAGGCAGCTAGCGGTTGTCATGTCTACTTTCAGTTGTCTGTTTGCTTCATGATTTACTATATCACACTTAATTAATTATTATATGACATTTATGTATTAAAAAATTAATAATATTTAATAAAAAATAAAATAAACATTTATGACATGCTTTATTTCAACTGCTTCAGTAATAATTTTGTTATATCACCCCTAATTAATTATTATAAGTCATCAATGTTTTAAAAATTAATAATATTTAATAAAAAAGATAAAATAGACATAAAATAATAAATTAACTCTTGATGTTTTAAATTAATTTTTTCAGTGTTATTTGATTGACTCTCAAAACTATATCAGCGTCGCTTAAATTGAAATAAAAGAAAAAGTATTATAAATCACAATAATCAAAAACCTAAATTATCTTAAAATATAATTGACTATCAATGCCACAAAAGTTTGAACAAGGAGAGCATTATAAATTACAATATCTAACAACTTAAAATAGTAAATTACAATGTCAAAAAATATTCTAAATCACAATAGCTCACAACTTAAAAAATTTAAAAACACATTAAGAATATAATTAATTATTTAAATTATATTTATATCATATAATTAAAATAAAAATAATATATATTACATTCGTATTAGGTCAGGCCTTCGATACCTACTATTATATAGAATTAGTTAATAAGTAAGCTATTCTTTAATAATGACAAAATGCTTAGGATATAATTTGGTAACATTGGATAATGGGAAAGCAAGTTCTTAATAATGACAAAAACTCTATGAATGAGAATTCTTTGACTGTGACACTAACTGCGTGTACTTTGGCGGCCACTATTTCGGTGGTTCTCTTGAATTTCGAAGTGAATCCTCATTAATTTCTTAACATTATTTTGACTATTATTTTAGGATATGAGTATTATAGTTGAAATTACTATTGGATGGGTGGATGTTTGTATTTGATAATTTTGCACAATGTTGTCTTCACCTTTAACTTTGACTTTTGAATTGTTAACATAATTAAGATTTCAATTTTAGGATTTTGGGGTGACTCTTTAACCCGATTCTTTTCTTTTCAAAGTGAAAATTTTAATAGAAATTTGGATGTCATTAGATACGTACTCTTATGAAAATTATGTGATTGAACAGATTTGGATCATTCGAAGAAGCTACGGAAAGGAAAATTTATTAATTGACGTTTGGACTTTCTTTGAGGCAAGTTGAGATTTTTGTGGACTTTTTTTTTCGAATTGTTTATATGTTAGTTATGTGTAATGGGAGTAATAGGGAATGGAGATTCCGTATAGGTGAAGTGACGAACATCTATGCGGATACCGGTGTAATTTGAGGAGTTAAAATAAGTCAATTGCTTGCTTTGAGTTGTTTTCCCCTATTTGTTAGTATGATGGGTTGATTTGTTATGGAAAATGAATTGATTTTGGGATTGAAGTTACACGTCTGCACATCTTGCATTGTATTTCGTATGAATACAAAATCGGAGTGTACGCCTACAGAATATTATTTATTTATTTATTAGGATCGGACTGCACGCCTGCATAATTTGTTTATTGAGATCGGAGTGCATGCCTGTACAGTACATGGACCTTCTAAGTTCCCCATGGGTCCTGACCTTAAAGTCATTGCTCACTAGGTGTGTACATAGCATATGCATTGCGTTGCACAGTATTTCATTCATTCATTCATAGTTCAGATTGAGTAAGGTGTATTTGTTAACTTGGTACTGTTTATTAAGTATTTGAATATCTGTCACTTGATTTCACTGTATTAAGGATTCTTGGACAGTGTTATGATATCCTTATGACTGTTAGACTTGATTATTCAATTACATTAGGGTGGCTTTCTTGAGTGCAGGTTGTATGATTATTTTAGATGGTTGACCTGACGTTACTCGTCACCACTTTGAATTAAGGTCGGTCGATGATGCTTGCTGAGTACACGTGGCCCCGTACTCACTCTTTCATTTTTGCACCTTACGTGTAGGTACCAATCCGAGACCTCTAGGCATTGATTCTCGTGGTTCTTCTGCGTTAGCATCCTTGGAGATTCAACGTCGCTGCTATTGTTTCCAAAGACTACCAAAATCTCCTCGATCTTTATTTTTATGTATTCTTCGCATTTTATGATACTCAAACTTTTCTTTAATTTTTGTATATAGTGGCTTGTATTAGTGACTACCCAACCTTGGATTGGCTATGTTTTGTCTGTACTAGTCTATTAATCTACTTTTGAGATTACTCGAGGTTTATTATGTTCTTATTTTCTTCCGCTTCTATGAGTTTGGAATGTTATGTTTGGAATTGGGTTCCTAGCTTACATATCACGGATGGATGGGATAGGTTCTATCACGATTTTGAAGTTGGGTCGTGACAGATGGTATCAGAGCTCCAGGTTCATTGGTCTCACTAGTACAAGCCAAGTCTAGTAGATTCTAGCGGACCAATGTGGAGGAGACATCCACAACCTATCTTCGAGAGGCTATAGGACTTTCGGAAATATTCATTTTTTCCTCTCTTTCTTATCGTGCAATACTAATCCTTTAACTTGAAATATTGAGATTTTTATCTATTTTTTCACAGATGGTAAGGACTCATGCATCTCAAGATGGTGGTCAGGATCCCCACCAATCCTCGAGACGATTGCTCAAAATGGGACACATGGATAGGGTAGGGAACAAGGTAGGGACAAAAGTTGTGGTAGAGAGAGATTGAAGAGTCGCTCAGATTCCTGATAGGGGGCCTCTTGAGGTTGAGTCCAAGGCAGGTGATGATAATGTGCAAGTTCCAACTAATAATGTGGGCCTAGTTCAGGCACCACCAAGATTTGTTGCTACACCAATTATTCAGGATACATTAATTTGGGTTTTGGGTGTTTAGAAGACTATAGCTCAGGGAAGTGAATCATTTGGTACACCACAGGGTTCACAAATTAAAGTAGAGGCATGAACCCCAGATCAGCAGCTCATTCCAATTTATTAGGGTCCAGTGGTTCAGCCAGCACCGAGGTATGATGATATGCCTTTATAATAGGTTGGAACTACCGGTGGGGTTAGGGCGGATATGTCTGATGAGGAGCAATGGCGGTTTGAGAAGTTTAGGAAGATGGATCCACCACAGTTTCAGGGTGATCGGCAAGATGATGCTTATGAGATTCTGGTGAGTTACCACAAGAGACTTCAGGTGGTGGGATTGGTTGACTCCCACGGGGTTGATTATACTGCCCTACAAATGCGTGGTCCTGCTAAACAGTGGTGGCGCTCCTATATTGATTCCAAGCCAGTAGGTTATCCACCGATGACTTGGGCTATGTTTGCACAAGCTTTTCTTGATAGATTTGTCCCTTATAAATTGAAGGAGAAGCATAGGCACCATTTTGAGAATTTGACACAAGAGGGTTTTTGTATTGCTGAGTACGAGATTCGATTTTATGCTTTGTTCTGTTATGCTATGGTGATCTTGCCCGATGAGTCTGGGATGATCAAGAGGTTATGAGATATTTGACACTTAGGATCAGAGAGGTTGGCTTCTCTTCAGCGGGTGGTTGAATCAGCAAAGGAGTTTGAGTTGATGTATCATGAGGAGTATGGGAATCTGAGGGACAAGAGGACCCGCACATCACATTGATTAGTAATACCTCGTATAAAGGTAGGTTTTTGTTCAAGCTAGATTTTTTCCCTCGACATGGTAGGCCAGTATAGGCAGCAATACCGACATCAAAGGGTGGACATTCAGGTAAGGTTTTAATGGTTCAGGATAGGCTTCAGAGAGTTCATCTTAGCAATTGTCAAGTCATGGTGGTCATACCGAGTATTCATTCCATTATCAACAGTTGGCTTCCAGGTCCTATTATGAGTGTGGTAGTCCAGATCATCTTTGAAGAGATTGTCAAATATACAGACAGAGGGGTTCACAGTAGGGTCATCAGGCATCTACTAAAGCAGTAGCGCCCCTGGCTAAGGGTCAGGAAAGTTCTTAGGGAGGAGTGACTCAAGTGATAGATGCTTGAGCTCACTGTTATGCCTTTCCAAAAAAGCCTGAGGTAGAGTCTTCAAATGTAGTCATTACCGGTATCGTATCAGTTTGTCACCAACCAACTTCAGTGTTATTTGATCCTGGTTCTACTTTCTCTTATGTCTCTACATATTTTGCTTACAGCCTTGATATGATGTGTGTCTATAGTTGTGTTTATTCGTGTTTCTACCCCAGTAGGTTATTTCTTAATGGTGGATTGGGTTTACTGATCCTATATTATTTCTATTTTGGGATGTGATACCTAGGTAGATTTGATTATCCTCGATATGGTCGATTTTGACGTAATTATAGGCATGGATTTACTTTCTCCCTATTATGTTATCTTGGATCGACATGACAAGACAGTTACTTTAGATATGGTTGATTATCTAAGGTTATAGTGGAGCGGTGTTTGGAGTTCGTATCCTAAGAAGGTGATCTTAGGTGAATTTATGCACCTAATACTTATTATCCGACCTTTATTCGCCTTGTTTTGAGGACTTCTCTTTTGCTTAATAAGTAAATTGACAGCGCCCAAGCGCACACGCAAGTGTATGTGATCTTATCAAGTAGTAAAGTAGCCTAATTAAAGCCAAGTATCGATTCCACAGAGACTTGATTTAACAACGATTAAATTTTAGTTTAACTTTTAAGATTAATTTAGTGCAAAAGTAACCAAAAAAAGAATTTGAAATTTTATAAATTAAAAATAAAGTAAATAATGCATAAATAAAAATACTTGGAACAATCAATGGATAAAAGCCCAGGGTTAAAGCACTTCGAACAATTATTGAATTTCATTCGTTAACTTGCTTATCTTGGTTGTTGATTCGTAGGGTTAATTGCATGATCATGGTTTCCCAACCTATAATCTTTTACCTAATATGGACATTACAACTACATCGTTGAGCGGGAATGTAATAATCCAATTAAGTTAATAAAAGCAATAATCCTACGTATAAATCAAGTAAGGCATCTAAGTACATCCCTGTTCTAGATGCTAAATTTAATTCTTTATTTAATAAAAGAATAAAAACTCAAACTTTATTTATTCCCATGTTCTATCTCCCTATTCCCTCTCCCGAGATCAAAAGGTCGAAAATATATGTATTCTAAGGGTCGCGAATCCTTAAAATAATTAAAACAAGAATAAACAAACAACCAAATATGATAAGCAAAATTAATCGAAATTAATCCAAAACAATAGTACTCATGTTCTTGACTTTAACTCCGAAAAAAAGGATTTTTTGCCAATAATATTCATAATCACGATCTAAATAATTAAATACATGATATAAACAATTAAAGACTAACTAAAATAATTAAAATCTAATTAACCGTATAGCAGCCTCCGTAATTGCGTCCAAAACAATCTCCACCGTCCAATAATGTGTCCAGGTTCACGTTAATATATATATATATATATATTAATCCTTATAGGATTAAAAGTAGTTATAGATTCCCCCAATTCCTTAAACTTCGTCCAGCAATTTGACTAAAATTTGGACAAAGTCTTCTTCCGTGTCGGCGCACCATTCTGTTTTGAATTTAATCATCGACGCGACGCATGGAGTACGCGTCAGTATTCTAGAATTAGCATTGAAAAATTCTTCTAAGTGTAAATTATGTAACCATCGATGCGGCACGTCGAGTTTGCGTCGACTCACTAAAATTTACTTTCAAAATTTTGATTAAGTGTTGAACATCCTATCATTTGCCCATGCCTTTTGTAGTGTATTTTTAATAATTTTTTGGCCTTTAAATCATTAATATATCACCGTATTCAGCTTACAAAGTCTCCTAAAATATCATACACCACAAATTAGAAATTAAAACAACACAATAACCTCAATGACAAATCAAAACAAAAGCTACAATAAGGCAAATTCGCAATGATCTTCCACTTATTATTTCGACTCTTGACTTAATCAAATTAAAATTTGCACATTACAAACAAGTTATTCCTCTCATAATTACACAATTAAACCATTTGAAGCAAATTAAACACATTATAATCCACCGAGACCAACTAGACACAAACCTAATTCAAGCTAGTAAAACTAGTCTTCCGGGTTGAACTCTAAATGACTCAATTAAATACAAACTTGTTTGAAAAATACTTTGGATATTGTAATCACATACTTGGACAGTCAAATGCTTATTTATATCAATATGAACACGTTAAGCACACGAATTACTCTCAAAACAAGGCAAAATAAGCTAGAATAATGATACAAAAGTGTATAAAATCACTTCAGATCATCACCCGACACTTAAACTCTTGTTCATCCTCGAACAATTCTTTACTCTAAGTATAAAAATCTTAGGTGACGCTACACTTCTACTAACACATAAGCTAGTACTACAATATTACACGGAATGCAAGTTTCTACACAAAGCACGTTATTTACACAAATGAAAGCTCAAGAACACTACTCCAAAACAACCTAGCCTCAAGAATTGACTCACCTAGTTGGAAAACTCATGCTTATTGTTCAATCAAGGATATCATATAAATCACCCACATTCATTAAACATGTGCCCTCACAACAAAAGAGTTACCCATAATCACTCACAATAATACAATTTATAATATAATGGGTACAAGAATCAACTTATGCTCACTCTCACAAGGAATTCACAAGTTACACACAATGAACCATAAGATTTCCCTTAGTGTAGTGTTCCACTAATAGTCGAATGTAAAGCTTAGGATCAATTAGGACTTTTTTGGATTGTAATATAGGCTAAGGAATGGATAGAAACTATTTGAGAATAGTGACTATAGTACCCCCAATCGTTCCTTAAGCCTAAATTCGTCTTTTAAGTGAATATGGTTGACTTCCAAATTGATTGATGTTTATACCGTATTGTATTTCTCTAATTTCTACTTTTGTCATGTAGAGCATTGAATAAGTTTTCCATCGATACCAAATTCGCCCAAATTCGACACTCGGGTGAAGAATTAGAGCCATTTTAGTGAGACAGTGTGCCACCTGGCACTTTAGCGCATCGCGAAGCTAGCCAAAATGGTAATTGTCATTTTCCAGTGAGTCTTCGTGATATTCACCGCATCGCACCAAGGCTCAATATCAGGATTGTCAAATTCCAGTGCACCAACGCGATTCCACCGCGTCGCGGTGCCCTTCCAGGTCACGACCAAGGTGGAAAATGTGACTTCACCGCATCGCGCCACTAAGCAGTTTCCCAATTGTCAAAATACAGTGAAGGTCCGTGATCATTGCGTGTCGCGCCAGGACAAAAAATCGAGCTCCAGTTCTAGAATTTGCTCAAGGGTATTTCTGTCTTTCCACCCGTCCTTACCTAATATATATATATATACAAATAGAGGAGAAAATCCTCATTTTCCTCTTCTATTCCATCCAAAAGCTAGGGTTTCTCTCCAAAATCCAATCTAATTCTTGTCTAAACATCTTAAAATCGAGCCGTAGTTTTCGCAAATTAGTTCAAGATTCAAAACTTCCAAGTCAAGAACATCAAGAACCCTAACTCAAGAAGTGGTAAAAGAAGTTTATAGCAAGTTTATTCATTCCAAATTATAATAAAGGTATGTGGGGCTTGAATAAGAATATCTTTTCATTCTTGTGCCCAAAGAATTGATTTTACTATTGGAATTTCATGATTTTGCAAATGGGTTTATACCCAAAGTACTTTATCATTGATTTATGAGAATTAAGCTATTTCAATATTGATATACATGACTATTTCATTGTTTTATTTCTTAAATTGGGAATTTATGCTATGAATTGTACATTGCTACTATGAATTGATGATTTCTAAGTGATAAATGATAAGAGTCATGATTTTAAGCTTTTCCATGAGAAGTTGATTATTGAATATATATATATATATTGATATTGAGCTCGAGAATCAAGAATGAGTCCTATGACGTTTTCTGAAAGCTTTTTATACTTGGTATGATTTGATAAGCAAGTGTACTTGATGTTGAGAAAAACTGTTTGAGTTTGAGTCGAGTTAGGAATCCACAAGCTGTTTATGATTTACAGATAAGATGTATTCATATTTTGGTCTACATGATAGACCCTTGAGTTGATTGAGGTGGATTTTCTAATGCGTTCTGAGCTGAGTCTGGGAGGAGTATTTAGCACCGAGCGGGAAGTGTGGGCTCGGTGCATTCTACTTCCCCAGAACTACGTGCCATTATAGGATTAAGATTTGAGGGCCAAAGTGTCGAGTTGTGATCATAGAGATGAGTTTGAGGTTATACACCCTGACAAGAGTACAACGCTCCCGCCAATGTGGGGTTCCTTCCTTGAGAGGGAAAAACGTTAGACTCCATGCGGCTCACATGATTTATGTAGGTTATAAGAAACTCTCAAGTCCATAATAGTCTATGTTTCTTGAGTTACCGAGTCACTCTAAGTCATGAGTCGAAGAGTTTGAGTTGAGTCCAATGATTTATGAGATTTATGAAGCATGTATTATTATTGATGATTTATGGACATTTATGTTTCAGAAAATTCAAGCGAAGAGAGTCATTATTATCAGCATGCATGATTTTATTTTACATTTATGATATTATTTAACAATGTTTCTTACACCCCCACATACTCAGTATATTCCCAAGTACTGATTCCCATACTCTTCTGTGTTCTATATTTCCTTGTGATGTAGGTTCGGGTGCTCAGTCTCAACAGTGATAGTGATCTTTGAGTACCTTCATCTATATTTCTGCAGTTGGTGAGTCCTCATGGTTTGAGGACCTATGTCCCTAATTTTGCCTTGTTAGTAGATGGTTGTTTCTTTTCAGTTCAGTACGAGTCAGTTGGGGATCTGTCCCAATAGCTCCTCAATCTTATGTAGTAGAGGCTTTTGTCAGACTAGAGTACCAATATGTACAGAAATTTCAGTATTTTGATTGTACAGGCCAGTATTTTGTCATATTCTAGTATGTTCGTGACAGGATTGTTCTTCCTTGTTTTAGCTTGATTATTGTCATAGTGAGTTCTAAAAGTAATGACAGGTTGGGAGGGTTAGTTTGGGTCCACGTGTGGCCTTAAGCATTGCGTGATGTCTTGGGATAGGTTCTTGGGGCATTACAAGCTTGGTATAAGAGCCTAAGGTTTAAAGAGTCATAGGGAGTCTGACAAGCCATATTACGTAGAGTCTTGATCATCAGTGTGTAGCGCATGCGACACATCCATGGGCAAGAGGCTACGGGATATTTTAGGAAAAGTTGTTTCTTTCTTTCAAAAGTCTATCTTGCCAATGACTGTTTCTCTGTGCTATTAATTCATGCACTATTATGATAGAAAATGCCTCCTCGTAGAGCTTACAAAAACAAAGAATGACCTCAACCCGTTGATCCTTTAGGTGAGACGGTGTCCCACGCTGAATTCCGAGCAGCTTTTCAAGCGCTAGCCTAGGCGGTTACCGCCAATGCTTAGACCCGTGCACATGTTATATTTCCACCTCCACAAAAAGGTAGTTCAACGGTAGCTCAGGTTCATGACTTTATGTGGACAAATCCTTCAAAGTTTTATGGGTCAAAGACAGGCGAGGACCCACAAATGTATCTTGATAAGGTTAAAAAGATCACCCAAATTATGCATGTAACGGAGGAAGAAAGTGTGGATCTAGCTTTCTATCGCTTGAAAGATGTTGCTTATGATTGGGTGGAGATGTGGAAGAAGAGTAGAGGGGAGGATGCCGCTCCCATGACTTGGCAGTTGTTCTAGGATGCGTTCTTAGACAGATTCTTTCCCTCGGAGCTAAGGAAAGCAAAACTAGAAAAATTTATGAACTTGAGGTAGGGACCCATGACAGTTAATGAGTATTGTCATAAGTTTAACCAATTATCTAAGTATGCTCCGGTATGATAACTGATTCTAGAACTAGTATGAGTAAGGATTTGGCTGGTGTATCTGGTTACGTTTTGAAAGAGTGTAGATCCGCTATGCTTAATAAGGACATGGACCTTTCAAGACTAATGATTCATGCTCAGCAAATTGCAGCTGACAAGGTGAAGGACAGAGATAGAATAAGGGTAAATAAGATAGTTAGATCAGAGAAGCAGGGGTATGGTCAGACTAGATTTTTTTAAGGAAATCGCCCTCAGTCCCAGAACCGTTCACTTATGCCAGCGCCTTTATCATCCAGTGCTCCCGCATTCAGAATTTGGCAAGAGTAGGGTAATAGGCCTACTATATCCAAGTCCCAGGATAGTGTGAGTAATAGACCTCGCCCTCCCCCATGTCTGAAGTGCGGTAGGGACCATCCTGGTAAGTGCTTAGTCGATCGAAGGGGTTGTTTTAGTTGCGGTAAGTTAGGCCACAGATTCAGGGATTGTCCATACGCTAGACAGGGGAGTCGTGATGTTCGTCCCTAGAGTCAGGCTGCTCCATCCCCCTTAGCTCATCTTACTCCTCCTCAGGATGCCTCGTCTAGTACTGCAAGTGGTCAACGCCAGAATCGCTTTTATGCTATACCACCCCGCCAAGAGAAGGAGGATTCACCAGATGTTGTTACTCGTATGCTCTGTGTATTTTATTTTGATGTGTATGTGTTGATGGACCCTGGGTCAAGTCTTTCTTATGTGACTCCATTGGTGGCTGTGAATTTTAAAATTAGTGCTGAAAAGATTCCTGAGCCTTTTATAGTTTCTACTCCAGTAAGTGAATCTGTAGTTTCTAAGCAAGTGTATAAGAAGTGTCCTATCACTTTCCTTAACAAAATCTTGTTTGCAGACTTGATTGAGCTAGACATGGTTGATTTTGACATTATTTTGGGTATGGATTGGCTTCACTCTTGTTATGCGTCTATAGACTGTCGTACTCGTGTAGTCAAGTTTTAATTTCCCAACGAGCCAATTTTTGAGTGGTCCGAAAATTCTGTAGCTCCCAAGAGTCATTTTATATCCTACCTTAAGGCCAGGAAATTGATATCCAAGGGTTGTATCTATCATTTGGTTCGAGTTAAAGACACAACGTCTGAGACTCCGACTATGCAGTCCATTAGTGTTGTCAACAAGTTTCTTGATGTTTTCCCAGAAAATCTCCCGGAGGTACCTCCCGATAGAGAGATAGAATTCGGGATTGATCTTCTTCCCGGTACGCAGCCTATTTCTATTCCTCCATATCGCATGGCCCCCACGGAACTTAAGGAGTTGAAAGAGGAACTCAAAGATCTTCTTGATAAGGGTTTCATAAGGCCCAGTGTGTCTCCGTAGGGCACACCCGTTCTATTCGTGCAAAAGAAAGATGGTTCATTGCGTATGTGCATTGACTATCGTCAACTCAACAAGGTCATAGTCAAGAATAAGTACCTTTTTCCTAGGATTGATGACTTATTTAATTAGTTGCAATATGCCAGTTATTTCTCGAAAATAGATTTGAGATCCAGTTATCACCAACTTAAAGTCAGAGAGTGTGATATTCCAAAGATAGCTTTTCGCACCCGTTATGGTCATTTTGAATTCCTGGTTATGTCCTTCGAGCTAACTAATGCCCCAACAACTTTTATGGACCTCATGAATCGGGTGTTCATACAGTACCTGGATATGTTTGTTATAGTGCTCATAGATGATATTCTTGTAGACTCCCAAAACGAGACCGATCTTGCAGATCATCTCAGAATTATCTTGCAAACCCTTAAAGATCATCAGTTGTTTGCCAAATTTAGCAAGTGTGAATTTTGGCTAAGGTTAGTTGCCTTTCTGGGTCATATTATTTCTTCTGAAGGTATTCGAGTTGATCCTCAAAAGGTAGAAGCTATGAAAAATTGGCCTAGACCTATATCTCCATCTGACATTAGGAGTTTCTTGGGTCTAGCTAGTTATTATCGTCATTTTGTTGAAGGTTTCTCCTCTATTGCGTCTCCTTTGACCCGGTTAACCCAAAAGAAAGTTAAATTCCAGTGGTCAGATTCTTGCGAGAAGAGTTTTCAGGAGTTGAAGACTCGACTCACTTCATCCCCTGTGTTGACCCTTCCTAATGGTGTAGATGATTTTGTGGTGTATTGTGATGCCTCTAGAGTTTGTTTGGGTTGTGTGTTGATAAAAAAGGTAAGGTTATAGCCTATGCCTCCAGGCAGTTAATACCGCATGAGAAGAATTACCAGACCCATGACCTTGAGTTAGCTGCAGTGGTTTTTTTCTTAAAAATATGGAGACACTACTTGTACGGTGTTCATGTTGATGTCTTTATGGATCACAAGAGTTTGCAGTATGTGTTCACTCAGAGAGAGTTGAATCTTCGGTAGAGGTGGTGGTTAGAATTGCTGAAGGACTATGATATGAGCATGTTGTATCACCCGGGAAAGGCCAATGTAGTGGCGGATGCCCTTAGCAGGTCCTTCATGGGTAGTGTCACGCATGTAGAGAACGATAAAAAAAAGTTACCCCGCGAAGTGCATCGATTGGCTAGGTTGGGTGTTAGATTGCTTGATTCAACTGAGGGTAATGTTTGGGCTCAAAGTAGTTCCGAATCCTCCCTAGTTTTGGAAGTGAAGGATATACAGGATATGGATTCTCATTTGGTCAAACTGAAAGGGTCAGTCAAAGACCAAAAGGTGGAGGTTTTCTCCCAAGGGGGAGATGGTGTATTGAGATTGCAAAATAGATTGTGTGTTCTCGATGTTGATGATTTGAGGCAGAGGATTATGGCTGAGGTGCATGGCGCACGATATTCTATTCATCTCAGTGCTACCAAGATGTACCACGATTTGCGGGAAATTTATTGGTAGAATGGTATGAAGAGGGATATAGTAAAGTTTGTAGAGAAGTGTGCAACTTGCCAACAGGTGAAACTAGAGCACCAGAGACCCGATGGTATGATGCAAGAATTTAGCATTCCTACTTGGAAGTAGGAAGTGGTGAACATAGATTTTGTGACCGGTTTACCTCTCTCGCATCGTCATCATGATTCTATTTGGGTTGTTATAGACAGGTTGACTAAGTCAGCATATTTCCTGCTAGTACATACATCTTTTATCGCTGAGGACTATGCTAAGCTGTACATCCGAGAGTTAGTCAAGTTGTATGGAGTTCTGTTGGCTATTATCTCCGATAGAGGTACTCAATTTACTTCTCAGTTTTGGAGAGCCTTTTAGAAGGGTCTTGGCTCCCAAGTTCGTCTTAGCTCTGCTTTTTATCCGCAGACGGATGGTCAGGCTGAGAGCACCATCCAGACCTTGGAGGATATGTTGAGGGCATGTGTTCTTGACTTCAAAGAAAGTTAGGATGAACATTTTTCATTAATTGAATTAGCTTATAACAATAGTTTTCATGCTAGCATTGGAATGGCTCTATTTGAGGCTTTGTATGGAAGGAGGTGTAGATCACCCGTAGGTTGGTTTAAAGTGGGTGAGGCTGTTGTGGTTGGACCTGATGCTGTGTTCGAGGATATGGAGAAAGTTAAGTTGATTCGAGAGAGATTAAAGACAACCCAGAGTCGTCAGAAGTCGTATGCAGATGTAAGAAGAAGAGCTATTGAGTTTGAGGTTGATGATTTGGTGTACTTGAAGATTTCACCTATGAAGGGGTGAAAAGGTTTGGAAAGAAAGGGCAGCTTAGTCCCCAATATGTTGGCCCTTATAGAGTTTTGAATTGTATTGGGAAAGTAGCTTATAAGATTGAGTTGCATGTGGAGTTGTCAGCTGTCCACCCTGTCTTTCACGTTTCTATGCTCAAGAAGCACATTGGTGATTCTATTCTGGTTGAACCATCAGAAATCTTTGATGTTTAGGACAGTCTTTCTTATGATGAGGTTCCGGTCGAGATTTTAGATCATCAAATCCGTAGACTTAGGAACAAGGAAGTTCCCTTGGTTAAAATTCTATGGTGAAATCAATCAGTTGAGGGTGCTACTTAGGAAACAGAAGCAGATATGCAAGTTAAGTACTCCCACCTCTTCTCCGTGAGTTCAAAACAAGCCAAAGGTACGATTTTTCTTCAATTCAGTTCCCTATTAATCCAACGTATTCAGCTATATAGATATCCATTGTATGACTCGTGCATCCTATGAAGTACTCAAAAATCTAGAGTGAAGTAAGTCGATTGAGCGATATTGTTCCCATAAAGTATTTCTAGTTTCCTCTTTGATCCTGAGCCTAACTAGCAACATTAGAGGACGAATGTTTCCAAGGGGGAGATATTGTAATACCCCGATCGTTCCTTAAGCTTAAATTCGCCTTTTAAGTGAATACGGTTGACTTCCAAAGTGATTAATATTTATACCATGTTGTATTTCTCTAATTTCTACTTTTTTCATGTAGAGCTTGGAATAATCTTTCCATCGATACCAAATTCACCCAAATCCGACACTCGGTGAAAAATTAGAGCCATTTTAGTGAGACAGTGTGCCACCTAGAACTTTAGCGCATCGCGAAGCCATCCAAAATGGCAATTGTCATTTTCTAGTGAGTCTTTACGATATTCACCACGTCGCACTAAGTCTCAATATCAGGATTGTCAAATTCTAGTGCACCAATGTGATTCCATACATCGCAGAAACAACGAACGACCTCAACCCATTGATCCTTTAGGTGAGACGGTGTCCCGCACTAAATTTTGAGCAGTTTTCCAAGCGCTAGCCCAAGAGGTTACCGCCAATGCTTAGACCCGTGCACAGGTTATAGTTCTACCTCCGCAAGAAGGTAGTTCAGCGGTAGCTCATGTTCGTGACTTTATGCGGATAAATCCGCCAGAGTTTTATGGGTCAAAGACAGGAGAGGACCCATAAATGTATCTTGGTGAGGTGAAAAAGATCACCTAAATTATGCATGTAATGGAGGAAGAAATTGTGGAGCTATCTTCCTGTCGCTTAAAAGATGTTGCTTATGATTGGGTGGAGATGTGGAGGAAGAGTATAGGGGAGGATACCGCTCCCATGACTTGGCAGTTATTCCAGGATGCGTTTTTAGACAAATTCTTTCCCCCGGAGCTGAGGGAAGAGAAACTAGGAGAATTTATGAACTTGAGACAGATCCCCATGACAGTTAAGGAGTATTGTCATAAGTTTAACCAATTACCTACGTATGCTCCCGGTATGATAGCTGATTCTAGAACTAATATGAGTAAGTTTTTGGCTGGTGTATCTGGTTACATTATGAAAGAGTGTAGATCCGCTATGCTTAATAGGGACATGGACCTTTCAAGACTAATGATTCATGCTCAGCAGATTAAAGCGGACAAGGTGAAGGCGAGAGATAGAGTAAGGGCAAATAAGAGTGTTAGATCAGAGCAGCAGGGGTATGGTCAGACTAGATTTTCTGAAGGGAATCGCCCTCAGTCCCAGAACCGTTCACTTATGCCAGCGCCTTCATCAGCTAGTTCTCACGCATTCAGAATTTGGCAGGAGTAGGGTAATAGGCCTACTATATGCAGGTCCCAGGACAGTGTGAGTAACATACCTCATCCTCCCTCATTTATGAAGTACGGCAAGGACCATCCTCGTGAGTGCTTAGTCAATCGAAGGGGTTGTTTTGGTTGCGGTAAGTTGGGCCACAGATTTAGGGATTATCCATACGCTAGATAGGGGAGTCGTGATGTTCGTCCCTAGAGTCAGGCTATTAGTGATCTAGCCCCTTTAGCTCATCCTAATCCTCCTCAGGGTGCCTCATCTAGTACTGTAAGTGGTCAATGCCAGAATTATTTTTATGCTATACCACCCCGCCAGGAGCAGGAGGATTCACCAGATATTGTTACTGGTACGCTCTGTGTATTTCATTTTGATGAGTATGTGTTGATGGACCCTGGGTAAAGTCTTTCTATTGTGACTCCGTTGGTGGATGTGAATTTTAAAATCAGTGCTGAAAAGATTCTTGAGCCTTTTCTAGTTTCTACTCCAGTAGGTGAATCTGTTGCTGCTAAGAAAGTATATAAGAAGTGTCCTATTACTGTACTTAACAAAATCATGTTTGCAGACTTGATTAAGCTAGACATGGTTGATTTTGACATTATTTTGGGTATGGATTGGCTTCACTTTTGTTATGCGTCTATAGACTGTCGTACCCGTGTAGTCAAGTTTTAGTTTCCCAACGAGCCAGTTTTTGAGTGGTCTGAAAATTCTGTAGCTCCCAAGAATCATTTTATATCCTACCTTAAGGCTAGGAAATTGATATCCAAGGGTTGTATCTATCATTTGGTTCGAGTTAAAGACACAATGTCTGAGACTCCGACTATGCAGTCCATTAGTGTTGTCAATGAGTTTCTTAATATTTTCCAGGAAGATCTTTCGGAGGTACCTCCCGATAGAGAGATAGAATTTGGGATTGATCTTCTTCCCGGTACACAGCCTATTTCTATTCCTCCATATCGCATGGCCCCTCGGAACTTAAGGAGTTGAAAGAGCAACTCACAGATCATCTTAATAAGGGTTTCATAAGGCCCAGTGTGTCTCCGTGGGGCGCACCCGTTCTATTCGTGCAAAAGAAAGATGGTTCATTGTGTATGTGCATTGACTATCGTCAGTACAACAAGGTCATAGTCAAGAATAAGTACCCTCTTCCTAGGATTGATGACCTGTTTGATCAGTTGCAAGGTGCCTGTTATTTTTCAAAAATAGATTTGAGATCCAGTTATCACCAACTTAAAGTCAGAGAGTGTGATATTCCAAAGATAGCTTTTCGCACCCGTTATGGTCATTTTGAATTTCTGGTTATGTACTTCAGGCTAACTAATACCCCAACAGCTTTTATGGACCTCATGAATCGGGTGTTCAGATAGTCTTGGATATGTTTGTTATAGTGTTCATAGATGATATTCTTGTATACTCCCCAAATGAGACCGATCATGCAGATCATCTCTGAATTGTCTTGCAAACCCTTAGAGATCATCAGTTGTTTGCCAAATTTAGCAAGTGTGAATTTTAGCTAAGGTCAATTGCCTTTCTGGGTCATATTGTTTCTTCTGAAGGTATTCAAGTTGATTCTCAATGGTAGAAGCTGTGAAAAATTGGCCTAGACCTATATCTCCATCCGATATTAGGAGTTTCTTGGGTCTAGATGATTACTATTGTCGTTTTGTTGAAGGTTTCTCCTCTATTGCGTCTCCTTTGACCCGGTTAACCCAAAAGAAAGTTAAATTCTAGTGGTCAGATTCTTGTGAGAAGAGTTTTTAGGAGTTGAAGACTCGACTCACTTCAGCCCCTGTGTTGACCCTTCCTGATGGTGTAGATGATTTTGTAGTGTATTGTGATGCCTCTAGAGTTGGTTTGGGTTGCATGTTGTTGCAAAAAGGTAAGATTATAGCCTATGCCTACAGGCAGTTGAAACCGCATGAGAAGAATTACCCGACCCATGACCTTGAGTTAGCTGCAGTGGTTTTTGCCTTAAAAATCTGGAGACACTACTTGTACGTGTTCATGTTGATGTCTTTACGGATCACAAGAGTTTGCAGTATGTGTTCACTCAGAGAGAGTTGAATCTTCGGTAGAGGCGGTGGTTAGAATTGCTGAAGAACTATGATATGAGAGTGTTTTATCACCTAAGAAAGGCCAATGTAGTGGCGGATTCCCTTAGCAGGTCGTCCATGGGTAGTGTGACGCATGTAGAGAATTATAAAAAGGAGCTAGCCCGCGAAGCGCATCGGTTGGCTAGGTTGGGTGATAGATTGCTTGTTTCGGCTGAGGGTAATGTTTGCGTTCAGAGTAGTTTCGAATCCTCCCCAGTTTCAGAAGTGAAAGAGAAGAAGGATATGGATTCTCATTTGGTCAAACTAAAAGGGTCAGTCAAAGACCAAAAGTGGAGGTTTTCTCCCAAGGGGGAGTTGGTGTATTGAGATTGCAAAATAGATTGTGTGTTCCCGATGTTGATGATTTGAGGCAGAGCATTATGGTTGAGGCGTATGGAGCACGGTATTCTATTCATCTCGGTGCTACCAAGATGTACTGCGATTTGCAGGAAATTTATTGGTGGAATGGTATAAAGAGGTATATAGCGATGTTTGTAGAGAAGTGTGCAACTTTCCAACAGGTGAAGATAGAGCACCAGAGACCCGGTGGTATGATGCAAGAATTTAGCATTCCTACTTGGAAGTGGGAAATGGTGAACATGGATTTCGTGACTTGTTTACCTCTCTCCCATCGTCATCATGATTCTATTTGGGTCGTTGCAGATAGGTTGACTAAGTTAGCACATTTACTGCCAGTACATACATCTTTTATCACTGAGGACTATGCTAAGTTGTACATCCAAGAGTTAGTCAGGTTGTATGGAGTTTCGTTAGCTATCATCTCCGATAGAGTTACTCAATTTACTTCTCAGTTTTGGAGAGCCTTTCAGAAGGGTCTTGGCATCCAAGTTCATCTTATCTCCATTTTTCATCCGCAGAAGGACGTTCAGGTTGAGAGGACCATCCAGAACTTGGAGGATATGTTGAGGGCTTGTGTTCTTGACTTCAAAGGAAGTTGGGATGAACATTTACCGTAAATTGAATTTGCTTATAACAATAGTTTTCATGTTAACATTAGAATGGCTCCATTTGAGGCTTTGGGTGGAAGGAGGTATAGATCACCCGTAGGTTGGTTCGAAGTGGGTGAGGCTACTGTGATTGGACCTGATGTTGTGTTCAAGGCTATGGATAAAGTTAAGTTGATTCGAGAGAGGTTAAAGATATCCCAGAGTCGTCTGAAGTCGTATGCAGATATGAGAAGAAGAGCTATTGAGTTTGAGGTTGATGATTTTATGTACTTGAATATTTCACCTATGAAAGGGGTGAAAAGTTTGGAAAGAAAGAGAAGCTTCGTCCCCAATATGTTGGCCCTTATAGAGTTTTGAATCGTGTTGGGATAGCAGCTTATAAGATTGAGTTGCCTGCGGAGTTGTGAGTTGCCCACCCTACCTTCCACGTTTCTATGCTCTAGAAGCACATTGGTGATTCTGTTCTGGTTGAACCATCAGAAAGCTTTGATGTTTGGGACAGTATTTCTTATGATGAGGTTCCGATCGAGATTCTAGATCATCAAGTCCGTAGACTAAGGAACAAGGAAGTTCCCTTGGTTAAAGTTCTGTGGCGAAATCAATCAGTTGAGGGTGCTACTTAGGAAGCAGAAGCAGATATGCGAGTTAAGTACCCCCATATCTTCTTCGTGAATTCAAAACAAGCTGAAGGTACTATTTTTCTTTAATTCAGTTCCTTACTAATCCAGCGTATTCAGCTATATAGATATCCATTATATGACTTGTGCATCCTATGAAGTACTCGAAAATCTAGAGTGAAGTAAGTCGGTTGAGCGATATTGTTCCCATAAAGTATTTCCAATTTTCTTTTTGCTCTTGAGCCTAACTAGCAACATTCTAGGACGAATGTTTCCCAGGGGGAGATATTGTAATACCCCGATCATTCCTTAAGCCTAAATTCGCCTTTTAAGTAAATATGGTTGACTTCCAAAGTGATTGATGTTTATACCGTATTTTATTTCTCTAATTTCTACTTTTGTCATGTAGATCATTGAATAAGCTTTCCATCGATACCAAATTCGCCCAAATCCGACACTCAGGTGAAGAATTAGAGCCATTTTAGTGAGACAGAGTGCCACCTGGCACTTTAGCGCGTCGCGAAGCCAGCCTAAATGGTAATTGTCATTTTCCAGTGAGTCTCCACGATATTCACCACGTCGCGCCAAGGTTCAATATCAGGATTGTCAAATTCCAGTGCACCAACACGATTCTACTATGTCGCGGTGCCCTTCCAGGTCACGACCAAGGTGGCAAATGCGACTTCACCGCGTCGCGCCACTGAGCAGTTTCCCAATTGTCAAAATCCAGTGATGGTCCGCGATCGTGGCGCGTCGCGCTAGGACCAAAAATTGAGCTCCAGTTCTAGAATTTGCTCAAGGGTATTTTGGTCTTTCCACCCATCCTTACCCACTATATATATACAAATAGAGGAGAAAATCCTTATTTTTCTATTCCATTCCATCCAAAAGCTAGGGTTTCTCTCCAAAATCCAATCCAATTCTTGTCTAAACATCTTAAAATCGAGCCGTAGTTTTCACAAATTAGTTCAAGATTCAAAACTTCCAAGTCAAGAACATCAAGAACTCTAACTCAAGAAGTGGGAAAAGAAGTCTATAGCAAGTTTATTCATTCCCAATTATAATCAAGGTATGTGGGGCTTGAACAAGAATATCTTTTCATTCTTTTGATCAAAGAATTGATTTTACTATTGGAATTTCATGATTTTGCAAGTGGGTTTATACCCAAAGTACTTTATCATTGATTTATGAGAATTTAGCTATTTCAAGATTGATATACATGACTATTTCATTGTTTTATTTCTTAAATTGGGAATTTATGCTATGAATTGTTCATTGCTACTATGAATTGATGATTTCTAAGTGATAAATGATAAGAGTCATGATTTTAAGCTTTTCCATGAGAAGTTGATTATTGAATATATATATATATATATATATATATATTGATATTTAGCTTAAGAATCAAGAATGAGTCCTATGACGTTTTCTCGAAGATTTTGATACTTGGTATGATTTGATAAGCAAGTGTACTTGATGTTGAGAAAAACTGTTTGAGTTTGAGTCAAGTTAGGAATCCACAATCTGTTTATGATTTACAGATGAGAAGTATTTATATTTTGGTCCTCATGATAGACCCTTGAGTTGATTGAGGTGGATTTCCTAACGCGTTTTGAGCTAAGTCTGGGAGGAGTATTTAGCACCGAGCGGGAAGTGTGGGTTCAGCGCATCCTACTTCCCCAAAACTACGTGCCACCGTAGGATTGAGATTTGAGGTCCAAAGTGCCGAGTTGTGATCACAGAGATGAGTTTAAGGTTATACTCCCTGGCAAGAGTATAACGCTCCCGCCAATATGGGGTTCCTTCCTTAGGAGGGCAAAACGTTGGACTCCATGCGGCTCACATGGTTTATGTCGGTTATAAGAAACTCCCAAGTCCATAATAGTCTATGTTTCTTGAGTTACCGAGTCACTCTAAGTCATGAGTCAAAGAGTTTGAGTTGAATCCAATGATTTATGAGATTTATGAAGCATGTGCTATTATTGATGATTTATGGAAATTATGTTTCAGGAAATTCAAGTGAAGAGAGTCATTATTGTCAGCATGCATGATTTTATTTTACATTTATGATATAATTTTAAAATGTTGGTATATTCCCAAGTACTGATTCCCATACTCTTCTGTGTTCTATATTTCCTCGTGATGTAGGTTCAGGTGCTCAGTCTCAGAAGCGACAGTGATCTTTGAGTACCTTCATCTACATTTCTGCAATTGATGAGTCCTCATGGTTCGAGGACCTATGTCCCTGATTTTTCCTTCTTAGTAGATGGTTGTTTATTTTTAGTTCAGTACAAGTCAGTTGGGGATCTGTCCCAATGGCTCCTCAGTCTTATGTAGTAGAGGCTTTTGTCAGACTAGAGTACCAATATGTACAGAAATTTCAGTGTTTTGATTATATAGGCCAGTACTTCGTCATATTCCAGTATGTTCATGACAGGATTGTTCTTCCTTGTATTAGCTTGATTATTGTCATAGTGAGTTCTAAAAGTGATGATAGGTTGGGAGGGTTAGCCTGGGGCCACGTGTGGCCTTAAGCACCGTGCGACGTCTTGAGATAGGTTCTTAGGACGTTACAGTGACTAACCTCTCTAAGCTCTTTAATACACTACATTAAACATTTAAAACCAATCTTCATCAACCAAATTACACTTATTCATTCGTCCATACCTTTTGTTTTTGCCTCATCTCTTTTAAGCATTTTCACAAACACTTGGTGGACACATAGTTTACTACCACAATAATCAATTTTTCCCTTTTTTCACAATCATGGAAATATTTCTAGCATAAATTATATCACACCCAACCATGACACATCAATTATAAATACCAATAACTATTACCTTAGGGCATCAATTTCACTTTTTTCTTCTTCAATTTCTCAAACTCCATACTAATTCAATTTTTTCATTAAAGTACTTAGGAGATTTTTGGATCAAATTAAGATCTATCACAGAAGGGATTAGGCTACTTATGAGGTTGCCAAAGAAAAAGCTAAAGGCTCAATAGGGGTTAATTAGGATAATGCACAATGGTAGGATTAAAAGAAGGTATAAAATAAAGCTATCAAAGAAATGCCTAAATCATCTCTTAAACCCACATTCTTTATTTTTCTTCACACACACACCGGGAAAGTTCTAGACATCATATACAATAAGGAATATACAAAAATTCTCACATGCACACTGCGCATGCTCAACTCATTTAGGATCATCATAGACTTCCAACCACACAATAGCATGAATTCAAATTTAAGCCAACAAGTACAATAGTCACAAACATGAGCCTAGGAGTCTCAAAAATAGTAATTCACAAAATCAACATGCTTTTATAAACAAACCCACTTGTATCACGTAATCAAAAATAACACCAACAAGAATATCTCACTTATTCCTAACCTAAAAAAAATTAAATTGAGTCAAAATTTTGGGAATCTCCCCACCCCACACTTAAAAATATACTTTGTCCCCAAAGTGAATTTAAAAGTAAAAAGTTAGAAATACTCCCTAAGGCCACTAGGCCTAGCTAGATGCATCTTCACATAAAGGAGATCCATGGGACCCCACACTTAGTTTTTTCCATGCTTCTTAGCTCAAGTTTATGGTACTCAGACTTTCCCTCAACCTATGACTCAACCAAAAATAAAAACTACGTGAAATAAAAACTAAAAAAAAAAAAAAAGAAAACATACCTAATTAACTTGTGTTGCCTCCCAAGAAGCGCCTGATTTAGTATCGCGACACGACCCAACTCAACTCAACCATATTCCTTTACCCTTTCTCTCTTTCGAGAGAAATATTTTTATTCATTTCAGACCTCTTTTACCTTTTAACATGTTAGGAATCGGTGGTTTCATATAGGCCGCTCAATCAAGTAGTTGGAAGAGGTCTTTAGTGGCTTAGGCACCCCATACTCATCCCTTTCAAACACAGTAATCATGCATAAGTCTTTATATAAGGGATTTTCAATGGGGGCCATGTAAACATCAAATACCACTTCTTCATCATCTACCCTCATCTTGAGTGTGCCTTCTCTAACATCAATCAAAGCACCTCTGATCGCTAAGAATTGGCGCCCCAAGATAATTGGTACCTATTCGTCTGCCACAAAATCAAGAACAAAAAATTCAGCAGGAATAATAAATTTACCAACCTTTATGAGGACATCCTCAATGATTTCATCCGGATATGTTATGGATCCGTCTGCGAGCTGCATAACCACTCGTGTATCTTTAGGCTCTCCCAAGCCTAATTTTCTAAATAATAATATGGGCATTAAATTTACGCTTGCCCCTAAGGTACTCAGTGCATGAACCTCCTTACTCCTAATTTTAATAGGGATGGCAAACTTCCCTTGATCTTTCAATTTCTTGGGAATTTTATGTGACATCACCGCGCTACACTCTTTAGTGAGTGTTATAGCTCCTATCTCTTGCAATTTTACCTTTTTAGCCACCACATCCCTCAAGTACTTTGCATACTTAGGCATACTCTGCAAAATATCTAGCAAAGGTAAGTTAATATAAAGCTCTTTCAATGTGTCAATGAACTTTTTGAACAAGGCATCCTCCTTTGTTTTTATGTACTTTTGAGGGAAAGGTAGTGGTAGCGTCTTCTTCTTCTCTGGTTCAGCAACTTTTTCATTCAAGTACTCAGACTTTCTTGAATTTTCAGCAACTTCTTCATTCACCTTTTGGGTTACCCATCAGTATCTACCTCTTTTGTTGCCATGGGAGGTTCTCCTTGAAGCTCTTTACCACTCAGCAAAGTGATTGCCATGACTTTCTTGGGATTTTTTGTATCAGCTGGCAAACCACCTTGTGGTCTGGCATTTAACGCTTGTTGTATTTGCCTAACCTGCAACTCTAAATTTCTCTGGGCCACTTTCTAATTCTATAATTCCATCCAGATCCGAAACGAATTGTGTTTGACCAGCTAAGATTTATTTCAACATCTCTTCAATGTTGCTCGTAGACTGATTCGAGTAGGCTTGTGGTTGTGGGGTATTCCATGGCTGATTAGGTGGCTGATTTTGCCACTTCATATTGTAGGCATTACCGTAATTTGTCCTTTGAGCATTGCCTACATACATCACAGATTTTGAATTTGAAGCACACATGGTAGCCGTATGACCACTATTTTTGCATACTTCACACCAATCTTCATCTTGTTAGATGGCATTGACTGTAGTTGTAGGTTGTGTTACTCCCAACTTCATGCTGCTGAATGATGTGTTGATCAAATTCTGCAATGCAGAAACCTATGCTAATAAGGCTGTGAATTGGTCCACCTCCAACATACCTGCAACTCTTTTTGTGGCACTTCTAAAATCTGAATGCCACTTGAGATTTCCTTGTGCTATTCGGTTCAGCAATATGTACAGCTCATCATAAGTTAGCTCCAATGCTTAACCCCCTGCGGCTGAATCTAGTAAAATCTTTGTATTGTGATCCAGAGCTTCTATAAAAGTGTGAGCAAGTACCTCATTCGACTGTTGGTAATGTGGACAATCCCAAATAAGAGCCTTAAAATGTTCCCATGCATGATAAAAAATTTTATTAGGCTTTTGTTTGAAGCTCACTATCTCACTGTGAAGTCTCATTATCTTGCCTAATAGAAAAAATCTGATGAGGAACTTTCTAGATAAGTTGTCCTATGATGTGATTGAATTTGCCAGCTCCGCATTCAACCACCTTTTAGCTTCCCCCAAAAGTGAATAGGGAAATAGTGTCAGCCTCACACAATTTGGAGTCACCCCAGTAGGAGTGAATGTATCAGTAAGCTCAATCAAAGTCTGCAGGTGGACTTGTGGATCCTCGTGTGAAAGCCCTGTAAACTGTCCACCATATTATGTTTCAACTCAAAATTCCCCCCAGCTGTCAGTCATTGAATTAGGAAAGTCAAGTTCGTCGGAAGTGGGACTGCCACTTCCCTAACCTTCATACCAGTTGTTTGTTGTTCAGGCATAGAAATAGAATGAACTTTGTCTTCTTGGAATTGCGGAATTCTGGGGAGAAGGATTGCTTTTCTCCTATATTGATGGTAAAGTTGCTCAGGTTCGAAGCTTGGTTCAACCAAGTCGTGATCCCTTGCCAGCTTTCTACTTTGAAAAATGGTTTCCTACAAAAAACAAAACCAAGACCAAACGTAAAAACACCAAATAAATCTAAAAGTAAAACTAAAATAATAATTGCCAAAATACAAGTCTCCGGCAACGGCGCCAAAAACTTGACAACGCCCAAGCGCACACGCAAGTGTATGTGTTCTTATCAAGTAGTAAAGTGGCCTAATTAAAGCCAAGTATCGATCCCACAGAGACTTGATTTAACAACGATTAAATTTTAGTTTAACTTTAAGATTAATTTAGTGCAAAAGTAACCAAAAAGAGAGTTTATAATTTTGTAAATTAAATATAAAGTAAATAACGCGTAAATAAAAATACTTGAAACAATCAATGGAGAAAAGTCCAGGGTTAAATCACTTTGAACAATCATACTATGTTATTGAATTTCATTCGTTAACTTGTTTATCTTGATTGTTGATTTGTAGAGTTAATTGCATGATCATGGTTTTCCATCATATAATCTTTTACCTAATATGGACATTACAACTACATCATTGAGCGGGGATGTCATCATCCAATTAAGTAAATAAAAGCTATCATCCTACGTATGAATCAAGTATGGCATCTAATTACATCCATGTCCTAGACGCTAAGTTTAATTCTTTATTTTATAAAAGAATAAAAACTCAAACTTTATTTATTCTCATGCTCTATCTCCCTATTTCCTCTCCCGAGATCAAAAGGTCGACAATATATGTATTCTAACGGTCGCGAATCCTTAAAATAATTAAAACAAGAATAAACAAACAACCAAATATGATAAGCAAAATTAATTGAAATTAATCCAAAACAATAGTACTCATGTTCGCTTTAACCCCAAAAAGAGAGTTTTTAACCAATAATATTCATAATCACGATTCAAATAATTAAATACATGATATAAAAAATTAAAGACTAAATAAAATAATTAAAACCAAATTAACCGTGTAGCAGCCTCCATAATTGCGTCCAAAACAATCTCCACTGTCCAATAATGTGTCCAGGTCCACGTTAATATATATATATATTCCAAAAGTTGTTGCCAGCCATGCATATATATATTATACATATTTTAATCCTTATAGGATTAAAAGTAGGTAAAGATTCCCCCAATGCCTTAAATTTCGTGCCAGCAATTTGACTAAAATTTGGACAAAGTCTTCTTCCGTGTTGGCGCACCATTCTGTTTTGAATTTAATCATCGACGCGACGCGTCGAGTATGCGTCGGTGTATTGGAATTAGCATTGAAAAAATCTTCTAAATGTAAATTGTGTAATCATCAATGCAACGCATTGAGTTCGCGTAGATTCACTGGAATTTGCTTTCAAAATTTTGATTAAGTGTTGAACGTCCTATCCTTTGCCCATGCCTTTTGTAGTGCATTTTCAATGAATATTTGGCCTTTAAATCATCAATATATTACCGTATTCAGATCACAAATCCTCTTAAAATATCATACACCACAAATTAGAAATTAAAACAACACAATAACCTCAATGACTAATCAAAACAAAAGCTAAGATAAGGCAAATTCGCAATGATTTTTCACTTATTATTTCGACTCTTGATTTAATCAAATTAAACTTTGCATATTACAAATAAGTTATTCCACTCATAATTACACAATTAAACCATTTGGAGCAAATTAAACCCATTAGAATCCACCGAGACCAACTAGACACACCTAGCTCAAGCTAGTAAAACTAGTTTTTCGGGTTGAACTCTAAACAACTCAATTAAATACAAACTTGTTTGAAAAATACTTTGGACATTGTAATCACATACTTGGACATTTAAATGCTTATTCATATCAATATGAACACGTTAAGCACACAAATTGCTCTCAAAACAAGGCGAAATAAACTAGAATAATGATACAAAAGTGTATAAAATCACCTCAAATCATAAATATTTGTATAAATGAGCATATAAGGGTTAAAATAATTGATTATAATGTTTACTATGTGTTTCAAACATGTTTGGAATCAATTTGGTCACTTAGAGTTTAGACGAGGAAACTAGTGTTACTAGCTTGAGCTATGCGTTGTTCTAGTTGTTCTTGATTGATTCTAGTATGTGTAATGAGTTACTAAGGGTATAAGCATGTAATAATGTGTGTAATAAACTTTATATAGTATTTAAGGTTCAATTGAAACAATCCAAGAGACAAAACTAAGTTAAAGATCAAAAGGACAAACTAGTACTCTTAGCTTAAGTTACTAGTTCATCGTCTTGGATTGTATATTTTTTTGAGCTCTAATTCGTGGTGTTTGGTGCTATAGGTTTATTTTTGAGTTGATAATGTTGGTATATGTATGATACAAAAGTTGTAATTCAATTGGAAACAACGCCATAAGACTTCGAATGGACGGAAAAAACGTGACCAAAAATGGACGTTTTGGAGTCATTGGCGTGCTATGAACCTTAGACACCATGTTAGGGACATGAAACGGCCTTGGGGGATTCATAAATTATCAATTAAAGTATCTAACAGTTATAAGGGCATTCCACAAGTCTTAGGAACCGTGATAAGGGTGTGGCACGACCCTAAGTAAAAAATGGCAGTTTTGGTCCAAGTATAAGTAGGACACTTAGTTGTCATGTTTCACACCTAGGTTGACCTTTTTGACTTTAAGGGAGGCTGGAGAAAATTTCAATTAGGGTTTTTATTCCATTACTTTGGTTTGTTTATGTATTTTAACATTTATTCATCTATTCTGATTACAATTACGTCCATGAGAGGCTAAACACCTTTTTTTCCGAGGTTAAGGCAAAAACATAAGTATTATGGTTATGAATTGATTTGGTTTGGTTGTTTATCATAGTTTATTATTTATTTATCCTTTTTATAACAACTTTAAGGATTCTCTACCTTTATAATACATGTATAATCATCTTGTGAACCCAGGAGGAGGAACAAGAGGATAAAATATAGGATAGATAAATAGAATCGTAATCTTCTAATTGAATGGAGTTATAATTTGCATATAGGATAGGAATATACCTATTTGTTCTATTTTTTTCAAGTACAAGATGAAATATGAATGTATTTAACTTAGTTCTCTCATCCCCACTCAATAACGTAGTTGTGGGGCTAAGTTAGATAATCGATTAGAGGTTCAGAAGGCCATAGTCAAGTATAGACCCCGTGGACCAACAACCAAGATAATTAACCTAACCAATGAAGTTCTATAACATATTATGATTGTTCATAGCACCTTAACCCTGGTTTCTCTCCATTATTGTTCAAGAACCTTTAATTTATTGCATTGTTTATTCTTAGCTTACTCTCAAATAATCTTGTGGTTACATTAGTACTGAGTTAATGTTGATAGTTGGACTAGTCTGGGATAGTTGTTAACATAATTCTTTGAGTGATCAATAATTAGCGTGTACTATATTACTTGGTGATACCACGTACATTTGCATGTGCGTTTAGGCATAATAAGTTTTTGGCGCTGTTTCCTGGGACTTGTCAATAGGCCACCATCGCAGTTTTAGTTTTACTTTTTGATTTATTAGGTGATTTTCACTTGGTCTAGGGTTCTGAATTTACAGAAAACAAGTTAACAAGCTAGTAAGATGGCAAGGGATCGGGAATTGATTGAACCATACCCTGACCCCGAGCAACACTTTCACTAATAGAGGAGAAAAGTAGTACTTCTAAGCATATCCCGTAAGTTCAAGAAGAATAGACCATTCTTGCCTCCATGGCAAAGGATCCACTAGCCCGCAGGATAGTTCAGGAAGTGGCAATCCTACTTGCGGAAAATATGACCTCCACTTTTTGTAGACCGATTGCTGGAGGTAGACTTTAACTCAAGCAAAATATGGTGCAGCTTCTGCACAATAGTGGATAATTTATCGGGCTATCACATTAAGATCCACAAGTGCACTTGCAGAACTTTTTAGACATCAGTGACACATTCATCCCTATGGGTGTTTCAACTGATTATATAAGGCTGACACTCTTCCCCTTTTCACTTTTGGGGAAAGAAAAAAAATGGTTGAACGTTGAGCCGATAGGTTCAATCACAACTTAGGATGACTTAGTCGGAAATTCCTCATCTGTTTCTTTCCATCTAGCAAGACTGTGAGACTACACATTGAGATTTTGAGCTTTAATCAAATACCATATGAGAACCTATACCATAATTGGGAAAGATTCAAGTCTCTTCTTCAGTACTATCCACATTACTAATAGTCCAATGAGGTACTAGATCACACCTTTGTCGAGGGCACTTGACCATAACACAAAAAAATTTCTAGATTCAGCTGCTGCTGATCAATCTCTGGAAAAGGCATATGATGAGATATACACCTTGTTGAATTGAATTTCCCAAGTAAATTCAGATTGGCATGGTCATACGTCAAGAAGCTCGATAAAAAAGGTTGCGGGTATGATCGAAGTTGATAGCATAACAGCCTTAGCAGCCCAATTATCTGCTCTCTAAAATCATATGATAACATAATTCAACAAGTTGGGTGTGCAACAGACTCTGGCATAGGTTAATGCAGTGCAGTAGACCCCATCATGGTGTGAGATTTGTGGCACTAGTGGCCACTCTGCAAATATTTATTGAGCCAATCCTAAATCTATCAACTTTGTAGGCAATACACACAAGCCGAATTATGGTAACGCCTATAATCAAAAGTTGCAGACTTATCCAATGTATCCTTGGAGCAACAACCACCAGCAGCAGCAGCACAATACACAATCCTGTAATATAGAGAAAACTTCAAAAAAGATTTTGGCAAACCAAGAACAGATGGTTTCTGAAATAAAAAATTAGCAAGTAGCTCAAATGTAGTTGGAGCATCCATTGGGGAAATTGCAGCAAGCAAAGAATACCAGGCCTCAGTGTGGTTTCCCAAGTAATAATAAAATTTTGAAACAAGTAATAACAATCACTTTAAGGAGTGGTAAAGAGATGAATGATAGGCTGCTAAGTACAAATAAGGAGGTATATGTAGAGTTGGTTCCTCAACTAATTGAAGACAGAGTTTTTAAAAATTTGGGAAAGTCTGAGTACTCGAAAATAATAGTTGTTGAGAAGGAAATACTACTACCACCATTCCCACAGCGGTTCTAGAAAGCAAAAGAGGATGTATACTTCAATAAGTTGTTTGACACATTCAGAGAACTTCACATTAACCTTCCTCTTCTAGATGATTTGCAAAGAATACCCAAGTATGCTAAGTACTTAAAAGATATAGTGACTAGTAAAGTTAAGCTGCAGGACTTTGAAACCATGGCACTGATAGAGGAGTGTAGCTTTGTGGTACCTCAAAAAATACCCAAAAAGCTTAAGGACCTAGGGAGTTTCACCCTTCCTATTTAGATTTTTGATGGTGAAGTGGTCCATGCCTTAAGTGATTTGGGGGCGAGTGTAAATTTGATGCCTCTGTCTATGTTTAAAACTCATGGGTGGGTGAGCCGAGACCACGCCCTTTGTTGCTCCAATTGGCGAACAGGACTATAGTGAAACCAAAAGGAATAATAGAGGACGTCCTTATAAAGGTTCGTAATTTTGTAATTTTGGCTAATTTATTGTTATGAATTTTGATATAGAGTAGGGTGCCAATCATTCTGGGATGTCCATTCTTAGCCACAGGTGAAGCATTAATAGATGTGAGAGAGGGCACTCTCACAATAAGATTGGATGATGAAGAAGTGGTTTTTAGAGTTTATAAGCGACTTAATCCACCTTCCCATACAAAGATTTATGTATGATTATAGTGATGAAAATGGATAAATATGCAGTGGTAGAAAGTGTACCACCAAAGACCTTTTCAAACAGTCTTATTGAGATACCCAAGCCACTACCTAAGCCTGAGTCGATGATTATTGATGAGCCTGGAAAGTGTAAAATTGAAAAAGTCATTGACCTTGAGAGTTCACAGTCAAGAGTTCAAAAGTGAGTGAAAAGATGGCCTCCAATTAGGAGGGGAGGATAAAGGAATTTGATTAAGTTATGATGTTGGGTTATGTATTTCTTGGGAGGCAACTCAAGTTAAGGTAGGTATTTTATTTTCAGTATTTTTATTTCTACTTCACATTGTATTTGTTTTTATTGAGGCACAGGTTGATAGAAAGTCTGAGTACCATAAACCTGAGCTAAGGAGCATGGCAAAGACTAAGTGTGTGGTCCCAGAACCTTGTTGATGTTAAAAGATGCTAATAGCTAGGCCTAGAGTCCTCAGAAGTATATCTATCTCTTCTTTTAAATTTAACTTTTAGGACAAAGAAGGTTTTTAAGTGTGGGATGGGGAAATTTTTATGTTTCTGGTGAAGTGATGCTATAGGATCTTAATTTCTAGTTTTTTTCTAGTTTTTTCCTAAATTTAAAAAATTATAAAAAAAATTGCCTTTTAATTTGTAGTTAGTTGGTTCAGTCTAGGTGCACACTTCACCCACCCTATGGTTGTTCTTTTCGGGTCTTTTCCATGGGGGCACCCCTTTAACCCAATAGCATTTTTCTTTTTAGGAGTAATTTTTAAATTTTTGTGTTATTTTAGTGAGATGTTCTTATTGGTGCTATGTATGATTGCATGATGCAAGTTATTTTGTATATAATGATCATGTTGATTGTGTGAATTACTACTATTGAGACACCTAGGCTCTAGTTTGTGACTCTTATACATTGTTGGCTTAATGATGAATTCATGTGATTGCTATGTTAAGAGTCTATATGATCCTACTTTAGTTGAGCATAGGCCATGTGTGGGTAAGGTTTTTATGTATTCCTTGTTGTATTTGATGTCTAGAACTTTTCCGATGTATGTGCAAAGCAAAATAAAGAGTGTGGTTTAGGAGATGATATAGGTGTTTCTTTGATAGCCATGGTTTATACCCTATTTTATCTACCCTTGTGCATAATTCTAGTTAGCCTCGTTGAGCCTTTAGCTTATCCTTTGGTAGCCTTGTATATATCTTGTTCCTCTTCTTTGATTGACCTGAATTTGATCCAAAACTCCTAAGAACTTTATTTGAAAACTTAATAAGTTAAGGAGTGTGAAAAACAAGAAGAAAATAGGTAAAAGTTAGACCCCAAAATATAGCTATTTATGTTGAAAATTGATATGGGTTGTGGTTGGGAATTGTGTAATGAAGAGAATAAAGATTGTTCAAAATTAAATAATGTATGCATAGATAATACAGCCACTACATTGTATGTGTATTAGCTTAATGAGATAGAGAAAAGTAAGAGAAGTGTGTAGATAAATATAGTGGAATTAGTTGTTAATAGGTTGATAGTAATGTTTATGTGATGTATTAAAGCGCTTAGGAAAGTTAGTAACTGTTGTTAGCCAAATAGTTCCTACTCGTTCCTCAGCCTACATGACAATCCATAAAGACCTATTTGATTTTGAGCCTTAACATTTTGATATTAGTGGAATACTACACTAAGGGCAAGCCTATAGTTCATCTTGTGTAACTTGTGAATTCTTTGTGAGAGTGAGCATAATCTGACTTTGTACCCATTTTGTGATAAATTGCATCTATATAAGTGATTATGGGTAACTCTCTTATTGTGTGGTCATATGATTGCTGATAGTTGGGTGAGTTATATGATCTCTTTGATAGAGTAATATGCATGAGTTAGCCAACTAGGTGAGTCAATTCTTGAGGTTAGGATGTTTTGAATTAGTATTCATGAGCTTTTAATTGTGTGTATAACATGCTTAGTATAAAAACTTGCATTCTGTGTAGTCATTATAGTACTAGATTGGATGTTTTTCTTGTTGTAGAAGTTTGGAGTCTTCCCTGATTATGATGCTTAGATTAAAGATTTTTCAAGGAAGAACAAAGATTTAAGTGTGGGGTGATGATCTTAGGTGAATTTATGCACATAAGACTTGTTATCTGACCTTAATTAGCCTTATTTTGAGGACTTCTCTTGTGCTTAATGAGTATATCTTTGTACAAATGATCATCTAAGTGTTAAACTACTTTATTATAATGTTTAAGGTGTGTTTCAAAGAATTTTAGAATCAATTAGGTCACTTAGAGTTTAGACAAGGAAACTAGAGTTACTAGCTTGAGCTATGTGTTGTTCTAGTTGTTCTCGATGGATTACAGTGTGTGTAATGAGTTAATAAGGGTGTAATTGTGTAATAATGTATGGAATAACTTTTTAATAGTGTTTAAGGTTCAATTGAAACAATCCAAGAGTCAAAACTAAGTTAAAGATCAAAAGGACAAAAACAGTACTCTTAGCTTAAGTTACTAGTTCATCGTCTTGGATTGTATGTTGTTTTGAGCTCTAATTCGTGGTTTTTCTTGTTATAGGTTTCTTGTGAGTTGATAATTATAATATATATATATATATGATACACAAGTTGTATTTAATTGAAAACAACACCATAAGGTTTGGAATGGATGGACAAACATACGGGATAAGACGTGACCAAAAATGGACGTTTTGGAGCTATTGGCGTGCCACGAAACTTAGGCACTGTGTTAGGGACGTACCATGTAATTGGGGGATTACTAAATTATCCAGTATATCACTGCAATTAGGGAGTTCCACGGACCTTAGTCACCGCAATAAGGGCATGGCACGACCCTAAGTAAAAAATAATAGCTTTGGTCCAAGTATAAATAGGACACTTAGTTGTTATGTTTCACACCTTAGAAAATCTTGGTACATTAAGGGAGGATGTAGAACACTTAAATTAGGATTTTTCTTCCATTAATTTGGTTCGTTTATGGTTTTTACAAGTATTCATCTATCTTGATTACGGTTATGTCTATGAGTGGCTAAACACCCTTTTCCAGAGTTAAGGAAAAAACATGAGTATTATGGTTATGAATATATTTGGTTTGGTTTATTATCATATTTGGTTGTTTATTTATCCTTCTTATCACTATTTTAAGAATTCGCGACCCTTAGAATACATTTATAGTCATCTTGTGAACCCGGGAGGAGGACAAGAGGATAGAACGTGGGATAGATAGAATAAAATTGTTATATTCTAATTGAATGGAGTTATAATTTTCATCTAGGATAGGAATATACCTCTGTTCTCTATTTGGTTCAAGTACAGTATGAAATATCAACGTATTTAACTTATTTCTCGCATCTTTGCTCAATGATGTAGTTGTTGGGCTAAGTTTGATAATCGATTAGAGGTTCGGAAGGCCATGGTCAAGTATAGACCCCATGGACCAACAACCAAGATAATTAACCTAACCAATGAGGTTCTATAACATAGTATTATTATTCGTAGTGCCTTAACCCTTGTTTCTCTCTATTGTTGTTCAAGAACCTTTAATTTTCTGCATTGTTAAGTTTACTCCTAGTTTACTCTCAAACAATCTTGTGGTTACATTAGCACTGAGTTAATCTTAATAGTTAGACTAGTCTGGGATATTTATTAACACGTCTCTGAGGGACCAATACTTGTCTTGTAAAAGTCCACTATATTACTTGGTGAATCCACGTATATTTGTGTGTGCTCTTGGGCACGACAGAAGGTGATCTTATTCATTCAGGCCCAACAATCAGTCGAGAATGGATGTCTATCATATTTGGATTATGTTCATTATTTTGGTACTGAGACACCTTCATTAGAGTTAGTGAAGGTGGTTAGAGAGTTCATGGATGTATTTTTTACTGACCTTCTAGGTGTTCCTCCTGATTTAGAGTTGGGCACTAATCCTATTTTTACTCCTTCATTTAGGATGGCACTAACTAAGCTGAAAGAATTAAAAGACTAGTTTCAAGATTTAGCAAAGGGTTTATTCAACCATGTGTATCACTTTGGAGTGCTCCGCTGTTGTTTATGAAGAAGAAAGATGGGTCTGTGAGAATGTGCATTGATTATCGATAATTAAACAAGGTGAAAATCAAGAATAAGTATCTTTTACTGCGTATTGATGACTTTTTTTGGCTTTAGAATGCTTCAGTATTCTCAAAGATTGACTTTGAGGTCAGGATATCACCAGTTGAAGATTCAAACTTTAAAGATTCCTAAGACAGCTTTTCGGACTAGATATGGCCACTATAAGTTCTTGGTTATGTCATTTGGGTTGGCTAATTCCCCAACAGCATTCATGGAGTTGATAAATACAGTGTTCTGACCATATCTTAATTTTTTTATGGTTGTGTTCATCGGTGATATTTTGGTATATTCTAAGAGCGAGGCGGATCATGCAAAGTATTTGAGAATCGTACTCCAGGGGTTGAGGAATAAGAAGTTATATGCAAGTTTTCAAAGTATGAGTTTTGGCTCAGTTATGTGACATTCTCGGGACACATGGTGTCTAAAGATAGTATTATGGTCAATCCGTCCAAGGTTGAGGTAGTTAGAAATTGGTCACGACCTACTTCACCTTTAGTTGTGCAAAGTATTATTAGGTCGAAGGGATATTACAGGTGGTTTAGGTAGGGTTTCTCTTTTATTGCAGCTTATATGACTTGATTGACTCAAAAGAATGTTAGTTTTTAGTGGTCAGATAAATGTGAGGAGAGCTTTCAAAAGCTCAAGACTCTATTGACTTCAGCTCCTATCTTGAACCTACCTATAGAAGGTGAGAGTTTCACTGTGTTTTGTGATGCTTCTGGTATTTTCTTGAGTGGTGTGTTGATGCAGATAAATAATGTGATAGTGTATGTGTTGTGGAAGTTGAATCCACATGAGATGAATTACCCTACCCATGATTTAGAGTTACTAGTGGTTGTTTTTGTATTGAAGTTGTGGTGACACTACTTGTATAGAGTTCATTATGACGTGTACACTGATCATCGCAGCCTTTTGTATATCTTCAAACAAAAGGAGTTGAATTTAAAAAGCGTAGGTGGATGGAGTTGCTGAAAGATTATGATATAACTATCCTATATCATTCGAGCAAGGCTAATGTAGCAGTGGATGCCTTCATTAAAAAGGCAATTAGTATGGGTAGTTTTGCACTATTGAGTGTGGAAAAGCAGCCATTAGCCAAGGAGGTTCAATAGTTGGCTAACAGTTTCGGTTCGTCTTGATATCTCTAAGTTAGGTAAAGCTCTTACATGCATAGAGGTGAGGTCCTTATTGATAGAGCAAAATTGAGATCGTTAGTTTGAGGATGAAAAGTTGTAAATTATCAGAGATAATGTGATGTGAGGTGAGTCTAAGGAGGTAATATTGAAACAGAAGGGTGTTTTGAGGATTAAGGGGAGGACCTATGTTCCTAGAGTGGGTTATTTGACTTAATCTATTATGAATGAGGCCTATTATTTGTGGTATTCTATTCATCTAGGTGAAGCAAAGAAGTATCATGACCTTAACATCATTACTGATGGTGTAGGATGAAGAGAAATATTGCAGAGTTTCTGGTTAAGTGTTTGAATTGTCAGCAAGTGAAATATGAGCACCAAAGACTAGGTAATTTTCTTCAGAGGATGCCCATTCCTGAGTAGAAGTGGGAAAGTATCACCATGGATTTTGTAGTTAGGTTGCCTATTTTGTAGTTGGGTTGCCTCAGACCTTGGGGAAGTTTGATTTTGTTTGGTTGATTATGGACAGAATGACCAAATCAACCCATTTTATGCCTATGAAGATGAGCTATAATGTAGAGAGATTATCCAAGATCTACATTCATGAAATAGATTGATTACATGGAGTGCCTATTTCTATTATTTTAGATAGAGGTACTCAGTTCACTTCAAACTTTTGACGTACATTGCAGCAGGAGTTGGGTACTCAGCTGGATATGAGTACGACATTTCATCCACAAATAGATAATCAATTAGAGTAGACTATTTAGGTATTGAAGGACATATTGTGGGCTGGTGTGATGGATTTCATAGGCCATTGGGATCAGTTTTTACCCTTAGTGGAGTTTTCCTATAATAATAGCTATCATTCAAGTATTTAGACGGCTCAGTTCGAGGCTTTGTATGGTAGAAAGGTAGGTCCCCATTGAGGTTAGACCTTAGGGCACTGATTTGTTGAGAGATTCGATGGATCGAGTGAGATTGATCTAGGACCGGCTCTTGGCAGCTCAGAGTATACTGATGAGTTATACTGACAGGAGGTTTTATGACATAGATTTCATGCAATGAGAGCATGTCTTGTTAAAGGTATCACCTATAAAAGGTGTGATGAGGTTTGGGAAGAAAGGAAAGCTCAGTCCAAGGTTTATTGGCCCTTTTGAGGTTCTTCAATGTATTAGTCCAGTGGCTTATGAGTTGGCCTTGCCACCGAGATTTTCAGTCGTGCACTCAGTTTTTAATGTTTCTATGTTAAAGAGGTACCATCCCCCAGATGATTCGCATGTGATTCAATGGGACTCGGTAAGTCTATATCAAAATTTGGCTTTTGAGGAAAAGCCTATAGCTATTTTTGATAGGTAGGCTAAAGTTGAGGCCAAAGGACATAGCATCAGTGAAGGCATCATCCCATCGCAGAAGCCACTTGGGAGGTTGAGTTTGACATGCGAAGTAGATATCCTCATCTCTTTGATAACCCAGGTACCTTCTTTCTCTTTATGTTCTAGGACAGACGTTTATTTTAGTGGTGGATGATGTAATGACCATACAAATCATTTTATAAATTTATTTTATTTTAACCCTCTTCATTGTTTCTAGACGTGATTTATGACTTACGAGGATGGATAGTACCAATCCTTGAGGTGTTCGAAAGTGATTTAAGTTGTTGGGTTCTTGAGTTTAATAAGGTAAGTCTGATCATGGTCAATTTTTAATCAAGACGACCTTGGATTAGTGTTTTAATAATTTCAATAGGTTCGAAACATGATTTTTATGGGAATTCGAACAAATTTTGAGGATTTATTAGAAGTTTGGGTATTTTAGATAATTAATTTAATTTGTAAATTAATGGGCCAAAACAATAATATTATTTACTTATGTGGTCAATAAAAGAATGAATTTTACGTGAAAAAAGATTTACTATATATATTATTAATAAGAAGAGGAAGTTTGAAAAGTGGGGAACGGAATTTATAGAATAGGACTTTCTCACACGAGAGAAAAGAAAAGAAAACGGGAAAACGGCTTCAGGTTAGATGTATGGCTATATATCGGTCGGTTCGGTTCAGTTTTGAAAATTATTGATTTTACTTATTCATTATCGGTTTGTATATATGCTAAACCATTAAAAAAAACCATTAAGATATTGGTTAATCGGTTATCGGTTTATCAATTTTTTATTGTTATCGGTTCAGTTATCGGATAAACCATTAACATTGAACATATATACTTTAAAGCCCAAAGCTACTGCAGACTGCCTACTGCTTAGTGCTCAAAACTGTCCAGCACAAATAGAACACAAGTTACAAAACATTCAAACTAATGTCACAAATTTAAAACTGTCTACTGGTTTGGTCTAGCACAAATAGAATAGGAAAAATCCAAAGACCAAAACAAGTACTGGAAGCACAGCTATAAAATAACCAAGACTGACTTTGAGGATCGAAAAGATTTCATTCACATTCAGCACCATAAATATCAAGACAATTTTATAGAAAACAAAAAGGGTTCAATATCCAACTTGATAGCTTTGAATTAATAGATACTGGATTATCACAAAGCATATTACTTGCACAACGTTAGTTCATCAAACCAAAAATATATCTTTTCTACTGAATTTTTATGACAAAAATACACCTTACATATCCATTTGACTTGACAGTCAAAATGATTCCCAAAAGCCAGTAGCCATGACTCCTCAAATTCAGTACAAAGAAAAAAAATTGAAAAATTAAGAAATATGTCTTCCCTTGTGTCACATAAAATTCCAAAAAAGAACCAATTTGAAGCACAAAGTCAACGGAAACCTAAAACAGATAAGACTTTCAGATGGCCTTTTGACTCTACACCTTAACGAACAAAGAAGAATAGTAAATTGATAATCAACATCCCAGAAATAAAATTGGCAGTGATCAGTTAACTCAACTACTATTCATCACCTATAAATATCAAGAAACAAGAATGAGATGGAGAAAAATTGTTACCTAAGTGAGTGATTATGAGCAGCAAGCCAACAAGCTAGTAACAGACGAGTAAAAATTGAGCGAAAATTGAACAAAAATTGAGCAGTTGTTGTGAGACAGTGAGATTCTTAGAGAGAGACAGATGAGACTTGAGAGAGAGGCGCTAACAGTGTGAGTGAGTGAATAGTCATAAACCCTATTACCTTTTCCCTTTAGGCTTGGGTTGCCTTTTGGGCCAAGATAATGGGTATTGGAAAATTTAAGTGGGTTGTTAAATGTTAATCTGGTAGTGTGTGTACTGTGTAGCCTATTTGTTATCGGGATATCGGGTAGACCGATAAGAAAATTATACAAATCGAGACCCAAATCGATAAACCATTAACGTAAATACTAAACCCGAAACCCGATCCAAAAAATATAGAAATCGACCCATTAACCCGATAAATAAATTATCGGTTCGGGTTAAAGGTTTGAACCAAAAAATGCACAGCCCTAGTTAGATGCTTTCTAAAATTATTAGTAGCTTCTTATTATGCCACTTTGTGGGATGGAATAGCAGTAGTGCTTTTGTATTGTTTAGCTTTAGTGTGTTTGTACATACTAGTTTGGCCGCACGTGCTTCCCATATGTAACTTTTGATTATTTAAAATTAGATGATTTTATTTATTAAGAAGGTTTTTAATGAAGTACAAAAAGTTCAAAATATATATTTTATCACCAGAAATTTCAAGTGGTTAATGGATCTACTATATCATATATATGATAAATGAAGCAGACTCTTTTTAGTTATTTTGATTCTTTTTCATATATTGTAGATGTAGATGTAGATTTTTATAGACTTTCTAAATCTTCTTAAAATCAAATTTAGTAGATTTAGAGTTCTTAAACTAATGAAAAAAGTATTAGTTGTCATTAATTCCGATGACTTCTAATAAGGAAAGATTTTACCATAAATATATTTAATTAATTTTTAACTTTTAAATATTAGAAAAAAATAGTGAAACGACGATTTTGTCTAAAGCAAAGACTTTTAATGGAGGAAAAAAAAAGTTCAAACAACATTTCTAAGGCCCTTCACACTTTTAGTATATTATAGATATAGTTTATAGATTATAGATTATAGATATAGATTATAGAAATATAAGAGAGTCCTAAAGATGAAAAAAATTAATATGCAATATTAGTTGGTTTGAAAGTCCTGAATTTCATGAGTAAAATAAGAAAAAAAATAATACACTATTTTATTAGTTGATTTCAAACCCCACTAATTAGTAGTGATAATTAAATTACGCAAAAATTTTTACCAAAACTAAAAAGACACCTGAGTGAAAATTTAGTAACATATTTAATTGGTTTTGATTTATTATTTTTCAATATTAGAATAATAATAAATTTTTTACTTATTTTATTGTTCTTTTTTTCCTTTTTGAATTTTTTTCAATTTTAACTTCTTCTTTGAAAGGAAGTTGGTTATTAACGTCTATGTCTTTTTTAGCCGAAGAAAAAGGGAACTTCTTTTTTAATTTTTCCTCCTCCTTTTACTATATGTTTTAGAACTTCATAATTATTAATTTTCTTATAATCCTTACTGTATCTTTTAGTACTTCGTAATTTGTAAAATTTACCATATATTGATATAAATGTTCTAAGTATTTCAAACCCCTCACCCTCATCCTACCCCAACACACCCATCTCTAATATATCCAAACAAATTAATAGTCAATGATGAATGAAATTAGATACTTGCCAGCATTGTGATGCATGTGAAACTAAATAAATAAGAAAAATTGCATACGAAAAATCAAATTTACAAGCTATATCTTTGAAAAAATAATATAATAAATATACTTGATCAATAGAATATATAGGGAAAAAAAAAGATAAGAGATGTTTACCCTTTTAATGTCGGTGACCAGGTACGTCCAAAGCAAAACCCTAACCACTATAAGGCCTATAAGTACATCTAATATTTGCAATAACAAAAACATGCATGTTCTTATCCCCGCCGACTATTACCATTTTTATGAGTAATTAATAAAAAGTTATTTTTGATAGACCCTTGACTAAAGAAATAATAATAATAATAATAATAATAATAATAATAATAATAATAATAATAATAATAATCTAACTAAAATTTACCTAAAAGTCATGCTTGTATGAGATTGCTAGATGCTACAAAAACAAAATAGAAAATCATTTAGAATTGACAAACACAAGACCATGCACGTAATATTGGCATAAAGAAAATTTTGCATCTTTGATCAGAGAAACCGACAAAAATGAACACAAGAAAAGATGGTGTTGTAGGGGGTGCGGATAACTTGGGTAACTTAAATAGATCTATTATAGCTTCAATGGATCTATTTTTATTTGTGCATGGCTATTTCTTAACTTCTCTACACATTTTTATTTTTAATTTATTTATTTTAGTTTTGTTGATGCTCATCTATTGGGGGTGATTAAATGGAATTTGATTAAATATTTTACTGTAATATTCTTTAGTTTTTTCTCTTAGTCTTTGCAATTCTTGTATATTATTTTGAAGGTATTCTAAATATTCTATATCCTTTGTTCTGAAATATTCAATTAAATTCTCTTTCATAAGTATTTATGTTAATCTTATTTCTTCCATATCTTGTCTCCAATATTTTAAATACTCATAGTCTATCATTTTATCCAAAAGTAGTTGTGATACTGCAAATTTCTTTGTAATAATTTATTTTAATTGTACTATATCTGATATTAAATTCTAGGTTATCTATTTCATTAATTATCCTGTCTTTTTCGTCTATAAATAATTCTATGTCTAAATCATATTCTAAACTGTCTAATAATTCTAGTTGTTTTATGGTTTTATTTATCCAAATTAATCTCTCTTTTAATTATTTTCTTCCTTTTCTAAGCTGGTTTCTATAATTAATTTCTTCATATAGCCAATTTTGTTTTTCTCTAACTCTTTGAATATATTCTAGCATTCTTAATCTGTATAATATATATCTGAATAATAACTATCTGAATTATTTCTACCATAGAAATCTATATTTTCTAATTCATCTTCTATCCAATTAGTACTTAGTAACTCATCTTCAAAATCAAATATTTTTTCCCATAGTATTTTCTTTATGTCTTCTAATTCTAAGTCTTTTATGATATATAAAACAAGTATCTTAGTTTCATCAGATATATAACTTTTCATATTATTCATATTATGCTTAGGTTTCTACGAATAACTTGGATAACTTGGAATTGGATTCTAGTAATTAATTGCTTTATCATAGTATTTATTAGTTATTTGTTTTAATCTTAATAATTCTTGTATATTTTCATTAAGGAATTCTATATATTTTATATCCTTAGTTCTCATATATTTTTCTAGACTGGTTTTCATTAGTTTTTCTACTAATTGTATATTTTTCATATCCATTTTCCAATATTCTAAATATACATAATTTATCATGGTTGATGTGTAGGTTTGGTATGTAACTATTTGTAAGAGTAGGTAGGTAGGTGTGGTATGTAATTTATTCTAGTCATAAAATATTTATCAAATATTTTTTTCAATATGATTTTTCTTATATCTACAATTTCCATATCCTTAAGTACATACAAAACAAGTATTTTAAATTTATCTACCATTTCGTCAGATAAATAAGTATTCATTTTCATATGATGCTTTTTTTCAAAATATTTCCTTCAATCATACACATAACAAAATATGATCATTTTAGATTACTATATACTAGATTATCCTTAAATAACATGTTCTTCGGTCACTATTAGCATGGTAACTTGGATATTTTTCCCTTAAACAATGCCTCTACTCTGGCTACTCCCCTATCATGGTTTTCTTGTCTTACCGGTTTCACCTTTAGGATGGCATAGTTCTTAGGGATTTTTCTCTTTTTCCACTTTGCTAATAAACTTCTCAACATGCTATTTTTTGAATAATTCTACTATAAAGTAACTAACATGAACTTATTTTATCATATCATGATTGTTAGGAATTTATGAATTTAGCTATTCATAATCACAAATATAAATACATGTTCTGGTAAATCTGATAATTCTAGATTTTCCATAGCTGTTTGATGATTCATAGCTTTTCCTTGGAAATATACCTATTTTTATTAAATAATTCAAAAGTTTTGTGTACAAGAGAGGGTTTTTGCTTCAACTCATGAAGACTTGCCCTCTATTTGCCTTCGGTTCCTCTATTTATAAAGGGGAAACGAATATTTTACACTATTCCTATTCTTTACACGTATCCCTAGCTTCTTACAAAAAGTCTTCAAAAAATTATGAGATCTACCTAATTATTGTAAAAAATAGTCAAAAAGCCTATACGTAAAAAGTTAAAGATATTAATGGCTTTTACTAAAAAGTCTTCCTAATAATAATGACTATACAACCTATTTACGTAACAAGTTTTAAAAGGTTGTACAATAATTCACATGTTGCTTTCTAGATCTTATTATCTTTTTTCTTCCATTATTGCTCCGTTGTTATCTTCTTTTCATCTTCTCCTTGTCGTATCTGCTGCTTTCTTATCTTCTTGCTATTGTAGCATCACATCTGGAATAAAGTTGTGTCTGCCACTACATCTGCTGCATATGTGGTCATCGTATCTTTGGCCAACCTGTTTACAAAATTGATCCATAGCTTCTTCTGAAATAACTCCTTTCGTAATAGATCTTGTGACTGGTAACTCTTTTGGTTTTAGGATCGTCATGACCCATTTTCTTATCTCTTCTCTATCATTTTCTCTAATATTTTTACAAGTAGAGTAAACCAATAATTGGTTTTTGTTATAGTAAATCTAAACTGGGTTTTGATTTATATAATTATTTGCTAACTCAGTCAATATACTGCTGAGTCCAATAACTCTCTTGTTTCGGTAGAAGTCCGGTATCTGATTTTTTGTTATCTCTTCTTGTTCGCATATTTCTTCAGGGATAATATAATCTCATATCATTCCTATCTTGCCAACAGTAATTGTCTGTTTTATTTCATCAAACAATATTTCTGCTGGTGCTGAGTAGAAATGGACATAGAATAACTGTCCCTTCGTAATCCTCTTATAATCCATAAATCCTTTATAAATTTCTGGAATTCCTATTAACTCTTCTCCAGTAGTTGTGTAAACTGTAGATAATAATCCATAATAGTAACATGAAGTAATTAAGTTTGCACTGGTGCCAAGTAAAGCAATAAGTTTGTTATAGTTCTGACATTTTGTGTAATATATCCTTGGTGTTGTTTTACTAAATCTTTACTCTGGATAGGTTTTGTATTTAACAATTTTTGTAAAGTATAAATATTATCAATATATGTATGAGTGACATGGTTATAAGTCTGCTTTTATTGATTGAGTGATTCGGAATATGTGTGTATCTGGGGAGGTATAGATGACTCTGATTTTTGTATATTTGGTGTATATGGTTTTGAGAATATCTGGTTGAGGTTATAATTCTTTTTCTTTGGTGGTTCAGGTTTATTTTGAGTGACTATATTCTTTCCTTTGGATACATCTCCTGCGCCTGCAGCTGTAACTGTAATTTCGTTAGTAATTTGAGTTTTTTGGTGTTTCTCATCGTCACCTTCTAGGTCTAGTTTTTTAATGTGCTCTTCCTGCACACTTTCTTTGCTAATAACTTTTTCTTATTTTTTATTGTGCTCAACCTGCACTTTTACATCTATAACTTCAGTAGTTAATGTGATAACTCGTTCTTGTAATAACTTCATTTGTTCAAACACCTGTAATATTAAGTCTGTTTGAGTATCTTTGACATCAGCTTCTTCCATTGGTAAATCAATTTGAGCAGCCTTGTCTTGATATGTAATCTGCAATAACATTCTTGTGAGTCTTGATTACTTCAATCATAAATGTAAAATTTAATATATTCAATACTAATCTCCAAATTTTCTTCGTCGTAACTGAGTTTTGTATTTTTCTTGTTAACCACCATCGAACCTGGGTATTGTTTGTTCTCATAATAAATTTGTTATATACAATATATGGTTCAAATTCTAATAAACATTTATATAATGAACATAATTATTTTCTATTTATTTCCCATTTTATTTCTGTTTCATTAAATATACCTGAGTAGTATCTGCAATGGTGTTCTAATTTTTATTCTTCATATCTATATTTAAGTACTCCTCCATAACTATATTCACTTGCGTCTGCTTCTACTATATATGTAAAATTTTTATTTTCATCTAGGAATTGTAATTTTGGTAATTCTTTACAAAGTATTTTTATTTTCTGAACTTATTTTTTATCTTCTTCGTTGTAATTATATTCTACATCCTTTTTAAATTTTTTCTGTAAAGGCTTTAGATTTTCTGCTAATTTTGGTATATATTCTCTTATTTACTAATCCCAAAAATGATTGTAATTTCTTTTTTGTATCTAATTCTTCTTTTGAATTTATTATTTTTTGTACTATATGTTGTTGCATTTTTACTCCACTTTTATCTATTTGTATTCCTAAAAACTCTATCTGGTTTTTCATAATTTCGGCTTTCTTTTCACTTAAACATATTCCCGATTTTTCTATTATATCTATAAATTGTTCTAATAATTTTAAATGTTCCTCTTTAGTTTTTGTATATAGTAGTATATCATCTATGTATACTATACAATTAGGTAGTTGCTTAAAGTAACTATCCATAAAGTGTTAGTATCTACCTGGTGCATTTTTATATCCAAATGGTAATATGTTCCATTTATAAAATCCTTGTGGTACCGTAAATTCGGTTAATTCCTTAGAATCTTCATCTAACTTTAAGTGGTAAAATCCTGATTTAAAGTCAAATTTACTAAAGTAGTTATATCCTTGTATTTGTCTTATTTTTAATATCTTATTTGGTATTGGATAATTGTATGTCATAGTTTTTGCATTTAAATTTCTATAGTCAATAACCATTCTACTTTTTCCTCTTTTTTGTTCACTATGTTTATTTACTATAAATGCTGGACTATTGTGTTTACTATTACTTTTTTGTATATATTATTTTTCTAATAATTCATCTATATGCATTTTAAATTCTTTTAAATCGTCTAAATTATATGTTAATGGTTTTTGAGTTATTATGTTATTTTTATCTATTAATTCAATTTTTATAGTAGTTTTATGTTTTCCTCATCCTTTTAATGAATCTTCACTATATAATTGTCTTAATCTTTTCTTTATTATTTCTACCTTATCTATTGAAAATATAGTTATTTCTTTTTTATTTATCGAAAATACAACTAGTTCTACTGTGTCTTCTGTATTTCTTATATTTTATAACTTTTGTTTAATTTTTTCACTTCCTTTTATCCAATCAGTTTTCTTTCTTATTTTATTAATAACTCTTTTTGCTCTTACTTTTTGTTTACATGGTGTTGTAAACCACCAACCTGTTTTAGTTATTATATGTGGGTATAATTTATCTAAAAATGGCATTCCTAAAAGCATATCTTTTGATGTTAGTTCATAATTATAGATTTCTTCTATTGTTATTATTTTATCCTATATCTGTATTTTTACATTCTTAGTTTTATATGTAATTAAGTTTCCTTCATTATTAAATCCTTTAACTACTATTGGTGTTTTTAATTTATCTCATTTACTTTCTGGTAAACAGTTGTATCTACATAAGTTTGTTTCTGCTCCTGTATCTATCATAGGTGTATAATACCTATTATAATATTCTTCTACTATTATTTTTACAAGTACATATATTTTCATGTCATGTCAAAGTTCTTTTTATGAATAATTTCTCTTTATTATATGTTATAGATAATTGTGTATGTTCTCTATTGTATGATTTTACTTGTTCTAACCATTTTATTCCTAATATTATGTCTGCTTTTTTCATTTCTTCCTTTATTTTAAATTCTATTTTATTTTTCTAACTCTTATTATTATTTCTTTTTCTGTTGTATCCTTATTGTTTATTAGACTCCTTGATAGATCTGGGTATATATTACTATTAGATTTTATTTCTTCACTTTTTACTAGATATTTTTCTATATAATTTTCTTCTTGTCCTGTGTTTAAGAGTATTAAATATTCTTTTTCATTTATCGTTCCTGTTATGTAATATTAGTTTAAATTAACTGTTGAAGTTGTTTCATAACTTGTTCTTTTTTATGATCTTGATTCATGAACTATTCTTTTTTATGTACTTATTCTATCATTTATTATTTCTAAATATTCTTCTATGTCTATATTTCTGTAACTATAATCATTATTATCAATTATTTTTACGAATTGTTCAAAAGGACTTTCTATTTGTATTTTATTAATTTTATTTTTTCCTGTTATTTTATGTTTTGTTGTTAATACATACAGATTTTTACATCTTGCTGTAAATATTTTACTTCCTGGGGTTAGTTCTATTCCTGATATTTTCCACTATAATACTAATGATTTATCTATATTTTTATCTGTTATTGCTACTGAATAATTCGTATTTATTATAAATTTAAATTTTTGGTATATTAAATTTTCTTTTATGGCAGTTATTATACTTTTTTCTATAGGTTTTATAATTCTATCATCTGCTAAATATAATTCTATTGGTGTATCTATTCCTTCTCTAAAACATGCTTTTATTAATATCTCTGTTCCTCCAAGGTGTACATATTTTATTGGGTCTTTACTTTTTATATCTTTTATTTCTTTATTAATCATTCTCTTTGTTACTAGTGGTATACTAGCTCTTCCTTTTGCATATTTACAGTCTATTACATATTCTTTTTGGCTTACTACGTAGTATTCTTCCTTTTTTCTACTAAATATATTTTTTATTGTTGATATTTTAAATATTTTCTCTACACTTAAGTCTAACTCTTTTCCTTTTATTTCGTCAAATATATTATTATCAAATATTATTTTTTGATCTGTTCCTTCTTCATTTAAATATTCTTCCTTTGTTATTATTTTTATATCTTCTTTAGTTATTTGGGTCATTTTTATATCTTCTTCAGTCATTTGATTCATCTAATTCACTATCTATTTCATTATCTGTTTCATTCTCCGAAATTTCATATATACTATCTTCACTTTCTAATTCGTAATCTATATAATCTATCTGCATATATTCTGTAGTTTCTATTTTTATTTCTTATATTTGTTTCTTTTTTGGATTTTTAGGCATTTTACAATCTCTAGCAAAATGTCCTAGCTTTCCACAATTATAACAAGTACATTCTTTTATAGCTCTTTTTTTCCTATATGGTCTTTTATGTTTACAATTTTTTACATAATATCTTTTTCTTGGTTTCTTAGACTTATATTTTGATTTCTTGTATTTCATATATTTCTTATGTCTTTTTATTTTCTTATAATATCTTTCTTCATATCCAAATTGAGGTGCTATTTTATCTTTGCAACATGCTAAATTTCTTATTAATGTTTTTTTCATTTTTATTTCTTCTCTATATTTTTCACATAGATTTCTTTACCATTGTTGTAAAAATTTTATTCTTGCTCCTAGGGTATCTACTATTTTTGCTTCATCCCAACTCTTTATTATTTTTGAACTAAATGGTTCAGGTAATTTACTAAAATATAATCTTCTTATTTCTTTACTTTCTTCTGTATTATATGTTCCTTTATAATAATATTCTTTAAATGCACACGTATACTCATCTATATAGCACATATTACATATTGCTAGTTTTAACATTAAATTCCTATTCGTATCTTTTTCTTTATTTTTCTCTTCTTCTTCTGTTGTTACACTGCTAAATTCATCTCTTATAGCTATTTCATATTTTTTTAATATTTCTGTTGGTAGTATTTTAGTAGTTGTTGATGTTCCTTTTGTTTTATTATCAGATCTTAATACTTTTTTACTTGCTTCGGCTAGGTTTAAAAACCATAATTTTACTGTTCCTATTAATGTCTTTTCTATATATTCTGGTGTGTTTGTTGTATCTATTTTATTATCTAATAATTATTTTGACATATATCCTACCCATAGTTGTATTATTTTATTTGTGTCTATTACACAGTCTAAATCTAAAAAGATGTAATTAATTATTTGTTTTGGTGTCCATTTATTATATTCATCCTTTGGATTATATCTTTTAAACTTACTTTTGTAATTATATGTTGGTTTCTTATTTCTGATGTACTAGGTATTATATTTTTTTCTAGAGTATTTACTTCTGTATTTATTAGTTCTAGATTTTCTTTATTAATTACTTCTTGTTCTTCATTAATTTCTAGTTTTCCTATGTTTTCTAGAATTTCTGTATATGTTTCACTATCTTTCGAATTATAATTATCTGTTTCTTCAGCATCTATTGTATTTATTTCTAATTCACTGGTTTCGAGTTCTTTATTTTTTATTTCTAAGTTTTCTTTAAATTGATTTATCTCAATTAATAATTTTTGTTCTTTATTATTTTCTTCTTTTTCTTTCTGTCTTTTTTCATACAAATCTTTTAGCATTTGTAGTTCTTTTTCTAATTCAGCAATCCTACTATTTTTAGTTTCTTCTATTTTTTGTATTTCTTCTGTGGTTTGCTGTTTTATTTTATCTATTTTCTTTTTTTTCTATCTATTTCTTCGTTTTCTCTTTCTATTCTTACCATGGTTGCCAACTTATCTTCTAATTTTAATTCTTCTTTTCTAACATTAAATATAAGTGTTCACCTATTTTCTTATATCTTCTTCCTAAATTAGAGAATACTATTTTTATTTTTAATCCTTCCTGATTTTCATATGTTTTTTCATCTATTATAAATTCTTCTTTGTTCATTTTATTTCAACGTATATAGGTTATGTTGATATATATATATTCTAGACTATCTATTGTTGATTCTAAATTTGATATTTCTTCTTTTTGTGTATTTATTGAATTTTTACTAACTCCAACAATTATGTTATACTGTAGTCTTTCTATCCTTATTTTTAATTCTTTAAGTTTTTCAGATATTATTTGTTTTAATTCTTTATATTTTTGTGGATTCATCTAAACAATATTTATAATATTTTGGTGGATATCTAAATCTAGTTTTATCATAATTAATAAATTAATCAAATAAATCCATAAATCCGAATACATAATCTAAATATATACTATTTCTATAACTTTAAATAACGTAGGCTCTGATACCAATATTTATAATATTGATACCAATTATAGGGGGTGCGGATACCAATTGTAGGGGGGTGCGGATAACTTGGATAACTTAAATAGATCTATTTAAATATATTTTAGAACTCTTTTCTTACCTGGATGAGGACAAAGAAAATCTACTATTTTAGAACTCCTTTTTTCATAGAAAAAAAGAAAACCTACTAACATAAGTTTTTCATATATTTTAAGATTCTTTTATTTTCTAATAAGGAAATACTATCTAGAAAAAATTTGAAAAAATGATTTTATCTATTGCAGATTATTTTAATGAAGGACAAAAAGTTTAATTTACTTTTCTAAGGGTCTTTACACTTTTAATATATTATAGATATAGATATAGATATAGATATAGATATACATAGATATAGATTATAGATTATATAGAATTGGTTGATAAGAAAACTATTCTTAATAATGACAAAATGCTTAATATATATTGGGTAACATTGGATAATGGGAAAGCTAGTTATTACTTTACTATTATATATAAGTGCCATCAGCAGCACCTCTTGGTTATCCTCCTGCTTCCACCTAAGGGTGGACATGGTACGGTACGGTATGGTATTTTAAAATTTGGTATGGTAACTTTAGTTTTTGATATCTAAAAGAACAATATCATTACTATATCAAATTAGTTCGGTATGATTCAGTATTTTTAAATTTGGTTTCGGTATTTTACGGTATAGTAATTCGGTAATCATACTTTAGTTGATTTTGACTTACATATATTCATATAAAAAACTATAACTTTAAACTTTAAAAACGTCTCAATCATATAAGACTAACAACTACCTTTGTTAATCAATTACAAAAAAAGAACATTCCGATCACGATTGATTAGTCCAAGATGCAAGCTCTGAACAACATTACCTAAACTTAAGAATAGTACTCCTAAATAATAAGCTTCCCAAAAAATTTATTTCTAAATAAAAATTACTTTTATGTTCAATTGGCTAATGGATGATATATAAATATATTTAATAATCTTAAATATAATATACATGAGTTTTATATATTATTAAAAAACTTCGGTGCGGTATACAATATTTCAGTATTTATTGCATAAATACCAAATACCGTACCAAATACCAAAATAATTTAAAAATCTTACCAAATACCATAGCAAATACCATAACATCCATACCACGATATAATTTTTTTTTTATTTCGGAATGATATTCGGTATATACCATACCTTGCCCACCCCTACTTCCACCTGTTTCAGCTGCTTCAATTCGTGATTTTACTATATCACCCCTAATTAATTATTATAAATTATTTAAATATTAAAAATTAAAATTATTTAATAAAAAATAAATAATTATTATATTAAAAAATTAATATTATTTAATAAAAAGTAAATAACAATTTATGACATTTCTGTTTTAGCTGTTTCAACCCTAATTTTACTATATCACCCTTAACTAATTATTATAAATCATTTACACATTTAAAAATTAATAATATTTAATCTAAAAAATAAATAACCATTTATGGCATGTCTACTTCAGCTGCTTCAACCCGTGATTTTGTTATATCACTCTTAATTAATTATTATAATCATTAAAATATTAATAAATTAATAATATGTAATAAAAAAGAAAATAAACATTTATGACATGTCTGTTTCAACTGCTTCTACCCGTGATTTTAGTATATCATCCCAAATTAATTTTTAGAAGTCATTTACTTATTAGAAAATTAATAATATTTAGTAAGAAAAATAAAAATAGACATTTATGATATGTTTGTTTTAGCTGCTCAAACCATTATTTTACTATATCACCCTAATTAATTATTATAAGTCATTTAAGTATTAAAAATTAATAATATTTAATAAGAAAAATAAAATAGACATAAAATGATAAATTAACTCTTGATATTTTATATTAACTTGGCGTTCTATATGAGACCCATTTAAATTTTCTTCATAGGTGTTTTTTTTATAGAAATTTTGTTATATCACTTGTAATTAATTATTATGAGTCATTTAAGATATGTCTACTTCACTACTTCAATCGTAATATTTGGTTGACTCTCAAAATTATATCAGTGTCACTTAAATATAAATAAAAGAAAAGTATTATAAATCACAATAATTAAAAACTTAAATTATTTTTAAGAATATAATTGATAATCAACGCCACAAAAATTTGGGCAAAGAGATAGTATAATAAATTACAATAGCTAAAAGCTTAACATATCTAAAAAAATATATATTAAAAATATAATTGATCATCTAAATTTTATTTACGTCACATAAACTGAGACCAAATGAATACATACAAAATATTATAAATCACAATAATTAACAACTTAAAAAATTAAAGATATAAAATATTTGACGGACTCTCAAAATTATACAAGTGTCACTTAAATTGGAATGGAAGAAAAAATATTATAAATCACAATAATTAAAAAATTAAACTATTTTAAATATATAATTGATTATCAATACCAGAAAAGTTTGGATAAGGAGAGTGACATATATTAATTGCAAATTACATGAAAAATATTACAAATTATAATAGTTAACAGGTTAAAATGTCTAAAAAATTTAATCTGTTATATATTTTAAAAAACTTCATAAAAATATTATAAATCACAATAATTAACAACATTAAAAATTTAAAAGATGTACAACTTAAATTATTTAACAACATATAAAAATTTTAATTGATTCATTAAATACTATCACACTCACATATATTGGGACAGAGGGAGTAACATATATAATTTAAAAAATAGCAAAAAGTACTATAAATTACAATAATTAAAAGATCAAAATATGTAGAAACTTTATATAAAAAATTTAATTGACTCCCTAAATTTTATCAATGCATATAAATTGAAATAGAAACAACAAAATATATTATCTGAAAATTATGTAAAAGAATTATAAATTACAACAATTAACAACTTAAAATATTTAAAAACAACACGACAATTTAAAATTATATTAAAATTTTCATTAACTCTCCAAATTTCATCGGTGACACATAAATTGAAATAACAAAAGTAACACTTATTATCTATAAAATTATAAAGTATTATACATCATAATAATTAATAACTTAAAATATTTAAAAATCATTCAAAAAATTTAATTAACTCTTAAAAATTTAATGATATTGCATAAATTAAAATAAAAAAACGGGCTCTATGCATCTAGTTCTTAATAATGACAAAAAACTCTATGAATGAGAATTCTTTGGTTGTAACACTAAGTGTACTTTGGCGGTCACTGTTTCGGTGGTTTGCTTGAATTTTGAAGTGAAACCAAATTAATTTCTTACATTATTTGACTATTATTTTAGGATATGAGTATTTTAGGATATGAGTATTATAGTGGACATTAAAAATGGATAGGTGGATGTTTGTATTTGATAATTTTGCACAATATTATCTTCACCTTTAATTTCGACTTTTGAACTGTTAACATGATTGGGATTTTAATTTTGTGATTTTGGGGTGACTCTTTGACTTGATTCATTTCTTTTCAAAGTGAAAATATAGCAATATGGGAGTCATTAGATTCTTACTCTTATGAGAATTATGTAATTGAATAGATTTGGATCATTCGGAGACTTTACGAAAAGGTAAATTTGTTATGATGTTTGAACTTTCTTTGAGGCAAGTCAAACTTTCTTAGACTCTTTTACAAAGTGTTTATGTGTTAGTTATGTGTAATGCGAGTAATGGGAAATGAGGGTCCCGTATAGGTGTAGTGACAAACATCTATGTGGGTACCGATGTTATTTGAGGGGTTAAAATAAGCATTGCTTGTTTTGAGTTGTTTTTCCCTATTTGCTAGTACGATGGGCTGATTTGATATGGTAAATGAGTTATTTATGGGATCGGAGTTGCACGCCTGTGCATCATGCATTGTATTTCATATGAAGGAGTACATACCTGCACAATATTATTTATTTATTTATTGGGGTCGGAGTTCACACCTGCACGATATATTTATTGGGTTTGGAGTGCATGCCTGCACAGTACATGGACCTTATGAGTCCCCCATGGGTCCTGACCTTGAAGACATTGTTTGGTAGGTGTGTACATAACATAGACATTGCATTGCACAATATTAATTTATTCATTCATAGTTCAGATTGAGTAAGGTGTATTTATTGACTTGGTACTATTTATTAAGTACTTGAATATACGTTACTTGATTTCACTGTATTGAGGATTCTTAGACTATTCTATGTTATCCTTATGACTGTTAGACTTCATTATTCAGTTAGATTAGGGCGGTTTTTGTGAGTGTAGGTTGTATTATTGTTTTAGATGGTTTACGTGACGTTACTCGTCACCACTTTGAATTAGGATTGGTCGATTATGATTGCTGAGTACACGTGACCTCGTACTCACTCTTGCTTTTCTATACCTTACGTACAGGTGCCGATCTGACGACCTCTAGGCATTGATTCCTATGCTTCCTTCTGCGTTAACATCCTTGAAAATTTGAGGTAGCTGTTATTGTTTTCAGAGACTACCGAAATCCTCTAGCCTTATCTTTATACATTTTTTGCATTTTAAGATACTCAAATTTTTCTTTGATTTCTATATTTCGTGGCTTGTATTAGTGACTACCATACCTGAGATTGTCTATGTTTTAGCTGTACTAGTCTATTAATCTATTTTTGAGATTATTCGGGGTTTACTATGTTCTTATTTTCTTCCGCTTCTATGAGTTTGGAATATTGGGTTTGGAATTAGGTTCTTAGCTTACCTATCATGGAGAGTGGGATAGGTGCTATCACGATTTCGAAGATGGGTCGTGACACTACTAACGATTATCAAGAAGGGGGTGCACCCCCAAAACCTGAAATGTAAACAGAAGTCCAGAAATAAAAAACTATATCAAAGAGGAGAGATTTCATGGTAGCCCAAAACATGTTGCTCACCTAAAAATCTAGAATCAGTCACTGGAATCACAAGTAAGGTCTCATAGGAACCGCTGAAATATGCGTTGCACTCACAAAAGTAAGAGCAAGTGTAGTATTTGCACGCAAGAAAACAACAGTGTACTGGTAGGGTCATTTGGCCAACCCAAAATGAGAATATGAACAATTAATTAAAATATAGTATAATAAATTAATCCTGATCAAATAACATTTATTTAGCATAACAAACAATAATTTCACAGTTTAGGAATAAAATCAACAAGTCAACAAATTATCACCAAGTTAAGTTCAGTCAAGCCAAGTCAAGAAATTAAACAATTATCAATCGTATAAATATATTCCCATTTTCACTCATGAAACCGTCAAACTCCTTTGACCCTAGTACATACACGCTATGATTAATACATTCTCCCTCTAGCCATGACCTGTTAGGGACAATTTTCATCCGTGTACTAAATCAGACATAAGTGTTAACAACAACTCAAATATCCTTTACATTGATCATACCAAACAACATGTACTAACCAGACACTACAAAGTAGTTAACATGCACATATAGCACAGATTGGATTAAACCAATACCATTAACAACCTCAAATCAAGCTGAAGTTTTTTTCTTCCGTAAAATTTTCATTTGCTCTTGGTTTAGAACATGCATATAAACACATAATCAATGAAATGACCTATCATGTTAGGAGTTATAACTCACACTAAACTCCTAAGGTCAAGTTTATGACCATTCTCTTCCTGAATAGGGCTTTTCTACCATAATTCACCTAAAATTAACAATTTCAGGAATTATTTAGTGAATTAACGAAATGCAAGGGTAAATTAATTGTTAATAATAAAAACTCATTAACATATTACAAAATTTTCTTCCTTGCACCAAAAAATAATTAAAACTAGCCCAAAAATCCTTTTCGAACTTCATAATTTAGCAATTTTAAGACATAATTATAAATTACATGCCAACGAGGATGAATTTCCTACCTTTACAAAGACAAACAAAGAAAATGTGGTGAAAATTACCTAAAATTGCCCCTCCTTTGTCCCAATTTGAGTTTTAGAAAAATAAACTATATTGAGAAAAAAATTAAATAGTGGTGTCACTATAGCGGGCAGTGACCAAGTCTGATCGTCGCTATAGAGAAAATTTTTCTGCTATAGCGGTGGTCGCTATAGTGGCATCGGTAGGACAGAATGTCCAGTCTCGCCCAAAAATCCCACTTTTCGCAACAAACTTTAAATCAGGAGCATCCCAAATGATGTCCTTTACGCTATGATCAATTTCGGGAATTATACTTATCCAAATTCGATTCCGTAAATTCCTACGAGTTTCTTATCGTCTTAGCTAATTATAAATCAAACCTAACACCCCCAAACTTACCCAAATCATTCTTGAATTTCTCTAAACCAAACTTCGCCCCAATTTTGCGTTAAACTAGCCTCGC